>OX638202.1:6486243-6723039 GCA_951805265.1 Schizotus pectinicornis | reverse complement strand
GTATTGTTTTACCATTGCTTACATTTTAAATTCTATATGTCTATCAATTTTACTAAATGTTCACCAAATTTAGAACGCTCAAGTTACGCGTCCGTGCTGTACATAATAAATATTCGCGCTATCCATTTATATTTAGTGTTTCTCAAAAAAACTATTTGTGCGTCAAATAATTATTCTATTACTCCAAAAATGAAATATGCTCGCGCATCTCTCTTTGCCGCTTGCGCTTCCAGACAAGAGGCACGCGAATAAAGTTTTGTACAAGGTCAGTTCATGGCTCTGTAATTTTTTTGTGAAAGCACGATTAGAAATTACCACTAAAAGAAGTTTTACGTTTTACATAATTCAAGCCAATTACAGCAAAGCATTTATAATATATTACGGAAATCAATATATTTTTTTGTGCAAAAGACTTTTTTACTTTTATTTTCCTTGCCCTAGCACATCTACATCTATAATTTTGCATAAAATTATTTACCATTTGCACAACATTTTATTGTTTGTGTACTTTTGATCAACAAATAGTGTTTTTCACTGTTAAATAATATAAGACACTGTCGAAAATTTAATATCTGGATATTATGTTAGAATTAAATGCGGAATAAAATTTGGTGAACATTTAGTATTTATGGTCAACAAAAGTTATTTTGGCGAACAAAATATATAAGAGGCCAACATTATGTCAATATTTGGTTGTCGCTTTAAGATTATGTATTTTCTTAATTTTGGTAAGCTTTTAGTATTTTTGGGAAATAAAAGAATTTTTTTGTATGAAAATATTGGGTAAATTTGGTAGACTGTTAAATACGCGCCAAAAAAATATTGCACTTTTTATTCTCTAAATGCATCGAGAAATGCATGCAAATAACTGAAAGTGGTAAAAAGTTGTTCTCGTTTTAGAATCTATAAATTCTTCAAAATAAGGTTAATTCTTTCTTCGTAATAGAAACAAAATCAAAATCAGTCCAAGCTCCACGTAGTAAAAAAATAAATCGTAATTGACCCAAGTCTATAGGCGATAAAAATTATTAAAAAGCGATTATTATAAAAGAAAGTGTAATTTAATATTAATGAAAAAAATTATAGATGTAGATGTGCTAAGGCAAGAAAAATAAGAGTAAAAATAAAAGTAGATTGCACAAAAAAGAATATTGATTTTTGTAATATTTAAATGACAATCACAAATAATACAGCGAAGACGTCCACCTTATCAAATTTTGTTCAAAAGTGTATTCCAATACCTTTTTAAAGTGGCCTGGTAATGAAAAACATACAAATAGAAAGACTCTAGGCGAAAAGAGAAGTAACTAACTCTCATGTAGAAAATTTGGCGGTCAGAAGCTCACCGTAGGCTTTACGTAATTTTATGCAAATTTTGGTAAAATTTAAAAAAAAAGTTATCTTTTTAATGTTTTATGCATAATTTTTTGCCACTTAGATATTGAGTGCAGTATAGTAAAATAATTTTCTGACGTTGGTAGAAATCTTATCTTCTTCTATAACAATAAAGAAGAATGACAGTCCAAACAAAACACCCTGAAGTTGAATTTCTTTTCAGAAATTACAATTAGGGATGTCGTAACAAAGTAAGGGTGAACGTCTAAGCGGTATCGAGCTCAAAGTTACTAACAGTTTAATAGGAAAATGTGGCTGAATAGGCGTGTTTCGAGCTCGTCAATTAATAAAGGAACAATTAGTCAGTTCCTAATGTAGCAGCAAAATCGATAAATTAAGCAAGTTCAGCTGCGTTATGTACTAAAATTGGATTGGACATATCCGCACCGTTCCGTAAACTTAATACTTTAATACAAAGTAGTGAGTTAAGCCGGGTGTAGAAGACAAATAGCCCTAACCCGCCACTAAACCAACAATGCATTCTAGAATCCCATCGGCCGAGAAAAGAACAATGGTTTCAGATAAGTGATAAATAATTGAGACGTCACTTATCAAATTCATCATTTTCTATTACCGCAAGCTTGAAATATCGACCAAAAATTTATCTTTCCATTTTTCTGCGAGGCAAAAAAATATAAATTGTCGGCCTATTAGTAACAAGCTGAGACTATAATAATTCACTGTGAGGGTTAATTCGATACCAATTAAATTAATTTGTAATAGCTGCTGGTCCTTATGTTCCTAATTGTTTAATCCAGGGATTTATCACAAAGACAGATGTGATGCCATGGGCTTAATCATTTGAATCTGCTGCTTATTAATGCTCGTTTTGTTAATATTAACGTGTTGCGAAATTGGTTGTCAGCAGATATTAAGCGATCAATTTGCGGGTACCTGTTTTGTTTAAAAGAGTAAATATTGATAATAAATATGTAGCTCCATTCCTCACCTCTTATCCGCTAAGTAATTAAATTTGAAATGGAGGTACTCATTGAGATAATGAAAAAAGTTGTCACCAGTAGGTACAGCGAACAGCGTTAGAAAATTACAAGAAAGACCTGCATCAAAATCTGCATTAGTAAGATCAGAACTGGCAACTGCCTGTCGACTCATTTATCCGCCTGCTCCATTGTCCGTGCAAAGCACAGCAACACAGATTTTTTCCTAAACTTCCTCCCCTTAACCAAACTTTATATCCTGAGTATGCTTTTTACTCAAAGCGAAATGCTGAGTGCATTATTTAATGTGAGATTGATGAGTCCGCCAATTGGGAATACGAAGTTAAAAATCGTAAATTTTGTCATGTCTTTTGTTTTTTATTTTTTCGATAAAAACTTGAAATTCTGAGAAAAATTAAAAGAAAAGATTTTACTGAATTTTTTCACCAATTTTAGGAGAAGAGTGAAAAGATTTTCAAAAGCTTTATGTACGCTGTACAGGGTGAATATAGATCAACACTTTTTCTAATTAATCTCTAATTGCATGTTTCTTTATTTAGGTAAATACTTTTCAATCAACCTTTATTAAGTATAAAATGTTAGAATGTTTATTGTTCTGAAGAGTATTTACAAATTTCACGGCAGAGGGTAATATAAAATGTTTGTACAATTCGTTAAGTAACTGTTAGCTTAGGACACAATACTGAAAAGGAGAGTTTTCATCAGATCAGCTGCTGAGTTTACCAAGATCAGTGTACAGCAAAATCAACACGTCAATGAGGCTACCAACAATAGCTCCAGTAAAGTCCCGTTCCCTGAGAGAATCCTCCAAGCCTGACAGAAACAGAATAAACAACTGTGAAGTCAGAACATCCTCCTGCAGAACTTCTTCAGTATTATTGTAGATCAATTTAGAATCATATTTATTTTGACAACACATGCTAGATCAGGCATGAGCAACCTACGGCCCGCGGGCCGTATGCGGCCCTCGACAGATATATTTATGGCCCGCCAAAATTTTTCAAAAATACATTACTACCGGCCCGCCGGGCTTTTGAAATAAATAAATAAAAAGTAAATAAAAAATAAAATTTGCATTTTAAATTTTATTAATATTTTTTTTAAACCCCAAGAAATTCAAGAAAATAAATACGCGCCACTGTCGCTTACATACCTATAAGCATTTTTGTATGATGTGTCAACGAAACAATACTAAATTTTTTCGAAGATTTGTTGATTTAAGATCACACAAAACTAATTTCCAAATATTTAGAATCTCTTTGGTACTAATGTAAATGGAGTTCCTATGGAATTTCAAATGGAACTAATTGAATTACAATCAAATGACGGCCTTAAAAGAAAATTTAACAAATGCAGTTTGTAAGAATTTTACATTAAGTATTTTTCAGCTGGAGAAACTAGTAATTTTTCCATTTTTATTTGTAAAATGATGGCATTATTTAGAAGCACGTATCGCTGTAAGCAATTTTTCAAATAAATTTTACTAAATCGAAAAATAGATCGAGACTAACCGATAATAATTTGGAAAATAAATAGTTTGGGAATTGCAGTTGCTTCCGAGGCACTCGCACCTAACTTTGCTATATTAATTAAAAACTGCCATCAGTCTCAAATATCACACTAACAACAGCACTAATAAAATATCGTACTGTTATGGATATAGATAGGTATGGATTGTTTTGCCTTTTTATTTCAATTTGTTATATTTTTTCTTTATTTTCCTTTTTTATGTTTTATTTGGTTCTCATCCACATACATCGTATTATAATTAAATCATTATTAACAGAAGGAGTTAATTTTATTTTTTATTATTTTACTTTTTCTATATAAAAATATAAAAAATAAAGTAGAAATACAATACATATTTAAAAAAAATATATGTATTCACAAGACCTAATTTTTGAAGATTCAATAATTGCATCTAAAATTCGTGACTTTCATTTTAAGACCATTTGATCTTGAAAAATTAAAAAAATTGCCTGCGGCGCATTTTAGGGATGAATCGGGATCAGTTGGCCCGCACAGCTTTTAGAAATTTTAGATCTGGCCCTCACTTAAAAAAGGTTGCCCATGCCTGTGCTAGATGATCAGGAAATGTAATTCTCCTTCATTCAACAGTACTCCTTTACACATGGCTTCGTAATTCGCCCGGCGCATCCGCCATTTTTACATTGAGACAAGGTTCTTATACAAGAATTATTGTGTTACGTACGGAATAACCGATAGTGTAAACGTGAAATCATGATGGTAATAAGTTCACTTTGAGGAAAGATCTTAATTTAAATGTTTATGCAGGTATACAGGGTGGGGCAATAGTGCGCCCAGTTCTATGATAGTTAGAAATTGGATTTAAGAACACAAATAAGCGAAAAAATAAATGTATAATCTGAAACTCATACAGTATGAGTCAAGACGATTATACAGGGGCAAGTGACATTTTTTTAAATAGAATATTTTTTGTAAAAAATAACGCGATGATAATCCTTTATTTGTAATGTGCTCTCCTATCGCCGCAATCAAACTAACTTTTATAGCCGTAAATTCTTATGGCTAAATTATAAAAAAAGTGTTTGCATTTCTTTACGGAACTAATACGTAACAACATTATTGAGTGAAGTCCGTGCCGGATGCCAGGGTCGGTCTCTACAGTAGTAGGCCAATGAGTAGGTAAAAAATTTAACAAAAATTCTAACATTTTTTAAACTTTGCCGTGTAATGTGTAACGAATCGAAACGGAACTATAAAATTTTGCAACTCGATTAAAGGTCGGCATCATTGTAAAAATCGGAAAAATTAAAATTAAGCGATATCTCGATCAGAAAAAATGTAACATCGTTGCAAACTCGATAGAGTTTTCATTACAATATTCAAAATATACAGCGAAATTTGCAGGAACTTATGAATTAGGCATAATAATTAATTATTATTAATAAACATTTACGAATGCAGTCATTTGCAATTGACATCTACACACTTTACGTTCTTTACGAATCGTTTTTACGTAAATAACTATTGATTTTGTTGTAAATTATAAAAAATGGACCATGCCGTCACCGAGTAGAGTTGCAAATTTACAGAGTCTTGTAAGGCGATTTTAGCAAGTTGATTGTAGTTTTGCAAGCATGTTAATATTTTTGCTGGAAAATTAGATAAAAAAATGTTATTAATGATAATTAATTATTATGTCTAATTCATAAATTCCTGCAAATTTCGCTGTGCATTTTGAATATTGTAATAAAAACTCTATCGAGTTTGCAACGATGTTATAATTTTTTTCGTCGAGATATCGCTTAATTTAAATTTTTCCGATTTTCACAATGATGCCGACCTTTAATAAAGTTGCAAAATTTTATAGTTCCGTTTCGATTCGTTACACATTACACGGCAAAATTTAAAAAATGTTAGAATTTTTGTTAAATTTTTTAGTTATCATGTCTCTATTCACTGGTCTATAGGTATAACCGGACATTATCGTTGAATTCAGACAGAAAATCCCAATTTTGTAGAAAAAAAATTGTAGTGTTCATTTAAAATTCAAAAAGTTTTAAGTTAAATTTTTTTAGCCACTCTGTATAATGTTTCAAAAGTGAAAACAATTTAAAGACATCCCACAGATGTTTCCTAACTACTACTTACATAATTTTTTCTTAAAACTCGTAATTTTTTTCTAGTTTATTTGTGTTTTAAATCAAATTTCTAGCTATGCTAGAAGTCGGACGCACTATTGCCCCACCCTGTATTCTTGAAGTATATTTTGGCTGCATTCAGCGTCATTAGAATACTTAAATAAATAGAAACAATATCGGATAAGTACATTTTATTTTAATTTAGAAGCTATTTATGCAACAAGTTATAAAATGTTTATCAAACACTAGAAACAACAGTTTGTCGTAAGGGTAATTTTATTTACGTAGCTACCCCTTAAAAGCACTAAAATAATAATTCTTTCTAGACACTTATTTGCTGCCATTCCCGGCGATTTAAATCATTGTTGTTCCGGGAAGTGAAGAGTGAAGCAAAGTTAAATATATTCTTAAAACAGCAATTATTTTTATCAACGATTTAGGGAATGAAATTATAATATTCTATAGATTCAACAAAGAAATGTACCTACTTACTTACAATCGTCGAATCGAGCCCTCGGTTGAATATGACGCAAACGTAGGGGCGTAGATGCCGCCCTGGGAGAAAACGCGAAATAGGTTTTAACATCTACGAACTTGAGTTCATTTTATTAAACCCTGTGGACCTCGCGATGCCATATTTTATCGAAGCACATCTTACCTTCTGTTCAACTTTCTCCTATCAACTGTAGGTATCTGTATTAAGCGTTTTATATTACGCTTCAATTTGTATAGTCTCTAGTATATTACTATGCTACTGTCGCTGATACCAATAATTTTTAACAACATTGGCCATAAACCACAATGGGGGTACTTGCCTCATGTTTGAAAAATATAATACACATTTAGAAAATGTAGGCGATTTCATTAGACCCGTATTTTTTTATTTGGTTCTAGGATCAATATTACGCCCAGAATTAATTTTTTAATTTTTGAGTTGGAGATTTGTGACGCAACCGGCCCCTGCACGGCGTAGTTCTAAAAGAAATTGTGTGATGGCGCTTTACTCAGATTGCTTGCGTGCTATTTATAAATCGAATGCCAATCCGCGCACTCTGGTAGCAGCGCAGCATAGTAGCCAAAAACAAGAGTCCATTCAATATAGGTGTGAGTCTTGAATATGGAGGACCAGTGCGTCATCAAAAACAAAAATTGCAAATATTTACGTAAATATAAAATAATAAAATGGGAAAAAAATTTCTTTTAGTTATTTGCATGCGAGAATAAAAAGTGCAATTTTTTTTTAGGCAAGTACCCCATTGGAAGAAATACCACGGTTTTGACCAATTTCGCTGCTAGATATTATTATAGATATTAATCAATTAACAACGTCATAAATAAGATAATTATTAAAGCAGATATTAAAGAAAAGGTACTTAATTAAAAGATCACTAAGAACTTCTTATTTTGATTAGTTGACATCAACGTGTATACCTCAAGTTTCTGATCTAAACGCTGTCATTGAAATGAAATTGGTGCTACACTCGTTTCATTGAAATATTTTCTGTATCTAATTTATTAGAATGAGATTTGGGTGGTGAATGCTTTACGTAAAAAGCTCAGGTTGAACAAGGGTCTTACTTAATTGAATCGCTGACTCAATTGCAAATAGTTCTAGTCGAAACAATTGGAACTGTTTAAACCCTCGGATTCTCTGCCATTAAACATTTACAAAGTAATGCTAATTTGGCGACAGTTACAAATTTCGCTTGGTTAATTGTGGCAGACTTGTTCCGATGAGAATTATTTACTATCCAAGTATTGACGGTCACCCACCGATTGTGGATCATTTCACGTAATAGTAAAAACAAATTCAAGCATTTCAGGGGAAAAAATAAAGATAAAAGCATCCAAATATCTTACATCATTTTATAAACTGAATAAAAAGTCTTAGCGCTATAATCACTTGGGTAAAGAAAATATGAATGTAGTTCTATTTAAACTTCTCGTGCTTACTTACCTACAACCATTCTTAGCTCGTTACTCACCTTTATCGCTGTCGGTACAGATTACTTTGTTGTGCATTTATTTGATTTTCTTGCAATGAAGTTATTAGAAACAGGTTGTGTTAAGGTGTCTTATTATGTATTCCTTATTATTGTCTAGTACTAGTATGTTTTAACAGTTTTATAGTTTTGTTAAAAATTGCAACTATTTTTTTACATCTTGTTTACTTACCAGAAGTATTCTGAATAGACAACGGGTTGCAAAGTTGCAAGCAGATGTTGAACATTATTTTTCAGTTAACCATCATTTGCATAACTTTTGGAATTTTGTTTCATGAACCGGGTAGGGTGAAGGTAGACGTAGGCTTCGGATCCTCTAGTGGCCCTGGAAACTATTCCTAGATTCTTATTTTAAACATGAATGTATATCTTGGTGGTAGATTATTTAAAGGGTTTCTGAAGAGCAACGACTTTGCTATTACATGCGTTTTTTTCTTACTGTATGCATTTTGACGTGCAGAGAATAATTTTCCCATTTTAGATCACTGCATAAAAGGAAATGGAATGAGTCAAGTGCAAGTAAATAACCCAGTTAATTTAATGGAATGACGCCGCGCGCAGGCATTGAGTACGCAGCTGGTCCACAGTGCTACGCTCCGCCTCAATCTAGTGTCGTATTTACCCAGGTTACTGTTTCCACGTTGTTACTTCATACCATACTAAATAAAATGTGTTAATACAGGACTGGTTTTCGCGCGTCAAGACAATATTCATAATATTTGACGCGAGAGTATTCTGCAGGCGAGTCGTAGAGTGAGATAGATGGGTATAACCCATTTTATGAGTGTCGAACAGAGAACAATAAGCACCAAATTTGTATTTTCAAATTTGCGAAAAACACGCATATTTTTAGTAACATAATTAAGTTTTTGTTTAGAATATTTGATAACGAATGGCGGATGATGAGGTTTACAGTAAACTGAAGTCAAATTGGGCTATTTATTTAAGGAAACAAATATAATTTACAACAAATTAAACCATACATCCCTGGCACTGTCCACCAAAAAATTTAATGAACATCAAAAAATCTTAATGGAACCCAAATATACCTACTAAATGTTCACCAAATTTAGAACGCTTAAGTTACGCGTCTGTGCTGTACATAATAAATATTCGCGCTATCCATTCTCAAAAAAACTACTCGTTGTCAAATAATTATTCTATTACTCCAAAAATAAAACATGCTCGCGCATCTCTCCTTGCCGCTTGCGCTTCCAGACAAGAGGCACGCAAAAAAAAGTTTTGTACAAGGTCAGTTCATGGCTCTGTAATTTTTTTGTAAAAGCACGATTAGAAATTACCACTAAAAGAAGTTTTACGTTTTACATAATGCAAGCCAATTACAGCAAAGCATTTATATATTAGGGAAATCAATATCTTTTTTTGTGCAAAAGACTTCTTTACTCTTATTTTCCTTGCCCTAGCACATCTACATCTATAATTTTGCATAAAATTATTTATTATTTGCACAACATTTTATTGCTTGCGTATTTTTGATCAACAAATAGTGTTTTTATCTGCTAAATAATATAAGACACTGTCGAAAATTAAATATCTGGATATTATGTAAGAATTAAATGCGGAATAAAATTTGGTGAACATTTAGTATTTATGGTCAACAAAAGTTATTTTGGCGAACAAAATATATAAAACGCTAACATTATGTCAATATTTGGTTGTCGCTCTAAGATTATGTATTTTCTTAATTTGGAGAGCATTTAGTATTTTTGGGAAATGAAAGTATTTTCTTGTATGAAAATATTGGGTAAATTTGATAGGCAGAAATACCACCCTTTATTTAAAGTAAAAATTTGTATTTTGTTCATATTAACGTGCATGCTAACTTTCTTCAAAGCATCTAGCGCTGGAGTCTCTACCGTTACGTATCAGATCTTAAAAACAAAAATCAGATATTTTTTACCTGTACGGAGCTTTTTTGGAAATACGAAATGCATTTCCTCTCTTTTCAATACGTATCCCCGCTAACACAAAAAAACACGTCAATGCATTTTACTGACGTTCTACAATCATAAATGATACAGCGAAGACGTTCCTCTTTAGGAAAAACTCGGAACACCATTTGCTTTCGAAATTTAAGGTGGGAAATGTCCCATTCACAAATTTTTAATTTTAATAATAAATTGGTTGTTCACTGAAGTCACGGATTATTTAACTGAGCAATTTTAGAACATTGAGTAAAATAAAAAAAACATTAAAATAAAACGTGTATTATTAGAAACAATATAATTTTTTAATAACCATATTATTATATTCAGTATTTCAGTTATTTAGTATTTGTTATTTAGTATTGTGTTAATTTTAATTTTTGAAGGTTTACTCAACTGTTGGACATAATTTGTGAATAGAATTTGCTCTTTTACTGTTACGCACATTTAGTTTAATTTTTATTGAAACTAATCGAAAAAAGAATTATAATAAATAATTGTGCTTCATTAATCAAGACTCTACTAACCCATATCTTTTTTAGTCTCAATAACTGACCGGTCCTAACATTGCAGCGAAAAATATTAAGACCAAAACCAATTTGTTTTTCAATTTTTCTCTTCTTCTCCGACTCACATAATCTAGTTGTCTAAAACAACTGCCACCTTCGTGAATTGAATTCATCATTGTCATTCAGGATGTATGAGGAAGAAATTATTCAATAGTGTCACCACATCCGTGGTTATAAATTTATTATTTATTTGCGCTTTTTTCCCCAGTTGCGTCTCTGTCAACAATTAACAACGATTCTATCAAAAATATTTAAATTTTAACTTGTTACTGAGGTATTCGTCATCTCGATTTAAATTTGTTATCTTTGCTACTTTGCATTGCTGTTAAGAAGACGTTCCTGAATCAAACTACAATTAAGTGATTAATGATTGATTGTCACTACTACCGTTGATTGAGATATCTACTACTGCTTTCACTTTCATAGTTCAAAATACATGAACGCTCCTCTTAAAGAAGTTAGTAATGCCATGAAATTGTAGTAGTTAAATTTTGGTCGTTTATTGCAGATTACTTGCAAACACGAAGACGCTTCTCGACTTCGGAGAAACTAAGTTCTTATAACTGAATAAACTAAATGTGGTTATGCTGTCGGCGCATGACGTAAAATCCAAAGCCACTTTACATGCAATCAGGATGATCGAACTCGAGGTTTCACTCAAAATCGATGGTGAAGACAATTTAAATACGGAATTAATTGCTTGTTGATGAACGCAAAATTGATTTGTATCCGACGCCCACGTTCACCAGATGTAAGCGACTCTCGTTATTTACCTTTAATTAAATTTCAGTTAAGTCAAATTATAACTCGTATACACCTACAGACATAATTTTAAATCTGTAGAAGATTTTATTTTACTCAGTAATTTTTTTTCAGTTTAACACCAAACTCAAAACTATTTTCTTCTAAAAATCCCATCTCTCTAAATATGCATCTTTGCGAAAATTTGACGTTTTCCTTCACAAAGTTTGTTTAAAGAAGTAAAAAAATCATGATTTATCATAATCAAGCTGTTACGAACATGTTAATTCGGTTTCGTGTTTTATCGGTTTCAGGCTGTAAGAAGGTCCTTAATATTCACAAAAGTTGGTTTGTAATGTAAAAATAACATGTCGGTAATGTAAAAATGATATAATGGTAATGTTATATTTTTACAATACAATTATTAATTTGCTGCCACTGTTTGAACTCATTATAATATTTTTCGTATCTCACTTTCGACTTGGTTGGAATAAGTGCTTGCATAGCTTCCTCAGCACTTTCTAGCACGTTTTCAGGCAAATTAGAGTCACTCATTTTACAAATTATTGAATTTTTACAAAATAAAATATTTGTTGACAAATAAACATCTTTGTGACTACCTAGCAACTAACTTGTATAACAACTTTGATTTTTACGGAAAAAGTTGCAAATGAATTTTTGATTTAATAACGCAGTCATAATAATTCATCAAAATGCGGAGGTGGTGGCCAGAAACCGATAAAATATTGAACAAACCTCAATGTTATAACATATTACAGCCTTAGATGTCTTAAAATCCTCGCTCTTCAAGCTCTGATTTCAACCTGACATCTGCGGCTCTAATAAATGTCATAACATTTCTCGGTATGTTATAGCCATAATTTTGTAGAAGTAATTTTCTATTATAAGATTATTTTGATTTTTGCTGCTTAAGTAGAAGATTATAAGGAACTATCGTAGATTTACTCCAAGGATATAGTAAAGATCCAGTTTATTAATCGATTCGATAAATTAAGAATCCAAAGTACTTCCTTAATGAAGAGCAACGTTGAAGAGGACAATAAGGTTTATAAAATATGTGAGCTGAATAAATATTACATATATTTCCACTTGTTCTTGGGCTTCGACAACATATTATAGTTATTGTTGGCCTTCTACATACCAAAATAGTCTTTATTAATGCTTGTACACAGGATAGCGTTTAAATTTCCCCACGTACGAAGAATGTGCAATTACTATGATTCGTGAATTACACTGATATAAATTTTATTTGTCTCAAACAAAGTTTTACCTAAATTTACTTACAGGTAATGGAGTAACTGTCAATGCATCATAAAAACTGATTCGTTGCTTTTTTACAATACCTACAAACCTAATAAATATAACTGCTCTTATAATATGTATAAGCATATAATGCAAGCTTAATTATTGGAATCTATTTTAACTGTTTAGAAATTTTTGATATTTCTATTATTATTTTAATGCGAAAGTAACGTTGGAGTTTTGCTGATGCATTAACTTGACATTTACTTAAATTTAGTGACATATGGGGGTAAGGACTAGAACACTTTAAAACTACTTCAATAAAAGGATGAGACAAAAAGTGAAGTACCCTGTATGAGAAACATTTCGCTTATAACAAATGGAGGACAGAAAATAAATAATATCTAAAATAATGACTAGAGAGAGTATGGCTCTGGAGCGCGGAATTGGTCCGAAGTTATAGAACATATTATATACAAGTCCTTCGTGAAATAGAACAACTACCACAAACTACTTGATATCCATAGATATTCCAAGTATCACTCTTGGGCGGATTTCGTCATAAACTGAACTTGTTAAGTTACACGTAATTGGGTTCAAGCGGCGAATTCGGAATAAAGGAATGCAATCTTGGGGGCGGTCGTTAAAAGATAAAATTGTTTCAGGAAACAGTATTTAACAAATCACAATTTTATTATATAGCGCCACAATTAACATGATTTTAACACTAAATTACCCTCATTTTAACTTTATTATTTTGATTAAACAGAACATGGGCCTATAAGCAGGTTAATGTCCCGAACGTAACTTTTAATTAACTAAAATTAATAAAAATCTAGAACACTGATAATAGGTTTATTATTACAAGAATTTTTTTCGAAATTAAATATTCCGCATTCTTCGTCCAGCACATCGCATTTTAAAGAAAATTTCCTCGTTTTGGCGACGTGAATTCAAGGAGATCTACAATAATGACTTTAAGTCTTTTAAGTGACGATTAAGCTAATTGCCTGTTCGAAAACGTTGGGGATAAGATTGAAGACACAAAAGTACCTAATGTCCTCTTATTGTAACATATCGATCCGGGCGCCCCCATTTTCAGCGCTTGTTTTCATAAATCAACTACACAACTAATCCTTTACTAATTGCTTGTATGTTTCAGCGATTTACAAACCGAAATTTTGTTGCTTGTTTACCAATTTTGAGATGTGCTATGATAAATAGTTTTGTTGGTCGTTTTAATTTCATTCTTCGTTGAATCTTAAGAATAAGTGTCAGAATTCAGCACGTTACGGTTTGCTGAAAAAGCGTTTAAGTTAAAGAGTAAATAATTGAACTCCTTTAATAATAATTGACGAATTGGAGCGTCAATAAAATTTTCTTCATATCAACTTTTGTCCAGCTCGCGAATTTTCCGCTAGCACGGTTTGAATCGAAAACTTTAGTGCTTTCTGCAGAGAGCATAAAATTTCGTTTATGGATGTCGAGTAAAGTAAAGGGTTGGAAAATTGACGTTCTATGCTATTGAAAGTTACACTTTTGTGGTATTGGGAAGTGCCATGTAATTCACTCCCTGTAAATAGGAAAATTTCAATCAAGATTTAAATGTTAAATTTTAAATAAGAGCAACTGTAAAGTAATCTATCTTGAAATAATTTTAACCATTTTAACTTTTAAGATCCTTTTTAATGATTGAAAGTCCCAGACAACTGTTAAAGTAATATTAAACCTTCGACCCCGCAAACTGAACTCTCAAAGTTTTCAAATCAAACTGCCACACCAAAACAATTAATGTAGAATAGGCAGCAAATCTATCAGAAGCATTATTCATAATGCATCTGCATAAATGCAACGATTTGCATATTAATTAATGATATTTGTCATTTGAATAATTGTCTTTGAATATTGAAAATGATAACTTACGTGGCGCGCATGAAAAATAAACTTTCTTCCCAACTTGGAATAAAGTGACACTTCATTCCCTTATTATTGACTAATAATGTGGTATTTTATGTCCGGGGAATAAAGTAAAATAAACGCCGATATAACATAAAAAAACTGTTTCCATAATAACCGTCAGCCAACTTCATTTAGGTATCTGTCAATTATAACAATTATTTTTTCTCTAATTTATTATTATTATTAACTTAAGCGGTTGGGAAGAAAGTTTTGTATGCATCTCTGGAATAAACATCGTTAATGCCTCAAATGAAAATGCCCTCGGCTTCGCCTCGTGCATTACTTACATTCTCGGGATTAAAATCGGTGTTCATTCTCTTGATACATAAATAACTATTGTTAACTGGTGATAATCAACCTGGAAAGATGTAGTCAACTAAATAAAGAACCTGAATCCTTAGTTGACCAGAGGGTGGTCTTTTACTGCCAATAAAGAATATTACCATACGTATTTCTACAAAACCTTCCAGCAAGCGGCAAAGACTATCTCCTTAAAATGTATAACATTATTTGGAGTAATCATCAGTTTCCTCACAAATGGCTCGAGGCCATCATCATCCCAATATTAAAACCCAACAAGTCTAAAAGTGATCCAAAGTCATACCGCCCCATCTCGCTTACCTGTACCATGTGCAAGCTACTCGAAAAGATAATTAACAAACGGTTGCTGTGGCATCTGGAAAACCAAAATATTATCATCTTCCAACAAAGTGGTTTTCGAAGCAACAGATCTACCAATGACAACCTTGTTAATTTGTAATCTGAAATTCACCAAGCATTCGCCAACAAACAGAAGCTAGCAGCAGTATTCTTCGATATTGAAAAGGCGTATGACATGACATGGAAACATCGAATCATTGAAATTATGAACCAAACTGGAATACAGGGAAATATGTTAGCCTTCATCAAAAACTTCCTCCAAGGCAGATCATTTTAGGTACGAGCAAATGGTACCCTCTCTCAAAGTAGAAACCTCCAAAATGGCACACCACAAGGTTCAGTGCTGAGTGCCACTCTCTTCCTAATGGCCATCAATGACATTACTTTTCACATTGAGCATCTAATTAAGTTCAATCTCTTTGCAGACGATCTCATGATATATGTAAAGAGGAAAAACATCAAATCAATGGAGCGACTTCTCCAGCAGTCGATAGTCTCCCTAGAGAACTGGTCTCAGCAAACAGGATTTAAATTCTCATCAAGCAAAACTAAATACGTACTCTTTCTTTTTCTTGAAGTGCCTTCTCCATTTAATGAAGATCGGCAACAATTCTGGCAAATTCGTCTCTGTCCTGGGCTCTTCTTAGCAGGGAGTTTGAGTCTAAGCCTGTCCAATCCCTTATGTTTTTCAGCCAAGAGCACTGCCTGCGTCCAGGCCCACGTTTTCCCTCAATCTTGCCCTCCATAATCAGTTGCAGGAATCTGTATTTGTCCTGTCTCATGACATGGCCAAGGTAAGCAGTCTTTCGCTTTTTTATGGTCTCGAAGATTGTTCGGTCCCTGTTCATCCTATGTAAGACGTCTTGATTGGTGGTATGATCGGTCCATGAAATACGCAGCATTCTACGGTACACCCACATCTCAAATGCTTCTAGCTTGTTAATGCTGCTGACCTTTAGCGTCCAGGCCTCGACTCCATACAGTAACGTGGAATACAGATAACATCTAACGAAGTTAAATCTTATGCTTAAATTGAGTGTTCTGTCAGTTAATAGATTCCGCATTTTAATAAAGTTTGCTCTCGCTTGCTCTATGCGGAATCTTATTTCTATCTCAGGACCCAGGTCCTCGCTGATCCAACTTCCCAGATACTTAAATTTTGTGACCTGCTCTATTGGTGATCCGTATATATTTATGCTAAAATGGTTGTTCGGGTTACGACTTATTTGCATGATCTTCGTTTTTGAGATATTAATCCTCAGTCCCATTTCGTCCCCGGAAACCGATATGCTGTCGATTAGGCGTTGCATCCCTTCCGGACTGTCTGCGATTATCACTGTATCATCGGCATATCTTAGATTGTTTATGAGTTTTCCATTGACCTTCAGACCCTCCTCCGCCTCGTCCAAAGCATTTTGAAAAATGATTTCTGAATACATATTAAAGAGCATGGGACTAAGTACACACCCTTGTCTGACTCCACACCTTATAGGTACAGTGCTTGTTTCGGTGTTTTCCAGTTTAACAGACGCTAATTGCAGTTCATAGAGATTCTGTACGATTTTTAAATCCTGCGCATCAACACCTTTTCTTTCCAGCAGTTCTAATAGTGTGGTGTGATCTATACAGTCAAAGGCCCTTGTGTAATCTATGAAGCACAGATGTACCTCCTTTCTCTGGTCTCTGCATTTTTGTAGCAGGACAGACAGTGCGAACAATGCTTCCCTGGTACCCATTCCTTCGCGGAAACCCATTTGCACCTCGCTTACATCTTGTTCGCATTTTCTACGTATGCGCCTATGGATGATTTTCAAAAACACCTTTAACACCTGGCTCATCAGGCTGATCAATCGGAATTCTGCGCACTTCCGTGCTCCGGGCTTTTTAGGGATAGGTATGAAGGTTGATTTCAGCCAATCACGAGGGATGTATCCCGATTTATAGATATCATTAAAAAGTTGAACCAGGATGTGTATGTTTTCCTCTCCTATAAGTTTTAGGATCTCTGGGCAAATTCTATCTGGGCCTGCTGCTTTCTTAGTTTTTATCTCTCTTAGCGCTTTTTGGACCTCCGATTGGAGTATCTCCGGTGTCGGTTCCGTCGGATCTTGACTGTGGAAAGGTGGGCTATTGCTTTCAAATGCATTAGCCACATATTCTGCCCATACTTTCTTTAGTTCGCCATCATCTGTGATTATTTTGTTGTCTTGGTTAATTATATGGGAAAAGACTGGGTATTTTCGACTACCAGTAATTTCCTTGACCTTCTTATGTAAGTTGAAGAGGTCGTGTTTTTTGTATAGTTCTTCTACTTCTTGGCACCTTTCTTCCATCCATGTTTCCTTGGCTGCTCTAATTTTTCTTCTGATATGTTTTTGGGTTTCCCTATATTTTTCTGCGCTTGTGTTTTTGAAGCTACGTCTCTGTTCCATCAACATGAGTATTTCTTGAGTCATCCATTCCTTATGTTGTTTAGTTTTGTTTGTTGTTACTAGCGACTTTTGTGTGTCTAATACAGTCTCCTTAAATAAATTCCAGGTGCCCTCGATCTTGTCGGGGCTTTCAGTATCAGGAATTACTTCGTTCTTTTGTATGGCCTTTTTGAGCTCATTGTTGATTTTGTCAGTGATTATTTGACGTTCGGGTTCACTTTGTAATAGTGCAACGTTTAGCTTGTTGGACAGTGTTTTTTTAAGTTTCTTAAGTCTGATACGAAAGCGTGCCACCACGGGAGTATGATCTGACTCGACATCTGCTCCTGGATATGTCCTAACACTAAGCACTCCATTTCTATATCTTTTTGGAACCAATATATAGTCAATTTGGTTCCTGACCGGATGATCTGTGGTGTCCTGTGGGGATTTCCATGTGTAAAGGCGACGTACAGGTAGCCTAAACCATGTGTTGGAAACCATCAGTTTTTCCTCTTGGCAGAACTGGACCAGGGCATCGCCTCTCTCATTTCTACTTCCCAGACCGTATTCTCCCACAGTATCCCCACTTCTTCCTCTGCCTACCTTGGCATTGAAATCCCCGAGGATAATGGTGATGTCGTCTTTATTGGTGGCGGCTATTAATTGTTTGACTTCTGTATACCATGCCTCCATCTCTGTCTGTGGTTTGTCAGCTGTTGGGGCATATGTTTGAATAATGTTTAGGTTTTTAGGTGTTGCTCTTAGTTTTATCATCATTGCTCTATCAGAGAGTGGTATGAAGCCAATGACAGAACCGCCGGTGGCCAGATCCACCATAATGCCCACTCCGTTATAGTGGTGGGTGTCTTCGTTTCCGGAGTAAAACAACAAAGCGTTCTTCAGTCTGATTCTTCCACGTCCGGGCCATCTTGTCTCACTTATTCCCAAGATGTTCATTTCCAGTCTTTTCATTTCCTGTTCTATATTGTGGGTTTTCCCTGGCATATACATGCTGTTAACATTCCAAGTGCCAACCCGAAGCGCTTCTTTTAGTTCCGTCTTTAAGACATTTGTATTTTTCAACGTGGGGACTCTTCGCACCCCTTGACCATCTAAGGTCTGCCACGGACTAGGGGCCATTTGATTATTTTGTGTTGCCATAATTGTAATGTACTCTTTGACAAGCGAAAATATCCAGAAGAACTTAACATCACTCTAGAGGGACATTAGATAACAATGGCGGAGAGTACAAAGTTTCTTGGAGTAACTTTTGACAGCAGGTTGAACTGGAAAGAGCATGTATCTACAGTTAAAGCCTCCTGTTCCAGAGGAATAAGTGTAATGAAAGCTCTAGCAGGCCACAGCTAGGCAGCGGACACCAGGTCGCTAAAGTTAATATACAACGCTCTCGTACGATCCAAAATAGAGTATGGTATCCTCTGTTATTCAACGGCAAGAAAAACCTACTTGAAACCAGTATTAGCTGTTAGAAACAAAGCTCTAAAAATAGCGCTAGGCCTACTTCCCTCAACCCCTACAGAAATCGTCAACGTTCTAGCAAAAGAAGCTCCCTTTTAACTAAGAATTGACCAACTAAATCTCACATATGCAACAAATGCACACTGCTATGAAAATCACTTAAACCAAGATTGCACATTTGGATCGTCCTTTAGAACTCTCTTTGAATCCAATCACAATCTGACTTCGCCTTTTAGCGAACGTGTTCGTCAATCAATGTTCCGAACTGAAATGTCTTTTCCGCCCTCTCCAAGTCATCGTACTCCAATCTACTACCCGTGGCAATGCCCAAACACAACTTTAAATAAATTCGACAAACACCTAACTCTTGCTGCAGTCATACGAAATGAATTTCTCTACATTCAATCTCTACCTCCAGTCTCAAAATATCTATACACAGACGGGTCAAAGAGCGAAGCGGGAGTAAGCTCAGCCGTGGTCACATCATCTGAAGAGTTCCGCTTCAGACTCTCTATGGTCGCCAGTGTGCATACTGCCGAATTATTTGCAATACAACAAGCACTAAATCACTTATCAACAGCTCCAAGAGGAAATTACACCATTTGCTCAGACTCTCTTTGTACGCTGAAGTCAATCTCAAAACTATATCCAACAGACAAACTCCTATCGGATGTACAATATCTGCTGCATCAACTCTCTGCCATGGGCAATCAGATAAACCTCATGTTTGTTTCTTCACATGTCAACATCAGAGGCAATGAGCGCGCCGACTTCCTAGCCAAGGAGGCTGCAACCTCCGATTCGCAGACCGAAATAAACATGTATCGGAGAACTGGCCTACAAACTGAAATCCGGAAAAGCATAAGAGCTACCTACATGGCACAGAGAGTGGTCAATCAGCACAGTCCCTCTAAGAAAGATCCAACCGCATGTGTCGAGTAAACTACCCCTACCAGAGGGCCGTCATCAACAGGTTACTCTTTCACGCCTGAGAAGCGGCCACACGCTCTTCTTCCATGGCCACCTATTTCGAAGAGAACCCCCATCTATATGTGAACTATGTAGATAAGACTCACAGTGGAACACTTTCTCATAGAGTGCCCCAACTATTAAGAAACAGCTACGGATCCCCCAACATAGTCTCTGCACTTGCAGAAAATATTCAGCAGGCCATCCGCTTTGTCACAAATACTAATTTCCAACAACTAATTTAATAGTTTATCTCTTGTTTCATTAATTGTTAAGTGCTAATGACCCTATTGGTCGAAGCACGTTAAATTAAAAAAAAAGAATATTATATGAAAGATTTGTAGTAATATATTGTAGCGACAAAAAAAACCGTGTGAATTAATATAAGAATGTTAATTATTCCAAAATCGTATAATGTGTTTCAATTGTTAATAAATTAACAAAAATTCAAGGTATTGATTGCCATTAATCCTTCTCCTCTCATTTCCAAGGTACGGTAGAGTATAGACTACGTAGATCGGTAACTACTAAATTATCAGCAATAATTTTTCTAAGTAGTTTTTACATAGTTATTGACTGAAAATGACGCCTGTATTTCGCAATTTACTTAAATGGCCAAACGTAATAATAAAAAATATAAAATAAAAGTTTTTAGATTTTTTCTTCTTGCTCATTTCCAATCTCCTTAATTCGCGTTGCTGGAGGAATAATATTAAAAATTGTTATAAAAACTGATGTGCAGTTGAAGAATTCAAGTAAAATTTTGACAACATTAACCACTTCAAAGTAGATGTCAGAAATATGGCCACTCTAGTTACGTAAAAAAATAAACTGTTTACATTATT
This sequence comes from Schizotus pectinicornis, assembly GCA_951805265.1. Lineage (NCBI taxonomy): Eukaryota > Metazoa > Arthropoda > Insecta > Coleoptera > Pyrochroidae > Schizotus > Schizotus pectinicornis. The sequence goes on along the minus strand of OX638202.1, from coordinate 6,702,211 downwards.
GCGGGTATTAGGATTTAGCTGGACTAGGTTGGAAGGATGATGTTTTATTCAGATTTTATCTTGTAGATGTTTGTTCAGGGCATCCACGCCAGTGCGACCCGCTTATCAAGAAAAGAGTCAAGACCACAGAGAACGTCGTTCTCTCTGGTCCGGACAGAAATCCGCCGGTGGCCTCTGCTGGAAATCCAATCCTCTATTCCGGTGCGGCGGAACCGTCCTCCGAGTGTCAGTCGGGCCCCACTATGGAGGTCTGGGTGGTGTAAGCGCTTATTTCCTTACTCGACCTGTTCGCCGGATAGTAGACACAAGGTCCTGGACTCGAAGCCCTATCCCGGCTCTTCTTCTCCCTTCCGGAGCTCCCTCCGTTTATCCTGGTCGACGTTGTTCCGTTTCTGCTTAGGGTCGTGTTGTGCCGATACAACCGCAAACTCTGTCGGTCCCCGTTCGACATGAAACTGTCGTCGTGGGTAGCACCGTCGGGCGATTCCCTCCCGGTCCCGAATAGGGAATTGTGACAGAACAACACCAAGAACAATCTTTTGAACTTCTCGCCAAATATCACGTATATTATAAAGTTCACGCTTGAATTGATAGTGACGAGGAGATTACTCGCGTTTACCATTATCGATAAGTTCAGCTTTATTATAGTGAAAGTGTCTATTATGTTGATGACGAGTGGAAGAAGATTGCAGATGAAGAATACGGCCACGACGCAAAGCAGCATCGTTGCTAAGCCGATTTCGCGCTTCTGGAGTCTCGACAACCTCTGACGTTCCTGATTCGCCTTGCGAACCTGAAAATGAGACGGCCAAGATTAATAATTAATTTCTCACAATAGTCCCAGCTCTTAGAATACGAACAAAGGTGCTTTTAATGCCTGAGCCTTTGTAAAATTTTAATGCACAACTATTCTTTTTGCTACAAAATTCAAAGCCCCACTTAGGTGCACAAGAAATATATCGTAAGATTGGGTATTTTAGAGCTTTTCTCAAAACTCTCAAAATCAAGTACTTAGCCCAATGTAAAAAATCAGTGTAAGTATATTCTTGATGCCGCACTCTTAGTAATGTTTGTGCAAGTACGATTGAAAGGTAAGAAGTGGCTCAACTACAAAAACTTATTTTTAATTCTTTAAGTTTAGCGGATAAAATTAAAATTACCAATAACGGACGTCCGGGTATCCGTTTTTCATATTAAATATGTATTGAGAAATTTCAAGAAAAATGTAAGAGTAAAATTTTATAAAACTGTTTGCGATTAAACTTGATGGTTGAACGGATGCGGGGTGAAAATTGCTTTTTTTGTTTTCTTTATTTGTTGGACCGTGATAACTGGACAAAAAAAAGTGTAAGTGATTTGGAGTTAATGAGAAGATTGAGAGATGTGAGAATGCTCAAAAATGTAAATATAATTCCGTTAGTTGCCCAACTTTTAGGTCAAATTAATTTTGCTTCTAACTTTATCCTGAAAAATATCCTTACTCAAATTGAAACATTAGGGGACAACCAATACAATACTATTCAAAATAATGAATGTTTAAAAGTTGTCAGATATATTAAATTCCATTTAACTTTATGATGACGTTATCGTTTTTTTCTTTTTTTTAATGGTGTGAGTTTTTACTTTCGATCGCAATTTTATATCGAAATATTTACTTCATCTCTTTGATTTTCTTCAAGCTCATGATTACGACCTCCAATATTGATAACGAGTAATTGAAATATTTTTATATCAAACCGTTATTGAATTACATAGATTTTTAAATTTCAGCACTGAAGTGATTTTTGATTGACAGCTTTGTGGCCGTTTACCTTGTTCATTTGCGGTTAACCACATTAGATTTTATGATGGTCCCTGTACTGCAAAGATCTTTGAGTAGGTACCGCTCTTAAGTCATAAATAATCAAGCCATTTAGACGGTCTTTGTCATGAAATTTGACTGCTTCAATAAAGCAGTCGTGTCATAAATTCGTCAAAATCCCGCGAACTTCTTAAAAACACAATTAGCGATACTTTAACTACAAGCTTTAAATTTTCAACAACAGAAACGTATACCTGGCGGTATTACCAACATAATAAAATAATAAAAAAATATAGGTATTAAAAATTTCTGAAAAAGCACTTAATGGCGTCCCGACGGCGCATGGAATTAATTATGGACCAAACAATTACACCACATTGTCGCGCATTATAATTATAGTTTATTTCCACATAATTTCCAATTTTTAACTCCATTAGAAATACGCAATTAGGCACCGGCGGTTCTCGTTGAAACACCCTGTATAATTAATTTTTGAATCAGCACTGATGTATAACTATATATTATAAAAGTCGATAGACAGTATCTTTCGTTCGCACGTCAGTGGTAAAGATGCGGCCACTTTTCGTCAAAGTTGGAATGAATTAAAGGAAACGGAGGGTTGCGAGTACAGGCAGAAAGATGAAATTTTATAACTGGAGATGTGAGCGTCAAGCGACAGGCCGACGGTGACATCGTAACAACGTGCGAAAAAGACGAAACGAATGGAAATGATATAGCAACGTAAAAACTTCAAATTAATTAACTGTCAACAAAAAAAGTTACAAAAATTGTTCCGTGAGTTTGGAACTGTCGTGTCAAGTTCGCGGTCAAACATTTCCAAATTTAAATTCCGGTGTTTTGGTGGGTGGGGGGTGAGTAGATGTACAGTCAGTCTTAAAAGTAATGTCCATCTCACACTTTTAAAATTAAAATTTCTTTTACAGATAATGTGCTAGCTAAAGAAAACCTAATGCATTTGTTCGATTATTTCATATGCTTAGCATGAACATGAATTAATATCTGTGTTGGTTTTATGTGGAAAATAAACGAGTTTAAAGTTTAACAGATGGGCATTACTTTTGAACTTGGCTATACAGTGATATTTAAAAGTATCCGGAAATTTCATCGTTTGCGCATATGCTCTTTCTTGCTTGGGACGATGCTCAGAGCATCAGAGCAAGCGGTCAAAAACATCTGCGCCAACAACAAAACATTTCGGATTCTTTTAAATATCACGGTATCTAAATTAGTTAACAGTCTAGCTGCCGCACATCTTAAATCGAGTGAGGACAGATATAACAACGTGAGGTACTATGCCACATAGTTGTTTGGTGAAGTTAGCTTCCATAACAAGAGAATGGGAACAAATATAATGTACACCAAATTAAGCCATACATCCCTTGCACTGTCTACCAGAAAATTTAATGAGCATCAAAAAATCTAAATAAAATCCAAATTATTGTACATCAGAAAATGAGAACATCACCACTAAAATAACTATGCTGCGTATTGTTTTACCACTGCTTACATTTTAGATTCTATAAATCTATCAATTTTACTAAATGTTCACCAAAATTAGAACACTCAAGTTACGCGTCCGTGCTGTACATAATAAATATTCGCGCTATCCATTTATATTTAGTGTTTCTCAAAAAAACTATTTGTGCGTCAAATAATTATTCTAATACTCCAAAAATGAAATATGCTCGCGCATCTCTCCTTGCCGCTTGCGCTTCCAGACAAGAGGCACGCGAAAAAAGTTTTGTACAAGGTCAGTTCAGGGCCTTGTAATTTTTTTTTAAAAGCACGATTAGAAATTACCTCTAAAAGAAGTTTTACGTTTTACATAATGCAAGCTAATTACAGCAAAGCATTTATACAGGGTGGGGCAATAGTGCGCCCGAGTTCGATAGCTCGAGTTCTATGATAGGTAGAAATTTGATTTAAAAACACAGATAAACTAAAGAAAGAAGTCTATAACCGGAACTTATTTTTGAATATACAGGGTGAACCAAGACAATTTTACAGGGAGAAGTGAGAGTTTTTTAAATAGAATGTGGTGTGTAAAAGAAGATTTTTCGGAACCTTTTCCTAGACTCTTTTCAATCCAATATTATTGTTGACTATTTCCAAGCCACTTGGATGTAGCGATTTTTTTTTGTTCAAATAATGGCATCTGTAGATGCATGTTAAAAAAATCACTACTGTCACAATTACGACTTCTAAGAAAAAATTATGTAAAGACTGCTTAGAAAACATCTGTGGAATGTCTTTGATCCGTTTTAACTTTTGAAAAATTATACAGGGTGGATAAATTTAATTTTTTAATTTAGAACTTTTCGAATTTAATTTTCTCCATTTTTTCAAATAGAACACCCTGTATATTTTTTAACGATATGATGTAGAAACTAAAGACAAACATTTTTTGTATGCACACCGCTATGGCTATTTGTAACCATTTTCGAGATATCGCCAAATAATTACAAAATTCAAGAATAATCCTAAAAAATTAGATCGTTTTACAAATAACTCGACAAAAAACTTCAAATGTTTCAAAATAGACACAAAAATGACAACTGCCGACAGGTAACTGCGATAAATGTGTATTTCTTGTCGGATAACATAAAATGCAAAAATGATCAAGATACAAACATAAAGGGAACTTACTAAAAAAACTTATGCTGTTTTTATAAACAGAACATCTGGAGCACTTATTACAATTTTATCTGTCGAGTAATTTGAAAAACAATCTAATTATTTAGGATTATTCTTGAATTTTGTTATTATTGGGCGATAAATCGAAAATGGTTACAAATAGCCATAGGGGTGTACATACAAAAAATGTTTGTATTTAGTATCGACATCATACCGATAAAAAATATACAGGGTGTTCTATTTAAAAAAATGGAGAAAATTAAATTCAAAAAGTTCTAAATTGAAAAATTAAATTTGGCCACCCTGTATAATTTCTCAAAAGTTAAAACAATTCAAAGACATTTCACAGATGTTTCCTAACTAGTCTTTACATAATTTTTTCTTAGAACTCATAATTGTGACTGTAGTGATTTTTTTAACATGCATATGCAGATGCCATTATTTGAACAAAAAAAATCGCTACATCCAAGAGGTTTGGAAATAGTCAGCAATAATACTGGATTAAAGAGAGTTTAGGAAAAGGCTCCGAAAAATCTTTTTTTGCACACCACATTCCATTTAAAAAAATGTCACTTGCCCCTGTATAATTTTCTTGGCTCATCCTGTATGTTCAAAAATAATTTCCGGTTATAGACTTTTTTCTCTAGTTTATCTGTGTTTTTAAATCAAGTTTCTACCTATCATAGAACTCGAGCTATCAAACTCGGGCGCACCATTGCCCCACCCTGTATATTACGAAAATCAATATCTTTTTTTGTGCAAACCACATCTATTTTTACTTTTATTTTCCTTGCCCTAGCACATCTAGGTACATCTATAATTTTGCATAAAATTATTTACCATTTGCACAACATTTTATTGCTTGTGTATTTTTGATCAACAAATAGTATTTTTAACTGCTAAATAATATAAGACACTGTCGAAAATTAAATATCTGGGTATTATGTTAGAATTAAATGCGGAATAAGATTTGGTGAACATTTAGTATTTATGGTCAACAAAAGTTATTTTGGCGAACAAAATATATAAGAGGCCAGCCAGCATTGTGTCAATATTTGGTTGTTGCTTTAAGATTATGTATTTTCTTAATTTTTGTGAGCATTTAGTATTTTGGGGAAATAAAAGTATTTTTTTGTATATTGGGTAAATTTGGTAGCCTGTTAAATACGACCCTAAGAGAATCACCGTCAAAGACTACTATCAATAAGAGGGCACCGTATCTACTTCAGATTCTAAAAATAGAAAAACGCCCCTAAAATTTACTTAAACCTCAACCGAGCACTTGAATTTTGGTGGAGGCGTCGAGTGAATTAACTGTAAGTTCTGGAGGCAAACACTATGTTTTCTTTTATGAAAGAAGGGATTGCCGTGCTTACAGCGTCTCGTGGAGCGACAGGGATCGTAACATTACCTAAATTACAGCATTATGTAATGTGGTAATCTTAAATTCTGGTGTTACGAATAAACGCTCATATGATGGCAACCAAAGTGGTAAAAAAATATTCCTGGAATTTATCAAATGCTTCCAAATTGATAAAAAAATTCCAAAAAATAACGTAACAACATTTCTTGAATGGAAGCGGGATTGTTTTTCTGGGGTTGAAATTGTTTAACGGACCGTTAAATTTCACATGCTACTAAACTATAACGAATCAAAATAAACAACATTAAGCGCAACCTCCACATAATTTCTGATTCAATCAATTGTAACGATAGAAAATGTTGCCTCTCGCATTTATTTACGTTGGCTGCAACGTTGCTGCGTCGGAGTATTTACAAACAAAAACGAGACAACTGTAAGACAAATTAGGAAATGGCGTTATCGCACTTCCAAATTCACTTTAATTAATTTTTTCCCTCGGAAGAAAAATTACCTGTCTGTAGATGGCCGCGTTGAGGACTGCTAAACTCACGAATGGCAGCAGGTACAAAAAAATGAGGTACAACCAATGGATGTAAATTGTTTTATAGAGTTCGTTTTCCCGAAACTTTGATGGTCTAGGGCAGTATATAGTAATGTTGGCTTCTGGATATCGTTCTTCTTGTATTTTCGACTCCCAGAGCTTCGGAAGATTGTAAAGCGACGAAAAAATAATTATTCCTATGACGTACATTCTAGCTCTGCCGTATGTGCAGAGAGAGCGAGCCCTCAAAGGGTGACACACGGCAACGAAACGTTCTAGTGACACAGTTAATGTTAGATAAACTGACGCCGTTTGCACCACCATCGCCAATGGATAAACCACAGGAGCTATATGGGGGTAAACGACGTAATAATATGTGAACAATAGTCCGCTATAAGGGTAGATTCCAGGAAGTCCGAATAACAGAATACTGGTTATAATAAGCACTGTGTCGATTCGGGCCAATCCAATCAATAAATAGTTGATGCTCGATCTCATCTGGGGTCGAGATAAGATAATCATCGATATCACGTTGCCTAATATTCCCAAAATGCCAACCAAATTGAGCAAGAGACCGTTTGTGATGAACCGAACGAACTGAACGTTTTCGGGTTCGTCGTTTATGCAGGTGTCAGTGTCGTTCATTAACGTTCCGTTTTGGAAGTTCAACAATGAAGTGACACTCGTTGGTAACATTTTCAATTTGAGGCCGTTGATTTACGTCATTTTCATCGAGTTTGTTGCAATCGTTGCACGTTACTTGCACACGGTTTTTATCCATTTCTTGGTGAACTGCCAAGTAATGCACCACTTTGACATCGTTGTTTGCTTTGTTGGGGATTTCGGAATTTTAGGGGACATTCCAGAGCATGACCTGAAACAATTAGAAATTTGTATAAATACATAACGTCACAAAAGTGAAAATGTGGATTTAAACACAATAGAGAAGTTATGAAATTATATTAAGCTGCACCACTCTATGTATTATATGAGGCGCCGTTGTGGACAAAATGAAATTTTTGCAATTTCATATAATTTTGCCAAATATTTATAAATGCTGTTGATATTTATAAGTAAAACACAACTTTTATTTATTTTCACCATTTATATAGAAAAATGTTTAGTTTTATATAAATATCATGTCGCGTTAGAAATAATAATAGTGCTGACCGTGATATAAAATTGCGCACTTTTATAAATAAAGTCGGCACGCCCTCGATATAAATTTGTGCGGCCGTGATATATTTATTGACGTTTGCCACCAAGACGCCAGAGGCCGCCACGAATGGAAGATTTACAATCCGGCAACGCTGGCTGCGGTTTAGTTACATTTCTAGTGACAAATCTGTCAAACTCGAAAGTTGAGGTTAGAGGTTAGATAAGCGACAAAGACAATAAACATTAAAAAGGTGATATGAGTTAAATAGTCATTTATTTGTGTTCACTTGTGGGTAATTGTTAACCACTTCTAACCTCAACTTTTGAGTTTGACAGATTTGTCACTAGCAATGTAACTAAACCGCAGCCAGCGTTGCCGGATTGTAAATCTTCCTTTTGTGGCGGCCTCTGGCGTCTTGGTGGTAAACGTCAATAAATATATCACGGCCGCATAAATTTATATCGAGAGCGTGCCGACTTTATTTATAAAAGTGCGCAATTTTATATCACGGTCAGCACTATGATTATTTCTAACGCGACATGATATTTATATAAAACTTAACATTTTTCTATATAAATGGTCAAAATAAATAAAATTTGTGTTTTTCTTATAAATATCAACAGCATTTATAAATATTTGGCAAAATTATATAAAATTGCAAAAATTTCATTTTGTCCACAACGGCGCCTCATAGTATTGCATTTGCAGTGAAAATATTGATGGATTGGATTAGACATAATGGAGTTAAACTTGCCTAAAAAAAATATTGCACTTTTTATTTTCTAGATGCAGGCAAATAACTAAAAGAGGCTTAAATATTTTTCTTTCTATTTTTTTATTTCATATTTTCGTAAATATTTGCAATTTTTGTTTTTGATGACGCATTGGCCCCCCGTATCCAAGACTCACACCTATATTAAATCTACTCTTGTTTTTGGCTGCTACAGCGGATTGGCATTCGATTTATAAATAAAATGCAAGGAGTCTGAGTAAAACGCCATCATACGATTTCTTTTAAAACTACGCCGTGCAGAGGCCGGCTACGTCACAAATCTCCCACTCCAAAAATTAAAAAAAATAATTCTGGGCGTAATATTGACCCTAAAACCAAATAAAAAAATACGGGTCTAATGAAATAGCCTACGTTTTCTAAATATTATATTTCCCATACATGAGACAAGTACCCTATTGCAAGGTGCTCACAGAAGGGGTTCTCACCAATAGATTGCAGATTTAGCCGAGTCTGTAAAAATTATTAATTTTAGGTTTGATCTTGATAGTAGCATAAAGTACCTAATATTTTAACGTCATTTTAAAATATTATTTCTAATCAAAAATGAATGAAACCAATATTATTACAAATAATTTGTAAACTTGACAAAAAAAATTATACAAAATAATCGATAGTCTTGGAACCTCTTTGTGTAGATGCGCTGAAGTTTGAAGTATTATCAAAAAAAGTTTTTCAATACTTTTAGAGTCAAATCGTCTCATGACGGACAAATATCAATTATTATAAAAAATAATGCTTAATTTTTTCTTATTTAGATCATTTTTTAGTAAATTTTATTCACCGTATTTTACTTCTTTAATTGAAATTAGTAAGATATCAAAAAGTTGCTAAGTAAACTATTTTTTGGTCCTCGTTATTGCTTAAATTTCAGAAGAAACGTGCAAATTGACAGAGTAGCTTCCAAAGATTTTCTGATGAAGGATTCTTGGTGTATTTATATGTATTTTTTATCGCATCCCGGAGAGCCAATTGGTACAAACAAAATTTCCTGATTTTTTTTTCGCCAAGAGATATACAGGGTGATTCACGTAGCCCGTCCATTAGAAGTTTTTCAACTTCCAGTTGGATTAGAAATTTAAAATTTGGAAGGCAATCATTATCAGTCATGCTCATTCTATCTAAAATATTTTGAGCTCTCTAGCTATACAGGGTGTGCAAAAAGTCGGTATCAACTTTCTTATTTTAAATGTAAACGTACCATTTTTTTTACATGGTCTAATTGGTTTTCCAACTCTGAGTTTTTATAACATTTGTTATGTAAACTTGTTTGACAATTTTTGACATTTGACAAAAGGGTCGATGTGGTAGCTTACGAAAAAATTCGTATCTAGCAGACGATTCAGAATTTATAAAAGCTAATTTGTAAAGTGCTTAGTTCAAAGTCCAGACTAACTTCTGATATCTTAATGGTGGTTCCATCTTGTACCATATGGGTGCAGACAATTTTCAAATATCGCAACCAAAAATGGTCAAGAAGTCATTTTTTTTCAAATGGCACCTACAGATTTTTTTTACATCACTCGATAGAAAATTGTATTTTGGAATGAGTTACTTGAGCATTCCCTATACCTAACTTCATCCCCTATCAAATTAAAAATTAAAATCCAGAAATTTCATCAATTATGCACAAGATTTTTTTGTTTTTTAACTATGCCATGGAAACAAAAGACAATTGCAACAATTTAATTATAAAATGAATATCTTACTAATTTTATAAAACAACAACAAAAACTATCAAGAACCATCTTAACAAAATTCTAATGTAAATGTTCAATGTGAGCATCATTTTGATTACTACATTCTATCATTTTATATCATTGTGTAGCTCTTCTTATTTCGTTGGTGTCAAGACTGTCATATGCTTTTATTATTCTCCCGCTTAATTCCTTTATGTTGCAAAGTGGTGAAGTATAAACTAAATCTTTTATTCGACTCCAAACATAAAAGTCTAATGAGGTAAGGTCTGGAGACAATAAGAGCATTCGACAGTCTTGGTCCCAACGAAATTAGAAGAGGTACACAATCTGTTGAAAATGGTTTAATAGAATGTATGTAGTAATCAAAATGGTGCTCACATTGAACACATACATTAGAATTTTGTTAAGATGGTTTTTGGTAGTTTTTGTTGTTGTTTTTTTATAAAATTAGTAACATATTTATTTCATAATTAAAATGTTGCAATTGTCTTTGGTTTCCATGGCATACTTGAAAAACTAAAAAAATCTCTCGGCAAGATTGATGGAATTTCTGGATTTTAATTTTTAACTTGATAGGGGATGAAGTTAGGTATAGGGAATGCTTAAGTGACTCATTCCAAAATACAATTTTCTATCGAATGGTGTTAAAAAAATCTGTAGGTCCCATTTGAAACAAATGACTTCTTGACCATTTTTGCTTGCGATATTTGAAAATTGTTTGCGCCCATAAGGTACAAAATGGAACCACCATTAAGATATCAGAAATTAGTCTGGGCTTTGAACTAAGTACTTTACAAATAGGTTTTCATAAATTCAAAACCGTCTGCCAGATACGAATTTCTTCGTAAGCTACCACATCGACCTTTTTTTTCACATAAATTAACATAATGTCAAAAATTGTCAAATAAGTTCACATAACAACTGCTATAAAAACTCAGAGTTGGAAGACCAATTAGACCATGTAGAAAAAATGGTACGTTTATATTTAAAATAAGAAAGTTGATACCAACTTTTTGCACACCCTGTATAGCTAGAGAGCTCAAAATATTTTAGATAGAATGAGCATGAGTAATAATGACTGCCTTCCAAGTTTCAAATTTCTAATCCAACTGGAAGTTAAAAAACTTCTAATAGACGGAATACGTGAATCACCCTGTATAGTCTGGAAGCCATCCCTTCAAAATTTTGATCGTTGCTGATCGTGTTCAAAGTTTCCATTCTATTAAAACAAATTCTTCACACTGAGGTTTTCCATTTTATGTGCAAAAATTCGTGTAGGTAATTGCGCCAACGCTTACACTTTTGGCTTGAATACGGCATCAAATTGCTGCTCTACAAGGGTGCCTCTTGGCACTCAAGTGGCAATTGAAGGTTTTATAGGCTCGAATGCAAATTTTTTTCAAGACACCTATTAACGAGGTGCTAGAAATGTTTAATTTCTGGTCTAAGGAACGATGGCCATTTCCATATTGTTATACTTAGAAGATTTTAAAATTTTATTATTGGTGTTGATGTTGATACGTATTGAATCCGATCCATATTTTAGTATTATTGACAAACTATTTCTCCTACATGAAGCTTAATGTTTAACGTAATAATAAATAAATTATGTTTACTTTATTTATAGAGAATATGCATTAAGAGGCATGTTTAACAGCTGATCGAGCTGGAACTCGGCAGCCCTTGGGGGCCCTCCGGCACTCACTTTCCCCTGTTACATAGTTTGCAAATAAATACATTTTACTGCAATACACAGTTAAGTGTCAATCTATTCTGCATATAATATATTTGTTTCATGTGCTTGTCATCTGAAGTAGCGATAGGTACTTACGTTTGTAACAAAATAAAATCTCAGGAATATTTTTTTTCAAGCAACAGACAATCAGAAAAGCTTTTTTTACTTAATTTACTAAGTAAAACAAAAATGGCAGCAAACCGCACATGATTTCCGAACTTGCACTTTTGTTATTTTAATGCCGCGAAGAAAGAGTTTCAACAAACGGATTTTTTTTTGAAATTGCTAATAATTGTCAAAACCAATTTTTTCGGTCAATACTCATATAAAATATACAAAGAGTACATGCGCCACTAAGTACGTAAAGATCCGTTAATTTACCTACAACTTTCCTTTTTATTATAAGAGCTGGTATTTCTAAAATATATTGCATTTGAGGTTGTTTCCAAAAGAAGCAAAGATCTACTTATCAATCAAATTAATTAAAGAAATTAAAATATACCGGGTTTTAAGGATAACAACAGGATGGCTACTGTTTACAGAAAATGACCCTTTCTTTGGGTATCTGCTATAAACTTTTATGAATAATCTAGAATTCGTTATTTGTGTTGCTACGTTAAAAAGGTTCTTAACAGTTTTATTAAAATGAAAAAGTGTTTTAAAACGATTACAAACTTACTGGTCCTCTTATTTTTAATTAATGTTAAAAAAAGTTGTAAAATTGGAGGGATGTGAACTTAAGACCTTAATGTTTAGAAGCAAAACTTTAAGCAATACATCTAGGCAGGCTTTGGCATTTTTTTAAACTAGTACTTAACAAGTAGTTTTACGTAGTATATATTTCTTAGGAGTTTCCAAATCGTAATTTACAATAAATTTTACAAGTTAACGTGCCCCTCCATTTAGTAACCTCTCTCACAGTTTTACTTTTTATGTCATTTTACCTGGGGAGATAATTATTTAGCAAAATATAATTTGCCGTGCTATTTCTCTATGACCCGGTAGTGCTGGGACATCGGGTATAACACAGAAAAGCACTTTTTAAATAATATTGGGGTCAATTGCAATTCCACGTTCTCTGAATAAAAGTAATTTTTTGAAACTCACAGATTCTTCTACAAGAAGCAACATCAATCTGAATATCTTCTCACATTGGTGTTGTTACTTAGGCAGTCGCCCCTTCAAGAACATTATAACAACCCAGAAACCAATTGGCTAATTTTGCTATTAACTAATGAGAATGTACAAAGGGTGTATTAGAGGCTAAGCTGCCGCGTTGCATCGGGGTTCTCCAATTTATCTCTCTTATCTTCTGAGAAACGGCTTGAGCGGTAAAATCAAGTTACGTTATTTCAAAGAGAACCGTGTTAGAGGTACGGAGTTTGCAACCTCCGTGGCAAAACATCACCTCGTCATGGATAGATTATCTAAACAAAATCAAAACAAAAGTTTAACGAAATAGATAGATTTAAAATTAGGGTTCTAACTAATCTAGTATTATCTAACATCACCACCACGATCACGATTGTAAATAATAAAACGTATTTAGCAGCATTGTATACGTAACAATATTATTCGGGTATTTCTGTGAAATTTTATAAATTAGTTTTTTCATTTATCTCATCTTGTAATTTTGACCCTAATCATTCAAACGGATGTCACTCTAGAGATCTAAACGTTCCTTGAAAGCAACGAAAAACTGTAATTGCTCGAAAATACACAAACTGAAAGCTCTAACAGATTAATGACCGCGGGATGTCCGCAAAGCCGCTCCCAGCAGGAAATTCTTGATTCCTGCACTTTGCCCAAGAGTACAGTGCGTTTACGGCACCCTAAGAGCACCCTAAGTAATGTTTAGAAAACGAATAAAATGAAAGCGAATTGCCGTTTAGTAACAATAACAATTATCGTAGTTGCTGCAGCTAGATTACAGAATTCAGATTTTATACAAAACAAATTTAGAAATTTAATACTATTATCTATACATACTAAACTTCTCGCAAAAATTAAAGGAACAAAAAAATTTTCTAAATTTTTTGGCAATTTTTAACAGGCTGTATTTTAGTAAAAAATGGTCCTACAGGAAATGAAAAAACATAGCTTTTGAAGCTTAAAGATTCTAGTTTTCGAATTTTTTGATTAAAAATTTTTTGGAGCACCGGTAGCCATGAAATTCTTGAATAAAGCACGAATAAAAAAATTTCCAAATTTTTTACATTTTTCATTTCGCTCTATGGGCATGGAAAAACTTTTTCGAGCTAGACCAATGCATAGGTCCTTTAATTTGCTTTTTGCGGGAGTCAGATACGACCATTTGTCTTCGAGATATCGAATTTTGAATGCAAAAGGATCCTTTTTCACTCAACTGCTAATATCTCTGAAACTACTGGTCACCCAGCGAGCGGACAGGAGGTTTCGTTTTCTGCAGAAAATTTCCTACAAAAATTTGTTATAGTTGATTGGAAAAAAAATGTGTTTCCAACTGTAACGTTAACGTGAAAAAAGAGCAAAAAAATGCCATTTTTTCTTTTTTTGGTTAATCGACTGTATCTTCGGCAATCTTGGGGGAAAAGCTTAGGTTAGAAGAAAATTTTGCAGTCTAATGTACCCCAAAGGACCCCCTAAATTTTTAGATCGATCGGTTCAGCGGTTTTCCTCGACCGATTGATTGAAATTTTGAAAAAATTAAGGGAACAACATTTTTGTTTCTTAAACTTGAGTTGTGAAAAAAAAACTGTTGGTTGTTTTTTTTTTACCAAAAGTCGGAAAGTTTTGAAAAAAACTGTTTTGTAACACGTAATGGCTCTGTAGAAAACTTAAAAAATTTATCGCTCAGAATTTCGCACAACGAGTACGGTGGGCACCTTAGGGGTCTCAACTTTAATTTTATTCAATAAAATTTGTTTTAAGGAAAATAAAGGTTCGAATGTGTCTATAGCTTTAGCGAGGTGAGTCAGAAATGACCTCTTGGTCTTTTTTTATTTTTTTAAATTTTTCAAAAAAAATTTTTTTGAATTTTTTAAAATTAAAGAAAAAATTTTTTCCCCCAATCAACCATGACCTCCCATCCGCTCGATGGGTGACCAATAGTTTCAGAGATATCAGAAGTTGAGTGAAGAGAAATCCTGTTGCATTCAAAATTTGATATCTCGAAGACAAATGGTCGTATCTGACTCTCGCAAAAAGCAAATTAAAGCTGAATAAACAGGCTATGGGACCTATGCATTGGTTTAGCTCGAAAAAAATTTTCCATGCCCATAGAGCAAAATAAAAAATGTAAAAAATTTGGAAATTTATTTATTCGTGCTTTATCCAAGAATTTTATCGCTACCGATGTCCAAAAAAATTATTAATTAAAAAATTCGAAAACTAGAGTCTTTAAGCTTTAAAAGCTATGTTTTTTCATTTCCTGTACGACCATTTTTCACTGAAATACAGCCTGTTGAAAATTACCAAAAAATTAAAAAAATTTTTTTGTTCCTTTAATTTTTGCGAGAAGTGTATATTAGAAATTAATTTTGCCTCAATAAATGGTTGGTTGTATGTCTTTGCACCTGTTGCTAGAATCGCTCTAAATACACATTTATAATTTGTACCTAAATTATTTGCTCTTGTCACGTAACTACAAAAAGTTTATTGTTTTAAGATTATTATCCTTGAGTGCCTATTGAAGCACTTAATCTAACTAGTCACGTTATTGCTTTCTTAATAAGAAACGTGAGAAGCCCAGCCAATATATTTTTTGTAGCGTTAGTTTTTTTACTGTTTGAGCCCTTAGAAACATTTTAACAGTTACAGGTTTCTTATAAACTATAATGAGTGTAAGACGATTCAAGTCAATCAGGAACTTTTTCTTCAATAAAAAGAAAATTTTTGTAATTTAGTTTTAAAGAAATCTTGAAATGTATTTGGAAAATGCCGAGTAATTTAACCATCAAAATTATTTAACAAATGTTGCTTTGGAACTCTACTCTTCTTTAATGATTGAGTAAAAACAATTTTAAAATTTAGAAAAATAAGACTCAGAAACTGACGAAACTTCCGCTTACATCGACGTAATTTAGGAATTAAAAAAATGAAGCTACATGGGTTTGAAAACCCTGAAAAAAATTAAGCAATGTTCCATTATATTCGCTTGCTTAAAAACCATTAATTATTATAGTCTGGTCTATAGAGAAAAATGTTACATTGTTGGCTTCATTCCAGTTATTCACCTTCGAACGAGGTAAACAATTTAATTAGATAATTAATTGTGAACTACGTTATTCGCTGATTGTAACACGATCATTGTTTCCATACGGGTAGTTTTTGTCGCAATTAGTAAATTTGGAATTACCGTTATGGCATGGGTATACACAGTTTAAAATTATCAACTATGCTCTAACGGCACATTTTCAACGCAATCCGGTGATTGGTGAACATAAAACGTTAAGAAACAGTTAATATTTTTAGCTCTTACTCTTTATTCGGTTAGAAAGGACGTAAAATATCAACTTTTAACTACCACTTAAACTCAAACTTTACCCTGTAACAGCAGATATGAATTTACGTTACGTGCATGCGTTACTTTGCCATGACGTGATTATAAAATTATTATAGTCGATATAAATGTTGATAAACTATTCTATAATCTGATTGAAGTTTTAAGGTCTCGCATAGAATTAATATATAAATCCAAGAAACCTTATTAACTATACAGGGTATTTTAACGAGAACCGTCGGTATCTAATTGCGTATTTCCAATTGAGTTAAAAATTTGAAATTTGGCATAAATAAACTATAATGAATGCACTACAAGATAACATTATCGTTTTTTTCTTCATTTTAATTGGTGTGAGTTTTCACTTTCGATCGCGATTTCATATCGAAATATTCACTTCATCTCTTTGATTTTCTTCAAGGTCATGATTACGACTTCCAAGATTGATAACGAGTAATTGAAATATTTTTATATCAAACTGTTATTGAATTACATGGATGTTTAAATTTCAACGCTGAAGGAATTTTTGATTGACAGCATGACAGCTTTGTGGCCCTTTACCTAGTCATCAGTGCCGGTAACCACATTAGATTTTATGATGGTTCCTGTACTGCAAAGATGTTTGAGTTGGTATTGCTATTAAGTCATAAATATACCCGACCCGTTTAAGCGTCATTGTCATGAAATTTGACTAAAATTTGACCTTCATTCAATAAAATTCTTTTTATGGCCAGTTTTGTTAACTTCAAATCTAGTCAAAACTGCAACTACAGGAGTACGAGTTACGAGTTTGAGTAAACTGGGTAACTAACGAGAAGAGTACAATTACATCCTAATCTATTGCTTCTAAACTGGCAGGTTTTCTCGTAAAATCACTACTAAATTGGAGCAAATTTAAACTTCCCTAAAATTAAAGTTATTTATCACAGGTTTCTTTCTGTTGCTCTTGAGAACATAACAATGGCTTTTAAGTAAAAAACCATGGAACATTTTTTTTTATTACCTGTATACCCTTAACCATCATTTATAAATTGCTTCCACCATTTGGTATAGTGCGAAATTAATTAATTGAAGATTTCATAATTGAATTGAAAGATTTTCTAAAAGCTATTTATTTCTATTTTAAATAATCGATATCTTTTACTAAAACACTGAAGAAAGAAGAAGATAGAAATACATTTATAATAAAGGCATAGCTAATTAATGCCCAGAAATGCTTTCGGTCAATTTTTTTTTTACAGTAAAACTTCTTGAAGTGCAATCGAGCATGTCACGAAGAAGGTGCCGATGTTAGTTTGAGTTCGGGGTTCGTTTGAAAATTAAGAAAATTAAATACCTACTTATGTTAAGAATAATGCGACTCTGTCAAAAGGAAGATAACCTGACTTAGAGTACACTTAGAACAATATTTGACGGCTTCATAAGGTATTCTGCATCAATTTTCAGAATAAAAATCGTTAACTTCATGAAATGTGGTACACGCTGAGAAAATCTAAAAGCAACAAACATTACATCTCTTTTTCCGATTTAAATCACTGACCAGTCAACATAATCACTAACAAGTTCACGTCGCACAGTTTTATTTATACGCACCTTCAAAGAAGTGCAAACCATTTGGGACACCCTGTATACCGGATGTTTATTTTCAGAGGAAACGGGCATTTTCTGTTAAACTATACACTTTATGAAAAAAGTTTTTAATGGAAACTATTGTACAAAATACAGTCTTCTCAAATCTGCTTTTCAACATTTTTATTCACTTGTCATTTAATTAGAAATGATATCAACTTTATTATTTCAAATAGCAACATATAATTTTTTTACCAATTTCTGGTAGATAATTTAATTCTGAATCCAACAATGTATTACAAAGGAGTTGTTGTATAAGAAAAATTCTGAAAAAAATGACTGAATGTGAAATCACATTTCGTGGCATAGCCTTACTTGATAATGTGAAAAGTTCTCACGCTGAGACACAGGTAAGAAATAAGGTAGAGCAATTATGGAATTTTTGTTGAATGCAAATGATATGGCTTTAAAATAAATGTTTAAACTGCATTCCATTTTGTTTCATGCATATAGCATATCTCCTCCAAACAGCGTTAACGGAGTCTTATTATTCAAAATTGAGCAGAAACGTCAATCTCAATATCATTTGCATTCAACAATACTTTCATAATCCCTCTATCTTATTTTTTACCTGTGTGTCGGCGTGAGAACTTTTCACATTATCAAGTAAGGCTGTGCCGCAAATTATAATTTCACATTCAGTAAATTTTCTCAAAATTTTTCTCATACAACAACCCCTTTTGTAATACATCGTTGGATTCAGAATTAAATTATTTACTAGAAATTGGTAAAAAAATAAGGTGTTGCTATTTGAAATAATAAAGTTGATATCATTTCTGATTAAATAACAAGTGAATAAAAATATTGAAAAGCATATTTGAGAAGACTGTATTTTGTGCAATAGCTTTCATTAAATTTTTTTTACATAAAGTGTATAGTTTAGCAGAAAATGCCTGTTTCCTTTCAAAATAAACATCCGGTATATACAGAATGGTCTTCCTACTTCTAGAAGTAGACTGTATAGTTACTTAATTCCGTATATTTGCATAAAAAGACTTAATTTATATAAATTATTTATTTTTCACTCATTTCCAATATATTTTAACAACAGTTTTTAAAGAAATACCATTACTTTTACTTCTTTAATGCTGCAGAATTTTTATTAAGAGAAACAAAAATACATCTTTTAAACAAGTTTCATACACATAGTTAACCTGCTATTGAAAATCTCTTCTGGTAATTAGCAACTATGTAATTACTTTCTTAAATAATTCAACAATTATTCCCTTATGCTCCAAACATTCTGCTCCAAACGATGATCTTGCCAAAGCAAACCAATTTTTTGTCTATTTGTATAATAGACGTCAATTTCTAAAAAATATTCTATTTTATTGCTCTAAATTTATCTTACGTGACAGAATAAATAAATTTCCAAGTTCTTTCTTAGCGTCGTGAAAATATGTCTTTATACTGAGACTTTTGAATGTTTAAAAGTTAGAATTCTCCGCAATAAACACTATTCTAAACAAAGAAACCTTGATGAAATAAGTTGCATAAGTGGGGCATTTTCATAATCGGAATTGATTGAAAAAAAGCATTAAAAGTGAACAACATCAAACGAAATATATGTTTTTTTAATTTCACCGTGTTAATTAGTTACGTTTAAAATAAAAAAGTTTATAATTTTTACAAAAAAAAATTAGATTATTGTTGCTTGTATAGTATAATTTCAAGATACAAATCATATTGTTTTTACAAATTGGTAACTAATATTAATTGAAATGGTTTTTAAAGAAAACCTTTCTTTCTCAAAACTTGATATTTTTGTACTCATCTCCACTTAGAAAATAGATCTTACCGTATGGAATATAGCAACAAAAAAGAAACAGGCACTCTTTGTACATCAGCATCAATTTACTTACTTGTCAGATTTCTCATACTACATTGAGATATAAAATTAAATCTTTCCAAACAGCATCAAAGCATCTTGGAAGAGAAGTTCAGGAAGCGTTGAGCTTCGAATACAGATTTAAATATTAATACAGTTAACACGCTATTAACAACAGCATTGAATATTTTTGCAAGCCAAATTGACGATTTAACTTATTAGCAGCTTTGTAATGTTTAAAGCATATAAATTAAAATAACGTTCATAAGAGCAGTCTTCTATTATATAATAAGGGAGGATTCTACAGTCGGATTCCGTAGAAAACGAACCGACGTTATAAAACTGCACTGGAAGCTGTTGGCAACACCAATAATTTTTATATTTTAGCGAGAGCAAGAATCAATACTCAGAAGGAAGTTAACCTTCCGTCGACACTAACGAATTACAAAAATCATTCGCTTCAGATTATAACGTGAATGTGTAAAATTTCTGAAATTGTCAATAATTCAGATACAGTATGTTATGGTATAGGTATATGTATTAACTATTAATAGTGTACTGTTTCAACTTTAAACAGTAAACCCTGTAAGAATTATAAATATAGATACTAAATATTTTCTAACTAATTGTCGACAAATTAGTTATATTTTTAGAAAGTAATTTAAATTGAGCGGTTTCAGTAGAAGTTCCACCATAAGATCCCGCAGGGTAAGTAAACTTAAATCTTGTACGTCTTGTCAATTAGTTGTGGCTCAAATAAAGTCCATCTAAATCTCTTGGTCTTAAACCCACAAACTTCCTCAAAGCAGGATTGCGTTTAAACACAGTTTTTCTCCTTAATGATATTTTCCCTATCCTCAATATCGGCTAAGTGTAATTTGCGACATTCGTGATTGCTGGCAACGCTTTACTTTCCAAACTTCCCAAATTAGGAATCTCTAGTATCTTTTGAGTTCAATATTAATTAATTCTATGCATTAAATTCGTTGGAGATATTTTAATTTAATTTTGTTACTAAAATAATACAACCGAATTTACTGAAAAAGTTTAACTTTAAACTGGTCTAAAGAATCGATTTTAACTAAAAACATAAATCTATTAGAAGTTAAAACACAAATTGATGGTCAAGTAAAATACCTTGGAGGCAACTGATAGTTCAAAGGAAATTTATGGAAGAACTTCCATCAACATTGCGAATCCGCTAGTTGACGTCACGTTCAATCCTTCTGGATGACTCAGTACTTGCACATTAAAGCATTATGTTCTACAGTATTTTGCAATGCAAAAGCTTTGTTTTAATAGATGTAGATTTAAATTGGGAAGTACGTGATGTGAATGTTTTGTTCCCTTACTACCATAATTATGTATTTCTATTTTATTACATTTTCAATAAAATAGTAATTAGTTTATTAATCAACATCATCAACTATTATGGTTTGTGCATGACGACAATCACCCGGGTGGGTTAGAAAAATGAATGATTGTTTCGAACAATCACTAAATATCTGTCCAAAGTTATTAATTTTTTTATGGTAGTTATGCCTACAAATCCATACTCTACGATATTGGTTTTAGTTGGAGAATGCTAGAAAGCAATGAGTTTTAAGAATTTTAAGATGTTCTCGCTAGCAATACCCATTGTCTTGAAGGCGATTATCGACCCATGTAGAGGCGTCCACATGTCCAAAGAAATTTAACGCAGCAAACAAAACGTTTGTTTCATTGATTGCTCAACCCCTGAACGCAATATTTCTTCGGAAACAGATATTATTTGTGGTGTAACTTGTGATGGTAATTTGTTCTTCTTTGATTGATAGGTCAGCAAAAATCTAACCCATACATTATATAAAATAATCAGATTAGAAATAAAAGGGTAAATTAAAATCGTCATCATACTTCTCTGACCCAATGGATCTCATGGAAGATATGATGTCAATACAAAATGTGTTGCAGCTAAAAACTTGGAAGAAATGAACCAGTTCCAAAACCCACGAAGAGCTCTGAGATATAACAATTAATTTTTTAGCAATTCTATTCTTTATCTCCCGAAATTGGATAGATGTCGAGAAGTCGAGATTTCCTGAAAGCGCTGTTAATTTCCGTTCGTTCAAAAAACACTGCGATAAATTATATATAATTTATCGTGCGACCATAAGTCTCTTGATTCGGTTTACCCCAACCGAAGCGGTCTAGGGGTTATTTCCGGCGTTGCTCTTTCCGGATAAGATCATCACCACTTGACCCTGCAATACAAAGGACAAACTGAGTCTGCTGAACTCGGGGGAATTGTGGAAATTCGTTGGATTTTGCCATCTACTCACAGACAACTCCCCGACAGACCAACAACGGAGAATTGGGTCCAATTGTTTACCTTCTATTATTTATTCACGACCTTATCAACAAAAGTCGGAAATTGAGTAATATGTTCTAACAGCACGTAAATCTCTTAAGATTTTTGTGCCGGAACTGCATTACACCCTCGACGCCTACTAATCTAAGTTTCACCTGGAAACTTAAAGCCTTTTTACCTGTAAATAGAAACAAATGTACCCACCCACAACTCCCACAAGCGCGGATATGTCACATAAACAAATACAGAAACATTGTTGTCATGGGAAATTAGTGCATGAGTCCAATTGTCTTATAACAATGGAAATCTATAGAACACTTCATATTTATCCTTTTAATTAAACATTATTAAAAATAATAATAATAAATAAAACTTTTTACTACTTTATTATTTAATTAGCGCCAAAAATAATAAAAATCTGAAGTTTGTGCTAGACCGCTAATAGACAAATTGATTGAGAAACTGGTTGTGAAATGTAGTTTCTAGCTATAGGTCGATTCTGTCAGCTAATGTCTTAATTAATTTAAGACACTACAGCAGCTCTTCTGGTATTGACTTAATACATTAACTCTCCGTTTATCCGATTGTGACTTCCCCTTTGTCACATTTATGACTTCCAGTCGCCCTCTAAATATAATCCACAAATTATGAGAAAAGTTATAAAGCCCGGTATTTCACAAGTCCTTGCGTTCAAAATTAAAGCTAGAGAATAAGTATATGCTAGTTATATTTGATAAATACTTGGAAGGTTTAAGGCTGCCGTAATAAACATCAGCATGTGCTACTTTCTGGTCATCTTCGGCACAGCTTCAACAATTGCTATGTGCAAGTAAAAATTTTTTTGTTGATAAAAATGGAGAGAGGAAAGGTCGGACATAATACCTATAAATTCTATTTTTAATATATTTTCTTAAATACTTTAATAAAAAAGTATGTTTAAGATGACGTTCACCTTTCCTCTTTCCATTTTTATCAACAAAAAACGTTTTTCCCGCTTGTACTGACTGTGAAGCTGTACCGACAATGCTCGAAGGAGCACATTCTAACCGCTTCTTTACGGCGCTTTTAAATTAAAAGATGGCTTTCAAATAATTCTAACTCTTAATTACTTTCATGTAGAATTTTATGTATTTTTATCTATACCTACATACCTGCTTAACGGCATATTATGAGTTGATCCTTGACGTGATTACCAAATAATGTAACTTGAAATACATTTTTCCACAATAACGGATAAAAAAAGTTGCAGAGTAAATTATTCATAGGAAAACCATTAAAAATATATTTAGTCCCAATTCCTAATAATAGATTGGGATATGTTTAAATCGATATCGCATCTACTTTTACACAAAAATGATCCCTTACAAATGTGAGGAATTTTATGGTAAGCGGTGTTAGATGAAGACATAACTTTTGACAATAATAAAAAAAATAGTCGTATCTTTTAGTTAAACATTGTTTTTCAAAAACCTTTCATGTTTTCTTTAAACTTTTGAACTTTCTCTAATAAATATATTGTTCCATATTTTTTCATTTTGCTTATAAATTTAATGAAAAACTTTAATAAAAAATTTTTTGTTCTACAGTTTTCTTAAAATTTTTACTTATAATATTCCTAGTGCATTGATTATTTCCGGAAATTTTTTCGAATGCATTTCCAAAACGTATTAATTAGCCCGAGTGGAACACGAGGGCTAATTATGTTTTGGAAATGCATGAGAATAAAATTTCCGGATATTAATCAATGCACGAGGGCATATTCGGTAAGAAAATCGCAACGACACGGACATTGGTCCATTATGTCATTATGATGTCATTATTAATAAATAAATGATTTTGATTGGCTTAAAAAATTTCCACTTATTAATTTCATGCATGGTGCAAAAATTTCCAGGAAGTTTTTACAGTGTCATAGAAATGACACCAAATTCTATTTTTCTATTGGCTACTTTTCAGTGTCGTGCGATTTTCAATAGAATTGCACATCAATTTTATTAACAGTCTAAAGAAGACAGAAAGACAAAGAAGATAATGTCTCTAAGTTTCGTATGAATGGAAATACGAACCAAAAGATAATAATATAGAATTTTGAAGAGTTATTTTATTTTGGGTAGTATTTAACAGTCTACCAAATTTACCCGATGTTTTTATACAAAAAAATACTTTGATTTCCCAAAAACACTAAATGCTCACCAAAATTAAGAAAATACATAATCTTAAAGCGACAACCAAATATTGACATAATGCTGGCCTCTTATATATTTTGTCCGCCAAAATAACTTCTGTTGACCATAAATACTAAATGTTCACCAAATTTTACTCCGCATTTAATTCTAACATAATACCCAGATATTTAATTTTCGACAGTGTCTTATATTATTTAGCAGTTAAAAATACTATTTGTTGATTAAAAATACACAAGCAATAAAATGTTGTGCAAATGGTAAATAATTTTATGCAAAATTATAGATGTAGATGTGCTAAGGCAAGGAAAATAAGAGTAAAAATAGAAGTGGCTTGCACAAAAAAAGATATTGATTTCCGTAATATGTAAATGCTTTACTGTAATTGGCTTTTTGAAAATTTAGAAGTCGGTAAAGTACACAATGACCGCATTATGTAAAACGTAAAACTTCTTTTAGTGGTATAGTTATTTTCATTTTCTGAAGCATAATAATTTGGGTTCCATTAAGATTTTTTGATGCTCATTAAATTTTCTGGTGAACAGTGTCAGGGATGTATGGTTTAATTTGGTGTTCATTATATTTGCTCCGTTTTATTTTGCATTTAATTTTACATTTAAATTTTGATTAGGATTTAATTTAAATTAAAAGCAAAATCATAACTCCTCAAAACTCTTTTTTATTACCTTTTGACCCATATCTCTGTTTATGCTGACAGCTGAAGTTATAAATATGAAATTTCTTG
Source organism: Schizotus pectinicornis (assembly GCA_951805265.1). Classification (NCBI taxonomy): domain Eukaryota; kingdom Metazoa; phylum Arthropoda; class Insecta; order Coleoptera; family Pyrochroidae; genus Schizotus; species Schizotus pectinicornis. Next base: position 6,677,252 of record OX638202.1, on the reverse strand, counting down.
CATTCCATTTATCTTTATATCGAAAAACAAGGTTTTACCAAAGAGGTAGAAGTTTTTTTTATTTTTGGAATTTATCTTTACCCAACAGCTCACCAAGTCACCATGAAGTTTTTTGAATCTGTAAGGGATCCATTTGATGTAAAACTGGCCGAGCTTTTGAATACATCGCAACATAAGCCTCTTTAAGATTTTTTCCATAACCCCTGCCCCTTACTGTGCTGGTCCCAATTTAGGGTTAAAATATATTTTTAGTAGTTTTCTCACAAGTAATTAAAGCATTTTTATAATTTTCGTTCTTCGTTGACAAATAAGGTCCACGTTACATTCGGTAATTATGCCATGAACTATGAAGCATTCTATACCTAAAGGTTATATTTTTCTGAAAACGCGTAATTTAAAAACAATAATAAATATAATAAATAATAAATAAAATAAAAAATGCTTGCTTTGAAAATTAGATTAAATAAGGTACTGCCATGTCTCAATTAATATATTTCTTTATTTCCTCTAGTTATTTATCTTGAACTTCGACAGGTCATTATTCCCTTCGTACAAAGACTTTTGTTGACTGCATTACGGTAAGGTTATTTCTGTTTTTAATAGTAAATCCAGATCAAATTCCTTCCGAACTAAGTAAGTGCGAACGAAGGTGCCAATATTTCATCTCTAACGACGAGGCTGGTCGTTGGACCACACGAAATTCACCTCATATTATTTATTTCGCCATCGGATATTGTTGGCGGGAGACGTAATATTTCTAAATTGGATAAAGTATTCCACGTTGGGATGATGATGATGGAAAGCAGTCAATGGCCGACGGCGGTCAATAGCGGAAGCCAGCGCGTGTGCGTATCTCCCCGAGTCCTATTTCTATTCGGCATTTTCTTCTATTCTGTTTTATCGTATTCTTCTCCAGCACGCACTGAGCTTTGCCAGATTTAACTATTTGAGTTGAATCGTTTGAATGTGGCAACAAAACGGATTAGGGACGCCCGCCCAATTCAATTTCTTAAAATGATTTTGCTTTATTTTGGCTATTTTTTCCATAAATCTATCAAATCGTATCTGAACTGTCTGAATTTGGCGTGGGTAGGTGGGTCCTGAAATAACCCACCGACGTCCTTCCATATATCTCGATTAGAGCCGCATCCCTGCCCTATGTTATTAATGTTAATCTATCGGCGTGAACTAGCATAATGCTGGTGGTTTTGCAAGATAGCAAGATACTGAACCTTGCCAGTTCGACATTGTAATTTGCACCACCCTAGCAGCTTGGCTTGACATCAAATCTGATCGTGAAGTACGTCAATCTCTTGTTTGTTTTTTTCTGTCGTATCAACGCTGGTCGGTTTTTGATTTGCATAAAAACAAATAATCGATAAAATCAGACTGCAGCATATCTAACTGGAAAGTCAAACCAGCCCCACGGAAACGGGTGGTTAAAAAATCTTAAACCAACACAAAGCCGTTTCATAACAATACATTTATATTAAGTGCCCTGCGATGTTTGTTGTCGTGCACCAGAAGACTTTCAGAAGCTAAAAGTTTAAGTAACGATGCACCAACCTAAGGGTTTTTAATAAAGACTTTAATATTGTCAAACGACCAATTTCCGCTCAAGTGTTTTTTCATTAGAGCACTGTATGAATTTAGTTAAATAAATTTAGAATTTTAAACGTAGGGCGAATGTGGAACATTCTTGTGGTGAATGAATATTTGCAGTTTTGCAGATATATATGTCGTGGTCATTGAGCGTAATGCGTCATTTCAGGGAATGCCCGGCAATCGCTGTAATTAAGATCGTTAAGGCTGGCGGAAGGAGTTGACTAGGTCAGTTTCCGCCCAGATTTTAAATTAGTTAGATCACCGAAAATATACAAAATTAGCGTCACAATGTCACATGGACGGCAGCCTAACGAATATTTGAAACCAAAAACAAAATTTTATAGCCCATTAACACCTAAATTAGGCGCTTTAGCAACATTTTCAAGTTTGGTAAACTGCTGGAAATTCCATCATAACATAAAAACTATTGCAGGTAACCAATTTCCAAGGATAGAAACTTGTTGCCAAATAAATTGCAAATAATTTAACGGCGGCCAAATATAAATAATCGCTTTATTTTAGACGTGCGATCAAACGCAATTTGATCAATTTGCAACACCTGGGTATAAATTATTACAAATTAAATTGAAAAAAATGGAATAACTTATGATTCTCTCATGTTTTTACTTTGTAACCGTACTAGTTTTGAAGTTCTATGTTGAAAATTAACGCCGTTGTGACGGAATTACGAAGCCGTGTTTTTGCCTAATTTTTCGCCTTCTTCCGCCAGCCTTAAACTCTCTGTTTTAGGGCAAGGAAAAGGTGAGGAGAATAGACAATTTATGAATTTGGTGTTTCTTATCCTCCTCACCTTTCCCTGGGTTTTCCTTGCCCTAAAACAGGGAGTTTAACGATCTTAATTACAGCGATTGACGGGCATTCCCTGAAATGACTACGAAATATACAGGGTGGGGTAATAGTGCGTTCGACTTCGAAAACTCAAGTTTTATGATAGGTAGAAATTTGATTAAAAAACACAGATAAACTAGAGAAAGAAGTCTATAACCGGAAATTATTTTTGAACAGACAGGGTGAGCCAAGACAATTATACAGGGGCAAGTGACATTTTGTTAAATAGAATGTGGTGTGTAAAAGAAGATTTTTTAAAGCCTTTGCCTAAACTCTTTCAATCAAATATTATTGCTGACTATTTCCAAACCACTTGGATGTAGCGATTTTTTTTGTTCAAATAATGGCATCTGCAGATGCATATTAAAAAAATCACTACAGTCACAATTATGAATTCTAAGAAAAAATTATGTAAAGACTAGTTAGGAAACATTTGTGGAATGTCTTTGATCTATTTTAACTTTTGAAAAATTATACAGGGTGGCTAAATTTAATTTTTCAATTTAGAACTTTTTGAATTTAATTTTCTCCATTTTTTTAAATGGAACACCCTATATATTTTTTAACGATTTGATGTAGAAACTAAAAACAAACATTTTTTGTATGCGCACCCCTATGGCTATTTGTAACCATTTTTAAAATATCGCCAAATAATTACAAAATTGAAGAATAATACTAAAAAACTAGATCGTTTTCCAAATAACTCGACAAAAAACTTCAAATGATCAAGATACAAACATAAAGTGAACTTACTAAAAAAACTTATGTTGTTTTTATAAACAAAACATCTGGAGCACTTATTACAATTTTATCTGTCGAGTAATTTGAAAAACAATCTAATTATTTAGGATTATTTTTGAATTTTGTAATTATTGGGTGATAAATCGAAAACGGTTACAAATAGCCATAGGGATGTACATACTACATACAAAAAATGTTTATTTTTAGTTTATACATCATATCGTTAAAAAATATACAGGGTGTTCCATTTGAAAAAATAGAGAAAATTAAATTTAAAAAGTTCTAAATTTAAAAATTAAATCTAACCATCCTTTATAATTTTTCAAAAGTTAAAACGATTCAAAGACATTCCACAGATGTTTCCTAACTAGTTTTTACATTATTTTTTTGTAGAACTCATAATTGTGACTAAAATGATTTTTTTAACATGCATCTGCAGATGCCATTATTTGAACAAAAAAAATCGCCTCATCCAAGTGGTTTGGAAATAGTCAGCAATAATATTGGACTGAAAAGAGTCTAGAAAAAGACTCCGAAAAATCTTCTTTTACACACCACATTTTATTTAAAAAAATGTCACTTGTCCCTGTATAATTGTCTTGGCTCACCCTGTACGTTCAAAAATAATTTCCGGTTATAGACTTCTTTCTCTAGTTTATTTATGTTCTTCAATCAAATTTTTAGCTATCATAGAATTCGAGCTAAGAAAGTCGGACGTACTATTGCTCTAGCTGTATATTATTATTTCAGATTCGCTTCGATTAACCGACTTGGTAAAACAGGCACGTAGGCGTAGGCGGTTTTGCACCAGCTTTTCGCCCACCTTTCATGTATACCTATAAAATTGATTCCTATAAATATTAAGCCACTTAAGAAAATAACTATTTTTAATGGTCCACCAACGTTATATTTTTATCCCTAAAAAGTAAAAACCTAGTTATAAAAAAATGTCAAAATGGGCCTGATTGGCTCGGAGCCGGCACTGGGCATTCCTCCAAATCTGCTAAAGCGCGCCCTCAGGAACTGGGTGTTTGAAAGGCAATGGAAGGCGAACGCACTCGACAGTCGAGGATCTTCATTTCAGGTCCCGATCAGCTAAGATCAGCTGAGTTGCTGAGACTCAACAAGGAAGACCTAAAGAAGGCGGTTGGACTGCTCTACATCGTGGGCTTTCTTGAGGACCCTATATGCAAAGGTGCAAAGAAGAAGAAGAAACGCCTCTTCATTTACTGTGTCACTGTCCGGCTCTTGCTGTACAGAGATCCTGCTGAACAGTGAACCTTTGTGTTGGGACACGGCGACATCCTGTATAGATACATATTGCAGTAGTTTTAGTTTTTTCAAAGAATGAACCACATCGCTGCTCCTTGAGTCCCGAACTTTCCTTCTAACCAAAAAAAAACTTTAATATGACACCTTTATCATAAATAGCCATTTGACCTTTTGACATCACATATACGGATTGGCGTTAAAGTGGTGTAAATCAATCCCCAATACTCTGCTAAGATAACAATGGTCAGTAAATCCCCAACCAATAATTACTCGAACTTGCGAATGATTTTCCAATTTTCAGTACCACTTAAAACAAAACCGCCGGGCAAAGTAATTAACGAAAAGCTCTTATTTCGATTTACGTGTAACCAATTCCATTAATCACTTTGTCCCCCCACTTGTTGATACCCAACTTTTGAATCAAATTTATCAATGATTTCACAATCACAAGAAATAATGCAAAATATTCAATTTCCTTAATTAATAGCAAGCCATAATACCCGTGTGAAAGTTTTAATAATTTTTTCCCACATTCAAATGTTTTGGTTTTTGCAGGATTGTTTGAATAGACATCGCCGAACCCACAAGTACAATAAAGTAAATGACTGCGAATTATTTCCAGCTTTTTCGCAACCCCCAAGCTCGCGAAATCTCGTGCAGCAAAGCTTTTTAAGCTCGCCAGGGCTTTGCGTTAAACAATTTTATATTTTTTTTTCCACAGAATAAAAGAAATTCCGATAGGGATTTTTAAATTAGTTTTTGTGCAAGGGGCTTACATTATTTTTTTTATATTCGTATAATGTATTCAGACGCGCATTATTTACTTCTCGTTACATCCCCTATTATTACAATTTATAATACACTAATAAAAATAAACATAAATTAACGAGTATGTACTTAACATTTATACTCACTAATGTAGTTAATGAATAGTGGATAAAATAATATAAAAGTTTGGGGCGGCCTCATAACTACCCGAAATGAGCAGACAATAACACCGGTCGTTACAGCAACAATTTTAATAATTCTCGGAGCAACAATCTCGCAACTTTAACTACAACGTTGTAAAGGGAACGAGGTGCACGCTATTAGACGTTGTTGACCCGTACTAATCCGGAAATTTGTGAATAGCCCCTAATTCTACACGTACTGTATCCATTACGTAGTGCCGGAGTTTTCCCAAGAGACTTTACCTAAAATAAACAGTCAGCGAAGGCCAATTAGATTTTACTAAACTAAAATGTCGGATTAATAAAGATCGAGCTTTCCCAGAAACCGATTCAATTTCCATCTCTCATTTCAAGACATATTTCATATCGTGTTATTATAAATCGATGTCGGCATCATCACTCAAACTGTCCGTCGTATTTGCAGAAATACGGTATCAATTGAGCTGGAGATTTCGGGAATCTGCATCTAGCAATTTAATAAGTAGGCTGCCCCCACTACTGCCTCAAAGCATTATTGAAGAAGCCTCACCTAAAGTTTATTGCGAAGTGTAAAAGGTTTTCACCCGCCTTCACGGCAAACTTGTATATAATGCAATTAGACGACAAGTTTGGTCAACTTTGTCACTTTGCTGGGGATTAAGTTGCGGAAAATGTTGGTAAAAATTGTCACATTGTAAAATGCCAGTAGAAATTAGTTAGAGATTCAATTTGGAAAGCAAGTTTACAGAAATTTTTTCAATTTTGACAATAATCAATAAATTCAATAAACGATAATAATGCTTCAAGCCAAATTTTCATTGAAGCCATTTTGTTGCGACATGGAAATAAAGTTTGCGACAAATTAAGATAACTTTATTAAACGGTGAGTAAAAGTGAATCTGATAGGTACTTAGTAAAAAAAACTTTTTAAGGCTTAGTTTGCGTTTTGTATTTTCCACTGCACAGTTTTACATTAAATTTACTGAATTTGCTCACCAGAAATATAATGAGAGTCAACAAACAATCTTATCTGCTCAATATGTCTGACAAACAACTGGAGTGTTTTACACGTAAAGTAAAAGTGACATGGATAATAATGATTATTAACACTCAGATATCAATTAAGGACTCGGAATACGAAGCGAATTAGAAACTTCAAATTCAAGCTATTGTCTGCTATCTACTTGCTTCATATACTTGATTAATTAAGATGGTGGGAAATTTGCCAATAATTTGTGGATACAGATTTTGGGAGATCTACACAGGATCATGTTCAAAAAAGATTTTTTCGAGATTAGGTAATGTTGGTAGGAAGGGATTGTGGGCGTTGAAAGACAGCCGTTAATATCGAAAATGACAAGTATATTGATTTAATATATCGATTACAACTAAAACAGCGGAACGCTATATCATTAACAAGTATTACAAGTATGACAATATGGTGCTAGTGGAGTAAGCCCACTGCGATGCATAAACGCTGCACCATCTGGGGCTGGGCCCCATATCGCAATACATAATATTCAACAGGTAACATAAAACTAACATTTGAATATTTTGATAAAAGATCATAGGAAAATACGCAACTTTTTCTTCCAGAAATTAGTTTTGCTGTTAAATACCTTCAAGCTCATTGTCAAGCATCAGTCGAACTATCCAAACAATAAAATGGAAACGCTGATGGAACAATACTTGCCTGATGTTTGGGAAATATAATATTTAGAAATTGTAGGCGATTTCATTAGACCCGTATTTTTTTATTTAGTTCTAGAGTCAATATTACGCCCAGAATTAATTTTTTAATTTTTGGAGTGGAAGATTTGTGACGTAGCCGGTCCCTGCACGGCGTAGTTCTAAAAGAAATCATATGATGGCGCTTTACTCAATTTTCTTGCGTTATATTTATAAATTGAATACCAATCCGCTGTACACATGTCGCGCCCTCTGTTAGCAGCGCAGCAAAGTAGCCAAAAACAAGAGTCTACTCAATATAAATGTGAGTGACTATACGGAGGTCCAATACGTCATCAAAAACCAAAATTGCAAATATTTACAAAAATATGAAGTAAAAAATGGGAAAAAAATATTTAAGCCTCTCTTAGTTATTTGCATGCATCTAGAGAATAAAAAGTGCAATATTTTTTTAGGCAAGTATCCCATTGTAGACAAAATTATTATAACTGGAATAATAAAGTATTATTCAAAGTTCTTGAAGAAATTGCCCAAGAAATGCAATATACTATACAAAAAAATTGCGGGTAAATTTTCCGTTTTCACATAACAAAAAATTAATAAAAAGTCAGGATTTTTTTTTAAATTGAATTATTATGTTTTATGACATAAGAATAACTTTTCTTTTACCTTTTCTTCAAATAAAAGTTATGCAATATTGCGGATTAATGTCAACGCTTTGCTATTTTTTCTTCTCATAAAAGCTCAAACACTTAGAAAGAAAATTGTGGGTTCAGTTGATTTAAAGACTCCTGCTATTGAGATAACCAGACAACAAAATTTTTGTTAAAGTTCCAAGGTAGATATTTGTTAGTAAAAGAGATATTAAGTCAGAATTAAAATTTTACAGGTTGAATAGAAGACTTGTAGAAGAGAAGATACTGTTACTAAAGAGAGAACTACAAAATAATGAAAATATTAACTTAGGCATTGAAAAGGCTACAGAACCATATTTAAATAGAAAAAAATATTTTTAAACAAATTATGAATTGCACAACAAAATTTAGAATTTTTACAATTCAGAAAGTCATATCATAAAACTCCTGTGCAAATAAAAATAAGGCATTGTTCATTTTTTTAATTTTTTGTTTGGAGTAGAGGTCCTTATTTAGAAAGTGTCAAAGATTAAAAAACACAAAGAAAGAGAGAGGGAGAAAAAAATTCATAAAAGAACAACCGCAAAAATACTGGAAAACATTGAATGAAGTCACGAGATGAAGTTTGACGCAGAAAACATAAACAAATTTCAAAATAAAACTGAAAAGGATTACATTACTTCTATAATTTTTATTTTGTTAATTTTCTGTCAATATTAATGTTGAAATTTTATATGGTGCCTTCACCATATGTGTTGTTTCTACCATTTGCAGAAATTGTTCAAAATTTTAAAGGAAAAATATTTGGAACGGCAACATAACTAAAATTTGTTATTATTAATGACTTGAGCTGTACTTTTTATCCGGATATCTTTGCAATAAACAATTCTCACTCTTTAAACAATACACGATTTTATTTGGTCCATTTTTTGTTTTTTTTGGACAACGTTAAGAGTCCTCCTCACCCGATGGTAACCTTGAGCGTTTTTGACGTATACGTATATGTATGCAAATTGTGGATTGGTCAAACAAAAATAATCACAACTCAAGCCTCAACGCAAAGTATTTGGAGTTGCATTAAGTTTTGTTTGTTTACGGTGCAAAAATTTTCCAATCGCCTACCCATGATTGGGGTGCGGTAATTTATATTTTTACATATTTTTTTAAGTTGCTTTCTTGAAGCTATTATCTATAATTTGATCACGGCTTTTAATGGAGAAGTTTGTAGTTCCAGAGATATGGTCAAATAAAAGTCGAACTCAATTTTAGCTAAAACATACCAATAAATAAACTGTAATTGTGCCTTGCTTATACTAGATATTTTAAAACTACGTGATCTATGCGTAGATAAAGAAACATATTTTCAAATAATTTAAGTCTCACCCCAAAAAATTAAACCGTTTGCCTTCTAGCATGGCGCGCATTAACATTTGGGTAGAGAGGAGGAGGGTAGAGAGAAAATAGTGAAATGTCATTAACTTGAAAGTGGTTACCATCACTTACTAATTTTTATAGACCCTAAACTGACAAATATCGTTTCGCTGCTTTTTGGTTCAAAATTGTTCCAAATTGATATTTGCAAAAAAATTGACAATGCACTTTAACATGATTCGAAACAAATGTGCATCACAAATTGACGGTCTTCTAAAATAAAGAGCTGTATTTTTTTGAAGTTTACTTACATACTTTTACTTCGTTGTTTGTAATGTTTTGTGAGTTATTCAAATTCGTACTTAAAAAGTTAGATGGGTTGTGTCATTGGAGTATTTTGTTGCCTCCGGTGTTCCATAGGGGTCAGTGCTAGATTTTATTCTATTAAATTTGATATACATATTTAGTAGATACGTTGAAATATAAGTACCTACAAAGTAGGGCTTTTTTAAGTTATTTAAAATATCCCAAACTTTCATGTAGACAAGGTTAACGCAAGTTTCTGGAATCAAAACAAGTCGATTGAGTCAATCCTGCCTACTAAAATGCAGAAATTTTTGTAAAACAGGATATGTAAACGATCATTGTCAAATTCTTATGTTGAAAATAAGAAAAATCTTATTTTGTCGATTCTATAATTATTAACGCTTTCTATTTTGTCTTTAAAACTGGTTTATCAAATTTAGAATGTTCAAATTTTAAGAAAAACTACAAACACTTTTAATCCTATATTTATTAGAAAAACACTATAATTGTTTACCAACATTTAGTTTGTAATAAATAAGGGCTCGAAAACGGGGAAACGTTAAGAGTTAATCTACTAGAAAACACGGCACCGGCACCCAAGCGCGAAACCTATTTGAAGGGTCTATCAGAGGTCGATCAACCACCTAATACTTTTAACTCAACGTGTCAAATGCATGACGCACCAGACAATAACAATGAAATCAAATTAAAAGTTTCTTAACTCAGACGTTTTAATCTACAACCCCTCATAATACCATATGCAACATTGGAGTTCTGTCGTAAAATAACAGTTGAAGAAACTAAAGATGAATAGGATAAATTAATCGAGCTTTTACCAACAAATTATGAAGTCATAGAAAAGGGTGTTCAGCAGTCAAGTCTGTACACACAGGATTTAATTGAATGTTACGGTACAATTCTAAACAAGACGAAATTAAATGAGCACTGAAAGATGTGGAAATTGCATTTACCCTGTCCTGATTATAACCGCAACATTTCCCCCACTGAAACTCGACCGAATTATGTAGAACCGCCGACATTATTTCTCGATTCGAATGCTTTCAACTAGAGAGCTTAAGATTACGTTCGGAAACAATATTACGTTTGATGTTGACATAAAGCCAATCTCGGAGTTTCTGAATCCTACAATTACATTGAGCAAAAAAAATTATATTTGGAGGGTATAATTTTGCCGCACACATGTTTTATGAGCTCTATAAAATAGAAAATTGATGGTTGACAGTCATCCTTCTTTATTACTCATAAAATCAATTTTTAATTTAAAAATTGTAGTTACATAAATTTCACCAAATATGATATAAAATTAGTATACAGGGAAAATTCAGCAATATCGCTGACGCCATCAAACTTTAATATATTCGTCGATAATTTCCGGAAAATAATCGGGCATGTGCTTTTAATAAATATTGTTATATTCGTCCTAATAATTTGGCGTTATTTTATTTAAAACCAAAATTAAAGAGTAACACTATTTCAAAATAGAAATAGAAATTTAATTTTTGTTAGAGCACAAAATTTTTTCACTAATTAGTAGAGTGCAGAGTTATAAATACCTAGATGTATTGCTTATGTGAGTGAGTTGAACTGAGATACTTCGCTACAATTTTTTTTTTGAAACTTATAGTCACGTTGTTAATTTTTTTCTTGAAAATATTTTTTATTACTATTATACTCAATTCCCAAATTCCGTTTTCTTTGCAGCAACAATGTTTGCCAGCATGTAGGCACGCAAAGCCATAAAAGTATGTAAATCGATCGCCAGCCAAACTGTGTGGAAAAGTTTGTAAATGAATGGCTTTAGTAAAAAATGTATAAAAAATATACGTTAAATAATAATAATGTATTATCCAAGAAATAAAACTACTTTGTGGTCTTTCTTTATTGACGTACAAGAAGAAGAGGGTTATCTTGAATGTTACCTTAAAAACTTTGAAAAAATATTGTTAGAAATATTGCAAATTATTTGACGTTATAAATTGGCCACAACTGCTACATAGCGATATCTGTTTTTTGTTTGCAAATTCTACTTCTTATGTTATGCCGATTTCGGAGCCTGCAGCCAAAAATTTATTAACTCTGGATTCCCGGGATCAAGAGATTTACACTGCGATATTGCCGTGATGTCGTGAAATACGTAAAAGCAAAGAAATCTGCCGTCGGCTCAAAAGACCCGCAACAATCATCCGGAATGTTTCCGTTTCCTAAACAAAATCTCGGAAGCCGTTAACTTCTACTTGTGCGTACGAGAAGGCCAATTTAGTAATTTCATTTTAGTGTAGCTCTAGAAAATTACTGTGTTCATGTCTTCCGTGCACTGAATCCATAATATGGTGTCAACTTTGCAAGACTCCCGAACAAAACTTATATTGATTCCTGATTACAAGTGTAATTTTAGAACAACGCGTAAGTCCAGACGTATTTTTGTGCGTTATTGATTGTTTGTTTTTTAATCATTAATGAATAAATTTTTCGAATTAATTTGCCACTAGGAGATTTGAGTAAGGTAATTAATTTGCAATATTCGAGAACTTTGGATCTGATACGTTATTTACATCTTGGAATGCAAACACAACCATTGATCTTTAGCATCCCGCGTCGGTTGGCTAATAATTAATCGGGCATAACGTTAACGGTGAGATCCTTTAACTCTCAGATAATCACATTAGGCCGGGTGTGTTTGTGCTTTCTTGTAGAATGAAGTAATAGGTATACGTAAGGCAATTTCAAACTACTTCTTATACTTCATTACGCCGTTCCGAGTACTATTATTGATCCTATGTCTTATCCAAACTGTAATGGCAAGGCAAAAACTTATTGTCGTTTTGTACACGTTAATACAGGGTGTCCCAAAAAAAGTGTGCAATATTTTACCGACGGCTTCTACAATAAAATACATGAAGAAAGTTGTCTATAAACATAGGGCTAAAAATTCTTTCTAAGGGAACTAGAACCCTCTAAAGGTAAAATTTATGAGAAAAACTGCAAATCTTTAATTAGCTAGTCTTATCAAGTTTGGTCTTATTTAATTTTATTATAGTGTTTGTGAACTTCTTCCGGTCTTATTATTTTGATATACTTAGAAGCAATGGGGTACTTGCCTCATATTTGGGAAATATAATATTTAGAAAATGTAGGCGATTTTATTAGACCCGTATTTTTTTGGTTCTAGAGTCAATATTACGCCCAGAATTAATTTTTTAATTTTTAAAGTGGGAGATTTGTGACGTAGCTATCCCCTGCACGGCCTAGTTTTAAAAGAAATCGTATGATGGCGCTTTACTCAGATTGCTTGCGTTCTATTTATAATTTGAATGCCAATCCGCTGTACACATGTCACGCACTTTGGTAGCAGCGTAGCATAGTAGCCAAAAACAAGAGTCCATTCAATATAAGTGTGAGTCTTGGATACGGAGGACTAATGCGTCATTAAAAATAAAAATTGCAAATATTTACGAAAATATGAAATGAAAAAATGGAAAAAAAATATTTAAGCCTCTTTTAGTTATTTGCATGCATCTAGAGAATAAAAAGTGCAATATTTTTTTTAGGCAAGTACCCCATTTGGTCCGGTTATAGTCGGACTTTTGGTTCTTTGATGGCTTGGAACTCTGGTGTTAGCTTAGTAGCATTTTCTTGGTCGAGATACTTCTAATGGACGATCACCGGAAATCACCCTGTATAGTTATGTACCGAGACAGTTGGTCTGTGAAGTGATCTTATTACCCTAACTCTCAAGATGATTATACTCCCTTTAAATATCACTGACGTCTTTTTTGGTTAATAACTTTTTCGATAAATAATTAGGTCTTCCGTCTTTACAATCCTAGGACTATCCTTGCTAGTATTGAATCGATAGACAATTCAATAGGTATACAATGTTTCTTAATTATTTTTTTTTGTTAAAAAATATAGAATGGGAGATGCGATAATTCCTTTAAATTTAAATAATCAACGCTAATAAACCAAGTAAGTTTAACTAAGATATAACGAATTTACTTCTCCGCTGAAAGTTATCTTATTTATTAAGGGAAGGCTTACAATAACCCATAACTAACTCGATTTGGAAAGCCATCCACAATATTTAATAAGCCAGAAGAGTTCGATAGCTGCAGGGCAAAACGGGCCGTGTCCGGCCTCTATTTGCTCAAGCCTTCCGACCCGAAGCCGGGTCAATCCTCCAATATTATATATTGATGTATGTGCATTAATGTCGAAGGATTCAATCACCAAATTTTTACAAATAAAGCGAAAAAATTTAAAGCAACATAAATAAAAACGATTATTATTTCCTTCAGCTCCTTCTTTTTTGGCAATCAAATTATAATGACGCGATACTTTTTTCACAGTTTATACTGGTCCCCGATGAGCTATAAATATTCCAGAAATACGAGAAAAGGGCGCTCGCCCACTTTTATTATCATTTCAATAACTCTTTTTAAAATTAAAATTACTGAGGAGAGGCAAAAATTTAAAATTATAGGGTAAGCAAGATTTACACATTATTGCCACCTAGTTTTCACTCGCATTTTTGCGATCAATAAAATCTTCGTGCGTTTCCTACATATTTCATAAATTTTCTTTGTAGTTACTTATATGTATAATAAATTTGCGATAAATTTTACGAGTTGAGCTTTTCAGATTATCATGTTATTTTGCGTGCTAAAGCCGAGATAACTTATTTAACACGAAATTGAAATGTGCACATGCAAGGTTAGCCAATGAACACATTATGAAATAATCAAATTAACAATGACAAAAAGCTCGCAACAATGAATGAATGTTCGAAAACGCAAATCTTCAATGGTGGAAGAAGAATGATTTATTTTTGCGTGACATGGCGGTCAAATTAATTTTTGTCTAATTTTCACAATATAATCAACAATTTTATCTGAATTTACCAATTTTAAAACAAAATATATCTGTTTTTGATACAAAAAGTCCTCGCGTTCCTCTCGTTACAAAAAGTGAATTAAGTTGTTCGTTTTTGTCAATTTGTCTAATTAATCCATCACACATCTATGGCAGTTTGTATTTTTGTTAATTATTTTAAGTGAATGAATTGTTTAATAACAAAACACGGAACTGCTATTTTTGAAGATAAATCCGTGGGAACAACGCTTGTTGTTCTGGACCGTCGTGTAAAAAGCATTGGTCTTGGAGGGAGAGCGCTACATTCGGAGTCGTGTGATTTATCCAATAAGATTTGGCAAAACCAGAGTTTGTTTTTCGACACAGCTGTTATGAAATCAAAAATAGATTTTTTGTCGCAACATTCCGCAAACATTTCCTTCTGATAATTTGGTACGATTATTTAAACTCTCCGCTAAACACTTAATATGAAAATAAATCTCTACACCTAACTCATTTATAAGATGTAAGAAAGCAAAATTAATTAATAAAATTTGTCAACTGACACTTTTCATACATTTGATTAATGCACTATATCGAGTATTTTAATAACTGGGTAATTAATTCTTGTTTCATAATTTCTGAAATTATTTTTACCCCTCAACGAATTTAATGAGACAAAGGCGGCATCTCCGCTGCTACGTTTACACATTTTTAATTAGTCAAAAGGTTTGGTCTATTTTCGACAGCTTTACTTCGCATGGCATTTTCTGATAATTAGGCTGTACGTCAGCAAATTAACTGCTTTTTAATTTTTCCTCTTTGCCTTAATTTGGGAAGTATTTATAGTACTTACAACTATTTTGAGACACTTCAGCCTTGATGCCAAGTTAAGAGCCGATTAAATTTATTTTTTGTTTACTCTCAACCTATCTCATCATCAATGCTTTAGATTAGGGCAAGAGATCTAAGTGCTAGATTAAAATTAATAATGTACCTCATATAAAGTTAACTAACTACCTTAGGTAACCTTAGTTGGTAAAATTTCTTAAAACCAAACATTTTTAACATTTATTTTAAAACTTTGCAAAGAGTTTATGTCTTTGGGACAAAAAACGAAAATTAGAGGCAGGGTTTAAACAAAAGATCTCATTGGTCGTAGTTCGGAAAGGCTAAAAAGCCAAACAACCCATCTGTAATCTGTAATAGGAATAAAATCACCGTCTCTTTCTCTTGCTAGATTGTTAACGAAATTTTCATAAATCTATACGCCTTCGATAAACTCTTATAATACGTTATGGCTTTAATTACAAAAGATTAATGACAAGAGATTTATTTATTATTGTGTTGAAGGGTCAAACTAACAAAGCGCCTCTGCTCTTTTCTTTAGGAAAATTAATGCCAAACAATAGCTCCTGTTATTTGCTGAAAAATACGCGCGCTCGGTCTTACGGTCCACTAAAAAATGTTAGAACGTTAATACTAACATTATTATTGAATTATATTATTTTTTTTAATAATGGAGATAATCTTCAGCTGCAGAGCTACATTTCTGTCGGTTACGCAGCTCATTCCGACGTATTATGCACATTTTAGGTTAAATTATGCCTGGTTATAATTACCATAAACCATTCTTCAAAAAGTTATTGAAAACGTTATTTGTAGATATATTATGATAAAACATATTTACTTTCGGTGCAATTTTGACGAAATCTCTTCTGAATTGCTCATTTTTATTCCAGAAAAGAACGCAAATAATATTTTACGTGCACCGTTTAAAGTTTTGAAAACAGTAATTTATTTCTTAAGAAGTTACAAAACGCGACTAATCTATACAAAAGTTAAATAAAGAATGATTTGAAATCATCAGAGACAACCATCCCGGCTGTTGTCAATTCGGCTAATCGGCTGTCCAGTGTCCAGTACGCGGTCCAGAATGTGCAGACTTGCACATGGGTGTTCATATAGTCGCACAGTTTGCAAAACTTTTATAATCAACATAAAATAGAAATTTATTTACAAAAATTGCTTTAGCAATAGAAATTTTTAAGTTCCTAGTTTCACATGTAAACGACGAGTATATATTAATGCATTAATAAATTAGGTAGTTATTATTCAAAAGGATTTAAAAAAACTGGGCAGAAATGTTAAGCAAAGTCAAAATGATGTCATTATTTTATTAAACAACGTGGAGACTAGTGCGATAAAAATATTTACTTTTACCTATTGTTGCATAAATAGTTATTAATGACATAAAAGTATCAAACCGCTGTGCGTCGTCTTTCGTGCATCTCTTCTCATAAAATAAAATAAACACTCTTAACTCGTAGTAATAATAAAGTTAAATTGTAAAAATCGCGATTAGAGACACTTTGTAGAGTTTAAAGAATAATTTCTTAATGTGGAGGGCGGTTCAGCCGCATTGTCTAGCTGTGAACGACAATAATTATTGGCACTTTTTTCAATTGGGTACTTGTCTCATGTTTAGAAAATATAATATTTGGAAAATGTAGGCGATTTCATTACAGCCGTATTTTTTTATTTAGTTCTAGGGTTAATATTATGCCCAAAATTAATTTTTTTACTTTTTGGAGTGGGAGATTTGTGACGTAACCGGCCCCTGTATGATGGCGCTTTACTCAATTTCCTTGCGTTCTATTTATAAATCGAATGCCAATCCGCTGTGCACATGTCGCGCCCTCTGTTCGCAGCGCAGCATAGTAGCAAAAAACAAGAGTCTATTCAATATAGGTGTGAGTCTTGGATACGGGGGTCCAATACGTCATCAAAAACAAAAATTGCAAATACAGTGTAATCTCACTAATCCGGCACTATTAAAAACCGGAGGGTGCCGAATTATTGGAATGTTCGGATTACTGGATTATAGTGAAAAAGTCATAGGTAATGAATAAAATAAAGCATTTCATAGAGGGAATAAATGTATGTAATGTGGGCGGAGGGTGCCGGATTATTGGAGGTGCCGATCTATCGAAGTGCCGGATTAGTGAGATTATACTGTATTTACAAAAATATAAAGTAAAAAAATGGAAAAAAAATATTGAAGCTGCTTTTAGTTATTTGCATACATCTAGAGAATAAAAAGTGCAATATTTTTTTTAGGCAAGTAGGTACCCCATTATGTGTATATGTACTATAAATATTAATTTTTTTGAGTTCTGGCGTGATCATAACTAGGGCTGGGAATAACATTCGAATTATTCGAATATTCGAATTGACGAACACGTAAAATTCGAATACGAGCAAATTCAATTATTCGAATATTCGAATAACTATTCGAATATTCGAATATTCAAATAATTCGAATATTCGAATTATTCGAATATTCGAATATTCGAATTATTCGAATATTCGAATATTTGAATGACTATTCGAATATTCGAATTATTCGAATGACTATTCGAATAGACTATGTATTCGAATAACTATTCAAATAATCAGAAATGATGATGGGAGAAGAATAATAACAATAATCCTCAAGAGAAAAAGTTTAAAAATCTCTGTTTTCGCAAAGGCGTGCAAAACAAGTAATATAAGGAAGGTAGCCAATAGCAGCATTTTATTTATCCCGCGCAGATAAATTAAATAAATACTTTTTTTGAGACGTAACTAAACAAAACACAATGAAACATAATGAGTAATTACTACATTATTTTTCATTGTTTTTTTTAGTTACCTGTCAAAAAAAAGACTTTACTACATAATACTTTTGTATTTATTCATTTTGTAGTCATTCGAATATTCGAATAATTCGAATAGTCATTCGAATATTCGAATAACTATTCAAATAATCAGAATATTCAAATGACTTTGAATTATAGAATTATATATACGTATTACTAATAAATTAATGAACAATTGCACGTCGAACTGTAAGTAGTTTAAACTTTTAAACTTTGCTTTATATTTATTGCGTTGTCACTTAATACCTATAAAAGAAATGATGCGGAAGAAGAATAATAACAATAATCCTCAAGAGAAAAAGTTTAAAAATCTCTGTTTTCGCAAAGGCGTGCGAAACAAGTAATATAAGGAAGGTAGCCAATAGCAGCATTTTATTTATCCCGCGCAGATGAATTAAATAAATACTTTTTTTGACACGTAACTAAACAAAACACAATGAAACATAATGAGTAATTACTACATTATTTTTCATTGTCTTTTTTTTTAGTTACCTGTCAAAAAAAGACTTTACTACATAATACTTTTGTATTCATTCATTTTGTAGTCATTCGAATATTCGAATAATTCGAATAGTCATTCAAATATTCGAATATTCGAATAATTCGAATAGTCATTCGAATATTCGAATATTCGAATAATTCGAATAATTCGAATAATTCGAATATTCGAATAATTTGAATATTCGAATAATTCGAATAATTCGAGTAATTCGAATAATTCAAATAATTCGAATATTTGAATGACTATTCGAATAATTCGAATATTCGAATAAATATTCAAATGACTATTCGAATACCAAAATTCAAAAAAGTCCCAGCCCTAATCATAACATGGTGAAAAATAAAAAATTTATTATATTACCAAATACAAAATACAGAACTATATTCAAAAACATCAGCATCAAAATGTTTGTTAAAATGTTAGCAAGTGAATAAAAGTTGACTTCTGTTTTAATTTCTTTAGCGCGTGGACTCAATTTTCCGAAAAGAAATTAAATATGTTACAGCGGCGCTAAATTCGGCATCAACAACAGTCATTCTTTGCCTTACTATTCTTTCCCAAAACGAACCATATTACGTGTACAATTAAATTAAGCTTGTGTTCCAGCAAAACGACGCGACGATAAGAAACAGAGCTGTAGTTGTCCGGAACAACCCTTCTCGTTCACTGGGATTGCTGAGAACGGTTTTGAGCACCGCTCACTCCTTTTACTTAGAGAATACCGACGCTTTGTAGATATACCTTTGCCGGAGACGGTTTAGAAACTCTTCAACTTTGACGCTTTTGCCTTGTTGGATTTTCTCGTTTGAAGGGACAGGTCTGAGGTCTCCTTGTCTCGACGACAGGAACGACGCGCTTATACCCTAAAATTTCTTAGGTTTCAATCAAGTAATAGGGCATTTCTTGTTTGCGATTACAAAGTTGCAAACATTGGTGGAGACCAACTTGAAGAACTTTGAGGCACTTTGCGTTTCATCTACACCAAGTCAAGGCAAAATAAATATTTCTTTGTAAAGGATGTAACTTTTATAATTGTCATCAAAGAACGATGATGTGAACTGACCAATCGATACAACTTTCAAACCGTTTATTTTGAAACAGGTACGTAGGTAATATTAGTTTCAAAGCATTTCACTGGTCTACCCGGCCTGTCAATCTTATGTAACATTTGATTGTCCTTTTCTAATTTAATCGCATCCCCAAGATATTAATAAGACAAAACTTGATTTAGTTGGATGTTTCCCGCCGAAATTGTGTTAGTTATCACCAAATTGGTCTTGAGTTTTGCATAATTCACCCTTATACCAACACCATACCTACCAAGTGTAAAACAGTTTGTTATTACACATGAAAAACTTTTTTTTTTGTAAACAGTTTACTTTATAAAATCCCTTCTTATTTCGTAAGAAGTTCAAACGTAAAGAAAATTTCAAAAGGTTAGTAGAAGTGTCTTCTTGGTTCTCTTTTAATAATAATAATAAAAAAGCCGCATGTCGTTTTATGATGATATATTATGTAGATGTACTGATCTTCACTTTTACTTCCCGGACCTAAAATCGTCACTCTGTTTTGTCATCTATAATCTATGGCGTCAACGCCCACGCTCGCAACTTTGTTAAATGCTCACCAATATTTCAGCGTTATACTATTCATAGAGACAGCGCGTGAAAACTTCAACGCGACGCTCCCTCGTCTTTGATAAACCAAACTATAAGATGTCAGATACTGATGCAGCCATCATGAATACAAATAATTAGGCGGAATTACGTTTTAGAAGAAAATTGAAATTAAATCTATTATTTCACAAGTATATATAAAAGTTCTCATTGTATTAATTAACGCCTCACCAAAAAACAATTAAATCTATATATTTTATTAAATGCTTTGTTGTACTTAACATATCTACTACTGTTATTGCTAGTGTTACTTTAGCTCTTAAAAAAAAAAAAAACATAGACTTCAACAAGCTTATGCTGTCAAGTCAAAATAATCAATTTACTTCTATATAATCTGTAAAGGTGTTAATAAATAAATAGATAAAAACAAACAGGTGCTATCATAACAAAACTTAGTTAATTAAAAAATAATAATAACAAGTTATATGATTCTTGGTTTTTGGAATGAGAGATAACGTTACGAGACTGATAAAGGTCTGACGTGATCGGTCTGGACCATAACTTGTTTTATTGAACCAATAGGTTATGAACTAAATATTACTCCTAATTTTATAAGAGTATCATACACCTTTACGCAAATCTATTTTAATTAATTTAAGAAGTCATTCATGATGAAGTATTGCAAAATTCAAATACGAACGTACCTATCTTCTCTACAATGTACTCTTTATTAACAACAAAAACGCGCCACAAGAAGAAACTCAAAAATTTAAACTTTTTTGGTTGTGCTGTCAATGGTTTAGACGTTATATCTTCGTTTTATTCCTTCGGTCAGAATTTTCATCGATCGTCCAATATAAAATACTATGATTCACGGAATTTTTTTTAAATCAATTTTGCTAAAAAATGGTGTACCCTATCGGTATTCAATAAGGTTACCTTTTTTATGTAAGATATTTAGAATCTTAGAGAGATACTCCTGTATAAATTTTTAAATAATTTTTATTTTTACTGGTGGTTACATACAAAAATAGTAGTTAATGGTTGTTCAAAATTACTTTTAGTTTACATTTAGAGGGCTATAGTTACCATTAGAAAGAATTTTTTGTCCTATGTTTGTAAACAACTTTTTTCATGTTTTTTATTGTAGAGTCCGTCGGTGAAGTATTGCATACTTTTTTCGGAACACTTGTATAAATTAAAAAAATTAAATACCAATTCAAAACAATTAAATTATAATCTGATAGTAGCTTTACTTTAAGCTATCTAATATTAACTAAAATAGCCATTTAAGAAATATGCAAGAAGAGTGTTGTTTGTTGCTTCAATTGGAATGCAATCGAGTCAGCATAGTAGCTTATTTGCATACAAATTGCTTTACTTCATGCGCCAGCTTCTACTGAAACACTGATAGTATAATTATTCCCTATTCTAACCAACCTGAAATTTATTGTTCGGTAATGAGACGCATGCAACTGCCTTTGACTCCGTGATTATTTATTTTAGTACTCGCACTTTGTTTCCATTGAGTGATTATTTCAGCCTTGCACTATTTAAATAAAAATGCAGGTTAAAATGCTAGAACCTATGACTGGTGTTTTAAGAATATAAGATCACAGCTCATAGAGTAGCGTTTATTTACCATTTTTATTTTTAACCGAATAAATGTTTGTGAAACACACACCTGTGCTTGTTTCGTCTTCACCGAACCTCAATGAATTGAACAATTGTCTCGATTTGCACGTCATTTAATTTGGGTCAATGCTTTGATCAATAGTTTTTTGACTAGATACAGTAGTTTAAGATGACAGTTGTTAATATGTGACTTTCTAGAATTCCAGAATATAAAAACCATATTTGTCTATTAATACTGACCGGGGTTAATTTAACGTCGACAGTTAGAATGTAAAGAATAGACAGAGAAACCTGAGATTAAAGATGTATCATCACTGTAACTGTATAGTTACTTACTACGGAATGTTAAAAAACAAGAAGTAGATAGTTGAAATTGATGAATACTTAACTTTTTTGAAATAAGCAGTTATACTCTAGTACGGAAATTTAAAAAGTGACCCATTAATGTATGTTCACAATCTCTAAAAAGCTGTAGCATCTTTAACACGCGACGGCTGTTGAGTTATATTATGCACAACCAATTTAAAAAAAAATATTGCTGCAATCTACGTCTTCGTACAAGTGGAGTGTCAATGGTAAAAACTGCCAGAGTACTTAACTTGTTGCTTTATTTGTCGTTTTTAACTACATCTAACCTCCTCAAAAAATCTTGATAAAACATGTCTTTCTGCGATTGTTAACAACGTTGTAAAAATAAATTATTGCATAATAAAAGCCCCAGATGAATGACATTAGAGATGACGGATTATACCTTTGTGCAATTTCTATTTGAAAAAAAAAAGATAAAATGATTACCTACCTTGCCTTTGAAAGCAGTTCTATGTATGTATGCGGAATTGCTTTATCGTCATAAAGCTCAAAGCAAATTGTTCGGTGGGACTTGTAGAGATGGCTTTGTAAAGTGTTAATTTTTTATTGCGCAAAAGTTAAGCAGTTGATACTCTTAGCATACTTTAAAAAAAACTATGTAACTGGAGGATACAAAAAAGACTAAAAATATCTAGTTTTAATGATTTAGTATAGGTACAGGGTGATTCACGTAACCCGTGCATTAGAAGTTTTTCAACTTCCAGTTGGATTAAAAATTTGAAACTTGGAAGGCAGTCATAATCAGTTATGCTCATTCTATCTAAAATTTTTTGAGCTCTTTAGCTGTACGGGATGTGCCAAAAATCGGTATCAACTTTCTTATTTTAAATCAAAACGTACCATTTTTTCTACATGGTTTAATTGGTCTTCCAACTCTGAGTTTTTAAAACACTTGTTATGTGAACTTATTTGACAAGTTTTGACATTATGTTAATTTATGTGAAAAAAATGACCGATGTGGTAGCTTACGAAAAAATTCGTATCTGGCAGATGGCTTTGAATTTATGAAAACCAATTTGTAAAGTACTTAATTCAAAGTCCAGGCTAACTTCTGATATCTTAATGGTGGTTTTATATTGTATATGGGCGCAGACAATTTTTAAATATCGCAACCAAAAAAAAGTCATTTTTTTCAAATGGCACCTACTGATTTTTTTGCACCATTCGATAGAAATAGCTATTTATGTAGTATTTTGCAAAATGAAAGTGTTTTTTGCACCAAGACGTGAATATTACCAAACGAGCGAAGCGAGTTTGGTAACACGTCGCGTGCGAAAAACACGAATTTTGCAACGTACTACATACAAGATTTTTTATACAATCGTGGTCAGAATTGTTAAAAATGTAAAAAGAATAAAATTTCACATTCTTACTGCATAATCTAGTTGCACAATTGTTCGTTTCCTAGAAAATGCGACATAACAGAATCAACATTTCATTGATAATTAAGGTATTTGTCAGTTAATTTTACATTTTGTATCTACTGCGAAAAAGTGACAGTATAGTGAAAAAAACACGTTATTTCAACATGAAAATGACATTCGAAATGGTACTATTTCGATACGATTGTATAAAAATTGTATTTTGGGATGAGTTACTTAAGCATTCTCTATACCTAACTTCATCCCCTATCAAATTAAAAATTAAAATCAATCTTGCCGAGAGATTTTTTTAGTTTTTCAAGTATGCCATGGAAACAAAAGACAATTATTTTAACAATTTAATTATGAAATAAATATCTTACTAATTTTATAAAACAACAACAAAAACTATTAAAAACCATCTTAACAAAATTTTAATGTAAATGTTCAATATGAGCACCATTTTGATTACTACATTCTATTAATCCATTTTTAACAGATTGTGTACCTTTTCTAATTTCGTTGGCCCCAAAATTGTCAAATGCTCTTATTACCTCCAGACCTTACCCCATTAGATTTTTATGTTTGGGGTCGAATAAAAGATTTAGTTTATATTTCACCACTTCGCAACATAGACGAATTGAAAGGGAGAATAATAAGAGCATTCGACTTGACCTCAACAAAATAAGAAGAGCTACACAATGATATACAATGATAGAATGTAGTAATCAAAATGGTGCTCACATTGAACATTTACATTAGAATTTTGTTAAGATGGTTCTTGATAGTTTTTGTTGTTGTTGTTTTATATAATTAGCAAGGTATTCATTTCATAATTAAATTGTTGTAATTGTCTTTTGTTTCCATGGCATACTTGAAAAACCAAAAAATCTTTCGGCCAGATTGATGGAATTTCTGGATTTTAATTTTTAATTTGATAGGGGTAGAAGTTCGGTATAGTGAATGCTTAAGTAACTCATCCCAAAATACAATTTTCTATCGAATGGTGCAAAAAAAATCTGTAGGTGCTATTTGAAAAAAATGACTTCTTGACCATTTTTGGTTGCGATATTTGAAAATTGTCTGCGTCCATATGGTACAAAATGGAACCACCATTAAGATATCAGAAGTTAGTCGGACTTCAAACTAAGTACTTTACAAATTGGCTTTCAAAAAATTCTGAACCGTCTGCCAGATACGAATTTCTTCGTAAGCTACCACATCAACAATTTTTTGTCAAATAAGTTTACATAACAAATGTTATAAAAACTCATAGTTGGAAGACCAATTAGACCATGTAGAAAAAATGGTACGTTTCCATTTAAAATAAGAAAGTTGATACCGACTTTTGACATATCCTGTATAGCTAGAGAGCTCAAAATATTTTAGATAGAATGAGCATAACTGATTATGACTGCCTTCCAAGTTTTAAATTTCTAATCCAACTGAAAGTTGAAAAACTTCTAATGCACGGGCTACGTAAATCACCCTGTATATTCACAGCACAATTTTATATTGAAACCAAAATCGTTAATTTATGGTAATGCTAAGATAACATAATATAAGCACGCAACCAATTTGAAGTCGACAATGCGGTGTAGAGTGTTATTCAACTCGCCTTTATTCTAAATTTATGCATACGAATTTTCGTAAGAAAGCAAAGACAGGCCGATTATCCGATTGCGTTTCTTGTTTGAAACTAAGCTCAAAAATTTTTAAACAGACACAAACAATCTGAACAAAAACATGTAAATAGATCTAGAGAACCAGACAACCATTATTTTGTTGTTCTATAAGAATAACGAATCGATAAAGCAAAATCTACGTGTTATACCTGTTAACCTTCCTTTACGCCTTATGCGGTTTTCTATTTTTTTTTTCAAGTCCTACAGTATTAAAATGAAAACTGTAATGTTTATTATATGTTTATTGTAACCAATAATACTCAACAATAATAATATATTCTTAAAATAAGCTTTATTTAATAACGTGACAAGTGATAAGTCAAGACCCTGTCTCCAGACCTGCTATCAACCTTACAATAGGAATCGGAAATTCTTCTAGTGGTGTAACCAACGAGAGATCTTCATTCAATAATTGTCGGCACACTAGGATCCTCTTAGAGAACTGGGGTAGTTTCTTCCATTGATAATAGATGTAAAAATCTTCTGTTCCTGCGATACGTTCTTTTAGGACTTCGAAGAATGTATGATCGCTGAGTTGAGTGTTTCTTTTCAATAGTGTCTTTTTGTCGCAGATCAAAAATCCACCCACACCAAAAGAGTTATGAGCCGCATCAAAGTTGTCTCTTTGTGCTCAAATTTTCTTTTCCTTCCTCTAAAAAATTGTTTCAGACAATCTGAAGCTGTTAAAAAGCAACAAAAACCTTTTTGCAGGGTACCGGAAACGGTACGTCTTGAAAATTACACATTGGACCTTGAACTCCGAGAAATGTGAGTTTAGAACAGTATTTATTTGTTTATTAAGGCATATTGTGTCAGACTAGGGTGTGAAACCAGATCAAAAGAAAATACAAGGATTGTTAGTATGTCATAGCCAAATTGTTTCACCGTCTTTAAGGGATTTTTAGGAATCGTTAATGTACTATCAGAGTTTCTATCAGACATGAGCTGCTAACGCACTGAAGTTCAATGGTGTTGAAATAAACAACAGCAAAATGCATTTTTAAAAACCAAGAAAATATTGGTCTCCGATTTTAGCATGGTATGATGTTTCCAAGGATATGATCCTATCTATAGATGCGCTTTCTTACGGACTGGAAGGCGTCCTTCTTCAAAGACAATCAATTCAAGTCTGCAGTCTACGCGTCGAGAACATTTGTCTTAACGCGCGATGCGCAAATTGAAAAAGAAGATCTCGCTATAGCTTGTGGCTGTGACAAGTTTTAAAACTTTATAGTTGGTAAAACTATCGATAAGAGACTATATTAGGACAGGAAGATCTGCTGCCAACCATACATACAGCCGGGCGCACTAACGCGCATTCTCGCCAACATTAAATTATTATATTAAACAATTATCAAGTTTATCAATAACAATTATGAAGTATGAATTAACTATTTGTAAAACTTACTTTAATAATTATTTACTACGATTATTTTGTGTCTTGATTGATTTTTAAACTCGTTCACGATTTATTATCGAACAACGTTATTTACTCTGTAATAAATGAGGAAGTAATATTAGAATATACGCTAATCCTTGAAATGCTTATAATAGAACAACCGAAACGAAAAGTTTGCCAACAGGTGTGTTCCTCCGTGGACGGAATTGGCTTGTTTATTATCAAATTGCCTAGACGTTTCGTCCAATCTCTAACAAGAGCATATACTTAATTGTATCATCATTACGGCTAGTGAATATAAAAGAAGACAATTAAGTAGTTAATAAATATTACCATAGTGTTCATTAGAGTGTAATGACACATTCAACTGCATATTCTGCCAAGCTATCCCAGTAAAGAGAGACGTAACTGTGCCACCCATACGACTTCGTCTTTCTTGGGTAGGTAAACTTAGATTTGGGGTCTGTTTGTATATTTATAGATGTGTGAGGAAAGATATTAATTATCTATATGCACTTATCCCTATGAGGCACGATGCACTTTTTAATGACAATTTTCTCTTTTTGTTAACGGCATTATGAAAAGAAAGAATTTTTTTAACTCTTTGATTTAATACCAAAGTGATGAGAAATAAACAAAATATGTATCATTTTAAAACTTAAAAGTCAACATCATAAATTTCTGATAGTTTATAAACTAATTATCCCAAGTTATGGACCAGCGAACCCAACGTCGCCAGTAGAGTAGCCATGCGGGTTCTGGCTCAAAATTCTGTGTTATTTGTTATTGGTCTAAAATTTACATCACAAGGTCATTTGTGTTGTTGTCTTTTGTTGTTTTAGTTGTTTTGTTGTTGTTGTGTTGTTATTGTTTTTGTTGTTGTTATTAACAACATTTGTGTTGTTGTTGTTTTTTGTATTATTATTTGTATTATTATTATTATTGTTGTATTAACAACATTAGCAACAACAACACAACAACAACAAAACAACTAAAACAACAACAACACAAATGACCTTGAAATGTAACTTTTAGGCCCATAAGAACAACGCAGGATTTTGAGCCAGAACCCGCATAGCTACTCTACTGGCGCCATTGATCATTTATCAAAAAACTAATGACATTTTCTTCTAGAGTAATGTGTTACATATGTATTCCAAATTTGAAATTTTCATCTTTATAATTAATGTTTATTTTGGGGGTAAACACCCAGAATACTGCATTTTTTTTCATAAAAATGTTTCATGCAAAGCACACCATAATCAATTGATCTATTATTTTTCAACGACTGGCTGAACATTTATAGTTGTTAGGGCTCGCGTATCCAATAAAATATTACTTGTTAATGTGGCTGGTTTTCAATCAATTAAAACAACATAGAAATGTATGTAAAAAGCATTGACCTATAAACTTTTTACACCAATTCTAGACAATTTGATGAATACAAACCGATAGTTTGTATAATGTATAATGTGACACCTTATTTACCATACATTATTTACAGCTAAAAAATAATCAACTACATAATAGTACATTAAGAAACGAGTAGGTACCGTAAGGCAAATTTTATGGCACAAGTCCTAGTTTAGAAAACGAGCCGTACAGCGGCGGGTTTTGTAATTTTGTAATATACGTAGGTAGAATGCTATAATTGCTTTATAAACGGATTCTTTATATTATTTTTTCCACTGTACATAAATTTTAAATAAAAATTTGCAATTTTAAAATTTGTGAAATTTGGTCGTAGTTGGTACTACTAAGGCTAGGTAAATGTCAAATGATTCAAAACTATTCGTAAATCGTTTTAATTTGACGTTTATTTAATGTTTTAATGACATTTAATGACATCGTTACTGCAAACCTAAAAAAAGAAAATTGCACTGATACCCAAAATGGTATTACAGGACGGTTTTGAGTGTCGTAATAGCTTTATCATAGAACCAAAATAAAAAAAAAATTGAAGTTTAAAGATATTACTTTAATAAGGTATTTCTTAAGTTTACATTAATTTATCATAAAAATATAACTATTATTTAGAACATTCTTGCTATTTTAGACGCACTTGCATGTTAAATTTCTGTAATTTAGTTGTTGTTTATCAACTTGAGTTTTGTTCTAATTATATTTACAAGGGGGTCTAAAAAACATGAAAGCCTCAAAAAATTAAAAACATCTCACCCCCCAAAAAAACAAACCCGTCCAAAGATTGCCATCAACAAATTGAAACTTTTCTAGAGGTTCTAGGGCGCCGCCCTAGTTTGTATTTAAAGACCGCTTTAGAGCAAAAATACCTACGTTCCTTTTATCGTGAAAATACATTTACTTACTTCAAGACGTGGTGAAATTATATGCAAATCTTTTGGATGGCTACACTACATACAAAATGCTATAAATAGACCGAGCCCGTTAGACAAGTGTGAATTTATTTATTAAAATAATACTTAACCTTCATTTAAACAGTGCCTAACTGACTGACTAACTATATAAACGATGTATGTACTTCGATTAAGTACTGGACAGGATGCTTTAATACATTTTATTGTTTTAAAAATCTTTGTTGTCTGGTTATGGCAAAGTTCCAAACGAAAATTAAGAACATCCAAACATGGTGCCAAGCGCTTACTTGACAAAAACATTCAACTACATACATATTTTAAAATTCTAAATTTACTCAAAATAATTTTCACTGAAAAGTATTGGCGAAATGGATGAAATTGAAAAAATTACGTATAAAGCATTACTTGTTGTTTGCTTAGGAATTTTTATTACGTGGCACTTATTAATCGCCTTGTTCAATATTAAAAAGCCCGAAGAGACCAGTTTCATTACAACAAATTTAATTCTCAACTGAAATTTAAATTGAATGGTAAACAGAAAACACTTCAAGATTTAGTTATCGCACGTGACGTCTACCGGCTACAAGTTGCGACTCAGTGGGCAAATTTTAAAGAAGAGCTGCCAAAATGCTGGTAATTAAGTTGTGTTTTGCAAGCATTTAGCGCTATATCTATGCAAAATCACATTACTAGGTATTGCATGCAATCCTAGTATGTAATATCAAACATGTGAGGTGTTTAAAGTACACTGCACTTAAAGTGCCGTCGAACGGCTTCCTATTAAAGTGCCGTTGATCCGCGCGCAACACGCAAGTGATGTCATCACAGGAGACGAGACAGTACAAAGATCGAACACACAATGACTAGCGAGGTCGATAGAGCCGTGGAAAACAAGTGGCGTACCAATGGACAGGCTTCGGGTTCAAAGCCTCGTTCAAATAATACTTTTTTTTTGGAAACGAAGTTCTACGCAAGGTCAGGTCAGGTCAGGTCAGGTCAGGTAAGGTCAGGTCAGGGCCCTATAATTTTTCTTTTAAAAGCACGATTAAAAATTACTACTTGAAAAAAACTTTTCTAATCTTTTTCCTTGCCCTAACACACTGAAGTGCCGTCATATGGATTAACGGCACTTTAACGAGAAGCCGTTTGACGGCACTTTAAGGCCAGCGTTTAAAGAAACATCTATACTCTGGTACGAAAATTTAAAAAGTGTCTCATCAGCATTATTTGGAGCGTTGCAGGCGAACGCTAAATAGTAAAGACGTTGTGTGTGATGCGGCAAATTGGTTGTGCATATAGCTCAACAGTAGTCGCGTGTTAAAGATTCTACAGCTTTTTAGAGATGGTGAATATACATTAATGATACAATAAAAAAATGGTGTATACTTGGACTCACTAAAAAGATTTAAATTTTAAACGAGTACACTCTCCTCCCCCACTTTAGAAACCATGGTCATAGTTTTTTGTAACTAATGAACAGTTCTGTTCCAAAACTTAACTAAGTCCTCAAACTAAGTTAGAGGTATAACTAACTTTCCTTCTTTAGTTGAGTAGACCCAACATCTTTGTCGGCAGCTTGAAACGGCATAAGTGAATTTGTAAAATATTTATGTTTCTTAGTTCAGAAAGTTCAGAATTTAAACGCAGACGTATAAGACATCGTACACAAATTAACATTAACACAAATTAAATAATACTCTTAAAAAGTAGCACCAAGCATGAAACTTCCCAATTTACAGGATGGCAATGTACTCCTGTTCCAGGACAATGCTCCTGTGCATTAAGCTGCAAACCAATTCTGGGAAGAATACCGCTTTGTTGAGCTGGATCATCCGGCTTACAGTACTGGCCGTGAAAGTGTTAAATAAAAGTTAGTTTTGTTCAATGCTATTTTTATGACTAAATGTCAAATTACCCACGTAGAAAAAAATAAGTACTTATTTGTAACTTGGAAAACGAAGTGAATGACCTTATTTACATCTTTTGGAAATATTTACATTGTTACCCCCTAAGGTAGTAGCTGACTTTATTAAAAAATATTAAATGTAATCCGCGTCTCCCCCATCAGAATTTTAAATTAAAAACAAGAATTACCGTCCTTTAACAGATCCAAATAGCCGGCGTAATTTGAATATTTTAGCGCTCAGAACTTAGGTAATATGCATACATAGTGACCGTACAAAAATAAATTTTAACGTAACGTAATGTGATTGTGATTTAATGTATTGTGAAGTCTAGTTTAATTGTAACAGTCCTTCAGTTCATGTGTTTAAAGTTTTATTGCACTCGCCAATTACCGCTCAGCGTCCACTAAAACGCTAAATACCAATATTGCACCGAAAATTTGTTTGATTACATCAACAAGAACTTTTTGCAATTTTCTTAATTAATAATAATTTCTGAAACTTTGATAAACACATGAGCTTAAGAAATCAATAATTAAAAATAAAGTTAATCAATCTTTTGGTTCATATCTTCATTTATACTGAAATTAATGACCTAAGATTTGTGCATATGCTTAGTTTTTCATCTTTATCACCATGATAATAACATCAAAATAAAAAAAAAATTCAAGATATTGTAAAATTAGAAAGAACTTACTAATATTGATCGCGGATCTTAGAAGAAAAGTGGAAACCATATCGAACTGTGCTTTCTCAATAGATTCTTAAAACTATTGATACCACTATTGATGTAGTAGAGCAAATCGGGTCTAAAATAAATCTGGTCTGAAGCCTTAAAACTTTAACTTATTCTGTGTATATGTCGCACCCATTTAGTGTAATTATCCCTTTCATGAAATGGACATCCAGCTTATAAACTGGGTCTTGATCATGTAATTTTAATTTTTTTTTCACGATCTGGACACTAAATCTGTCCAGTTCATGAACAGGACAACACATTTATCCATTTTCTAAAATTTCGTAAAATTACGGCATCCGGACATACAAAGCATTCATTTCATGAAATGCATAACTGACTTGTTCACATCCTGTTACACCGTCAACGATTCCCGAACTGTACAGAACTTGGCGCTTTATGCAATCTATCCAGTTCGTGAAAAGAAACTGTTGAAAATCTGTTGTCCATTGTTCATGACGTTAATTGATATAACTTCGTATAAAGCAAATAATATAATCACGCATTAAGCTGCCTACTTCGACAAATAAATTTATAAATAAAGAAAGAAACCAAAAAGTAAAAAGCCTCTATATTAAAAAAGTAATAAACATTGTTACAAAGTAACATTAAACGTAATAAAATAAAGCCTACATAAAATCTAGTACAGTGGCGAGCAAAAAATTAGGCACGACTCGTGAAGCGAAATCGGCGATTTTAAAGTTGTGTAAAACGGGCTGTAAGAGTGAGACCTGCTAGTCTGCCGTATTGGACCCGAGAAAATTTAAAACTGGATGTTCATTTCATGAAAAGGACAATTACACTAAATGGGTGCAACATATACCTACATACATATGTAGTAAAAAGAAAACGTTTGGCTTCTCAGAAGTGTCTTCTTCTGATGAATCCTAAGAAACATTATCTATAAGTATTAATTATTGCTACATATTAAACTTTATGCCACAAAAAGGAGAATCCACCCACATTCTAACTTTATATAGCTCTATCATTGCATTTCGACATTAATGTTCAGAAGTTTCCTTTGAAAAGATTGTGCCGCGATGGAAGCTTTTTTCCACCTACTCTTTGCAACCACATTGAATTATTTTCACTAATTTATGAAGAAGTGTGCTTTTATGTCACTGGAAATCAGATGTTATTATTAATCTACTTTTTGCTCGACTTGATTAAAAGCTTTCTTGTAGTTTAAAAATAAAATTAACATGATGGTAACGCTAATCAAATTTAAAATGTAACAATAATTTACAAAAATCGTAAATGTTTATTTCAGTAGATAATAGAACTTGAAAATAAACAATAGGTATAGAATGCTACAGGTCTCGCCGTAAGTTGTGAATTGCCAATTTCCACGAGCACGTACCTATGTGACGCTGTTAGCAAGTGTTCTGTTTACCAAGAAACATCGCAAAGCCGAGCAAATAAAGACAATTCACTGGGGTAATTTAAGAGCACCAAATATCACGGTGCAAGAGTATATATTGGGTGATTTTGATTCTACAATCACGAACAATATTAAGGTTTAGTAGAACATTGGTGGACGTTTACAATAATTAAAATTGTAAAAATTTAATGTATGCTCAGCCAAAATGAGATACTTGCCTCATGTTTGAGAAATATAATATTTAGAAAATGTAGGCAATTTCATTAGATCCGTATTTTTTTAATTGGTTCTAGGGTCAATATTACATCCAGGATTAATTTTTTAATTTTTGGAGTGGGAGATTTGTGACGTAGCCGTCCCCTGCACGGCGTAGTTCTAAAAGAAATCGTGTGATGGCGCTTTATTTAGATTGCTTGCGTTCTATTTATAAATTGAATGCCAATTCGCTGTACACATGTCGCGCACTTTGGTAGCAGCGCAGCATAGTAGCCAAAAAATAGAGTCCATTCAATATAAGTGTGAGTCTTGGATACGGGGGACTAATGCGTCATCAAAAACAAAAGTTGCAAATATTTACGAAAATATGAAATAAAAAAATGGGAAAAAAATATTTAAGCTTCTTATAGTTATTTGCATGCATCTAGAGAATAAAAAGTGCAATATTTTTTTTAGGCAAGTACCCCGTTACATTAATCTAAATTACTTTTATTAATGTTTCTATCATTTTCTATAGAAAATTACTTATTTATCGTAGAACTATGAGGCGCCGTTGGGGACAAAATGAAATTTTTGCAATTTTATATAATTTTGCCAAATATTTATAAATGCTGTTGATATTTATAAGAAAAACACAACTTTTATTTATTTTCAGCATTTATATAGAAAAATGTTAAGTTTTTGACGTTTGCCACCAAGACGCCAGAGGCCGCCACGAAAGGAAGATTTACAATCCGGCAACGCTGGCTGCGGTTTAGTTACATTGTTAGTGACAAATCTGTCAAACTCAAAAGTTGAGGTTGGAAGTGGTTAACATTTACCCACAAGTGAACACAAATAAATGACTATTTAACTTATATCACCTTTTTAATGTTTATTGTTTCTGTCGCTTATCTAACCTCTAACCTCAACTTTCGAGTTTGACAGATTTGTCACTAGCAATGTAACTAAACCGCAGCCAGCGTTGCGGGATTGTAAATCTTCCGTTTGTGGCGGCCTCTGGCGTCTTAGTGGCAAACGTCAATAAATATATCACGGCCGCACAAATTTATATCGAGGGCGTGCCGACTTTATTTATAAAAGTGCGCAATTTTATATCACAGTCAGCACTATTATTATTTCTAACGCGACATGATATTTATATAAAACTTAACATTTTTCTATATAAATGGTAAAAATAAATAAAAGTTGTGTTTTTCTTATAAATATCAACAGCATTTATAAATATTTGGCAAAATTATATGAAATTGCAAAAATTTCATTTTGTCCACAACGGCGCCTCATATAGAACACTCAACCAAAGAGATATAGATTTAGATAGCGAACTCAAAACGAAGCTACCAGGTAATTACAACATAAGAGAATATCTAAAACTTTTATCCTATTTGAAGTTATTCATTGATTAATTAAAAAAATTGCGTTTAAGTTAAAAAAAACATCATTCTATACAAATTAACAGTAATTTAAAATTACATCTACATGCTTGTGTAAAATCTCTGCAAAGCACGTCTATATTTACTTATCTTGACGTTAGGTACTTTAACTTGCCACTTTGTATTTTAGATACAGTCAGTAATTTAGAATCTGTGCCTCAGTTTTTAAAGGGTAGTAAATGTATGTAGCGTCTAAAGGCTAGTACCTACTGACTTAAACATTTTTATGCGCACAAACGATTTGCGCGCAACGATGTTCGTGCGTGTAGAAATTTTACCGCGCAAAATTGTGCGCGTAAAATCCCCTCCAGCTGCTTCAATTATTCGCAGTGCGAGAAAGGAACATGTTGAGAAATAATGGTTTTATCACAACACAAACTTTTACCTTTAACTTATTTCCAATCATATTCCATTATGCATCAAGTTTGTTATTTTTTGAAAAAGAGAACTGTAGCTTCGCATTCCACAAGATTGAATTTGGCGCACACGATAAAATGGTAATCTTTGCTTAACTATTATCGTCCAGATTGAGAACACAAGTTCTTTGATGTTTGACAAAGAACAGGCAACCCCTGGATAAAGCTCGTGCAAGTGAAAGGCTTGCGCACATACACATTTACTCTGTACTGATTAGAAAATATTTGCGCGTACATTGTTCGTGCGCGTAAAAATGCGCGTACGCGTCTTTGGCTCAAATTTTGCTCCGGTGTTGCCTAGTAGCGTAAGGATAAAATTCCTACATAATTATTACAATTGCCTTGCTAGGTCGAATCACTTCTTAGCATTTACGTATAATAACTGAACGTTTACGAACCGAAATTTGTCTCCAATGTCATTCTTATAGATTTGTTTTTGTCACGGAACCGACAACTGTTAACGCCAATTTTTATAGTCACGACTGGGAAAGTATATAGTGGGTTTTCTATAATTAAATAAGTTTATAACAACTGTTTTTCGCAAGAAGTCCGCAATTCACTAATTATTTTGTGTAGCGCTTTCCATCACTTTGATTGATGATTTGTCCATTTTATAATCGGTTATACTTGGTTAAATTTTTAATGAGGATGCTATTAAATACAGAATTTGGGAAAACTTAAAGCAAGGCTAAAACAGTTAGGTACGTGATGCTAGAAAATTCTCTATGAATTACCATTACGACCGCAGAAGGGCATAAAGGCATTCCTAATTATTTGGGGCTTTCATGTTCATAAACCCTAGATTTCTGCAGGATTAGAACCTTCCTCCCACAGGGAAAACCTGCAGAGTTTTGATTTATCCGCAAAATAATCGCCACCGATTGTGTTCTATTTTCACTTAATTCGCGTTCATATGAATATTGTTATCTTGCCAGCAATCAAATAACCGGAACGTTAAAGATTATGTGCTTCAAAAATCGCGCACGCACCTACCTACTAATTTCCCTTAGGATATAAAATATGTGAGAAATTTAAGCAAACTTTTCTTAGCTTTTTATTTAATTTCCCATTTAAATTTGATACAAACAATAAGTAGTGGATAATAATTGTGAGCTGGGAGAAAAAATTGGTTACTTCAGAAACGTCTTTAACAATAATATAGTCTTCGTTATACGAGTTAAAACGGCCTTAACCACCCTATTGTAGAAGAAATTAATTGAAAAGTCCGTGTCCACTTTTCGCGTTCGCATCGATGCGCTTGAAGAGCGTTGAGGACATGCTCACAATCACCACAATCAAAATCCTTTATTAGCTGAAATGGTGGTAGAATCATCATTGGTAGCCGAGATTAATTTATTTCGTCCATTTGTTCGGACAAAATTCTTGAAAATTCATTAGCGTACTTATAATCACGAATTAGTTCATCCAGATTCGGAAAGCTTCATATCGAGCTACTCGGCGCTTTAAAAAGAAACTTGGTACTGAAGAGATCTGTTGTTGCTTGAATACAATAAGAAGACGATGGATATGCAAATGTTAATTGAAAGGAAGTGGAAGCGGCTTGATCGAAAAGAATTACGGAATGGGTGTATTAGGAGAAAAATCGTAAAGAAAGCGGAAACGCGTGAACGGAAAATGAACGATAGAGGCAAGACAAAGAACTTTTTTGTCGGCACTCAGTTTGTTTACAAGGGGGCATTTTTTTACAGTTGAACCAGTTTTAATGACGATAGCAACGATATTCTCTGAAATGGCCGAAATAATGAGAAAACAGCCATGTTTCAGTTTATCAGGTCATCCGATGAGTTCAAAATTTTTACAATTTCTTCAAGTTTCTAGTCAAGGAAAATACATCTTAGGTCATTTAGGTAGGACAGTCAACTAGACATACATACTGTACACCCGGCCAAATAAGTAATGGACAGGGGGTGCGCTAATAATTTACTGTTGAAAAGCTTCTAATGCACGTTTTACTTGAATCACCCTGTATAATTTCAGTTGTAAGTACATAAGATTCTGGATACTTTAAAAATAAAGAAAAGAGAAATAAAATTGACCACAAATGCAAATTTTGTGAATTTCTTAAACAATCTACTTCATACACAGCTCAATCAACAAATATTTGCGTTTACGACACCAGTTTCTGCACTTAGCTACGACAAGAATCTGCATGTTACAATCAGAGAACCAAAAATTTGTTAAGTATATTAACCCTCCGAGGGCGACAGGTTTAAGGGCCGAGGACCTCTGACCCGAGGCTTTTAAAGTCGCCCGAGGGGTATAAACATCAAGTAATGCCCGTGGTGCATACAAAATTTTATATTTCATTAATCTGTTTCGTAAAATTACATACTTTTTTATTTTTGTAAACAAAGTGGTTTATTGTCAAAATAAACGACGTGGATTGAAATATCTCAAGAAATTCTAGAAAAAGCTCGTTGTTATGCAAGTATCATTGTTGAAATTTACTTTATGGCCCACGGGCCAAAATTAAACTTTATGGCCCGCGCGCGGGCATTATGAATAGCATAATGTATCTTGTATTCGAGTCATTATTAAACAATAATGAACTAGTAAAATATAAATAAAATAGGAGTGTCTACAAAGCAATGCGTCATTTTAGTGTGGTGGCGCTGTTAAGTTTTAATTACAGAACGAGTGTTTTTAGAAGTCTGAATGCTTTGGGATAGATAATGTCAATATCAATTAATAGCATTTCCTATAAATGAAGTAAACAATGAATAACTGCGTCACAGATTTTTTCTGTTACCAATCGTTATTTGGATTTGATTTCTACACTGGGGATTAATAACGAAAACACAGTTCCATTTGTTAATCTAACTATTAGTGCGATTACGTTTGGAGGTGGTTAATGTACAGCCGACAGCAAAGGTAATGTCTACCCGAGTGTCTACCTGTTAGATTTTAAACTCGTTTTTTTTTCCACATAAAATCAACAAAGATTAAAGTTCATATTTATGCCAAGCATATGGAATAGATGCATTAGGTTTCATTTACCTAGTCCTAGTACATCATTTGTAAAAGAAATTTAAATTTTAAAAGTGTGAGATGGACATTATCTCTGCTTATCAGGATTCTCTGCTGGTTAGAATTTTAGTTCCATAAATATCAAGCATTTTGATAAATTATTACAAAAATTATAAAAAATGAATAAAACCTGAATATTGACTACGAAGGCGCAGAGAGGACATGCAAAATAAAATTTCATAATTTCGATATTAATGTCGAAATTTCGACTTTAATCTCGAAATTTCGACTTTAATCTCAAAATTTCGACTTTAATCTCGAAATTTCGACATTAATCTCGAAATTTTGACTTTAATTTCGAAATTTCGACTTTAATCTCGAAATTTCGACTTTAATCTCGAAATTTCGACATTAATCTCAAAATTTCGACTTTAATCTCGAAATTTCGACATTAATCTCAAAATTTCGACTTTAATCTCGAAATTTCAACATTAATCTCAAAATTTTGACTTTAATCTCGAAATTTCGACTTTAATCTCAGGAAAACCGGTAAGAAAATTTACATACAAAAAGTTGTCGTAACATTTTCTCACCTTCATTCGGTTTGAGGTAGGCCCCTGAATAAAATTATAAAATTTCTTCCGTTTTTTTTATCGGTTTCGGAATTATTTATAAAGAAAACAACGTAAACGCTTACTTTTAGGGTTTAGGATTAGTAGTTTCTTCAGAAAGCGTTCCTCTATAATCATATGTATAATTTATTTTTTTAAATTTACGATTACAGAAGTTACTAGAAAAATGTTTCAAGTTAAGAGATTATTTTCTTCCAAAAAAAGTACTTGTGTTTTGCAATATTAAACAGCTTTTTATTTACTTCTTTATAAAGTTTAAAAGTTTTCCAACTGTTTGGTGTAGTAATTAAGGAGCGTTGTCAATCAACAACACTTTTAGAAAGCACATTCGGTCAATTACGAAGGCGCAGAGAGGACACGCAAAATAAAATTTCGTATTTTCGACATTAATCTCGAAATTTTGACTTTAATCTCAAAATTTCGACATTAATCTCGAAATTTCGACTTTAATCTCGAAATTTCGACTTTAATCTCAAAATTTCGACATTAATTTCGAAATTTCGACTTTAATCTCGAAATTTTGAGATTAATGTCAAAATTTCGAGATTAAAGTCGAAATTTTGAGATTAAAGTCGAAATTTCGACATTAATCTCGAAATTTTGACTTTAATCTCGAAATTTCGACATTAATCTCAAAATTTCGACTTTAATCTCGAAATTTCGACATTAATCTCGAAATTTCGACATTAATTTCGAAATTTCGACTTTAATCTCGAAGTTATGCGCGCGCACACGCACGCCTTCTCCGCGCATGCGATATCGCAGCAAGTCGTCCATCAATGTTTCTATAAAAACGTTCTGTCATTTAACATAGTACCTACTCCAGGTCTTGTAAAACCGTTTTCCATAAACAACAGTGTTACATGTCGCACACTTTTACAAATTACCCTGTACGACGTTACTGTGATATTTATAATTTTGATATTTGAGGTAATCAAATAAATGTACTAGGTGTTAATAAAAGAAAATTTTGAGAAAAAAATTTATCATAACATCTATAGTTCAAAGAATTCAAGGATGTAAAACATTTGTGGAACACCGTGCCCCCTCTTCCCCTACACCATAATTTAAAGTTAACTCTAAATATTCAATAGATTTAAAATATTTGTTCTTAAAGTAATATATAAGTTCAGTGCATCTTCTGGAATTGCCGCCATGTGCAATTGTTCTTCATCCATTATGATAATTGCCAATTCATATAGATCTTCATCACACGAAATTTGACTTTGAGCAGAACAAGCTGCTTTGCAGATTTTTATATCTCTAGACGTAATGGGTTGCAGATAGTCTTGAGTTCCATATATTTCCGGAAAATTGAACATAAGAAATGGCCTACCCATGGGCCCGACACAATTTCTATTTCTTCTTTTGCAAGCCATGGTCTGTTAGTTCCTCAAAGAAATTAATCCAGAATTGTGCATGGTGTTTTCTTAGTATTGACCACCAGGCTTCTATTCGTTGATTTGCTGGGCTGGTACCATACAGAAAAGATGGAAGGAATTTTTTTCTTTCAGTATCCGATCTTAATAATAACTGGAAATGTTCTACAAGACCATTCTCAGTCTCACGATCGGCACGGACAGTGTGAGGACAACCCTGAAGAACCTCAATCATGCGTATATAGGATCCTCCAATTATTGCTGAATTATTTGAATTATTTCCAGCTTGTAACCATATTAAATGTCTGGAATAACCATGGATACATCCACTAATACAAATTCCGTATCTCTTTAATTTATCATAACAGTCGAGATGCCAAATATAATTAGGTCCTTTCGAATACTGCCTTCGTCTTAATCTTCTTCTTCTACGGAAATCGACACCTTCTGGATCTACTTCTTTTAGAACGATTTGAACAGTCCTTTGGGTTACCGTGATTCCATTTAAAAGGCATTTAAGATGCATCCATCGATAACCATGCAATTGACCGTGACTTGTAATTAGCTGTTGAATAAATTGTATAATCGTTCTTCTGTTAGTAAAATTGATTTTTCTGTACAATCTCAGCGCGCACAATTTTTGTCCTAAATGTCGTTCACTTATTTATATGTCATGATGTAATGCAAGACATAATATGATTTCCCTTTGCTTAAATTCTAAATTAAAATAAAGTTGCACATATTCGTCTATTCTTGTGAGGAATTGGAGGAATCGGCGGGTGCAACATCGGGGCATCAGCACATGCGCGCAAGAGCCGTGCGTGTGCGCGCGCATAACTTCAAGATTAAAGTCGAAACTTCGAGATTAAAGTCGAAATTTCGAGATTAAAGTCGAAATTTCGCGATTAATGTCGAAATTTCTAGATTAAAGTCAAAATTTCGAGATTAAAGTCGAAATTTCGCGATTAAAGTCGAATTTTCGAGATTAATGTCGAAATTACAAAATTTTATTTTGCGTGTCCTCTCTGCGCCTTCATAATTGACCAAATGTGCTTTCTAAAAGTGTTGTTGATTGACAAAGCGCCTTAATTACTACACCAAACAGTTGGAAAACTTTTAAGCTTTATAAAGAAGTACCTAAATAAAAAGCTGTTTAAAATTGCAAAACACAGGTACTTTTTTTGGAAGAAAATGATCCCTTAACTTGAAACATTTTTCTAGTAACTTCTGTAATCATAAATTTAAAAAAATAAGTTATACATATGATTATAGAGAAACGCTTTCTGAAGAAACTACTAATCCTAAACCCTAAAAGTAAGCGTTTACGTTGTTTTCTTTATAAATAATTTCGAAACCGATAAAAAAAACGGAAGAAGTTTTATAATTTTATTCAGGGGCCTACCTCAAACCGAATGAAGGTGAGAAAATGTTACGACAACTTTTTGTATGTAAATTTTCTTACCGGTTTTCCTGAGAGTATTCTACGATAAAAATCTATTTGAATAATGTTACATGGCATAAAGATTTCGATTTATAGTGTGCTATGGAAAGTAAAAGTAAGTTTTTGCATCATTTACTTCACATCTGATGACCGAGGCGCCAAACAATCATTTTATTATTATAGTATATCTTATTGGTATGTCTTTCAAAATAAAGTCATTTATCAAATTGGAATTTGGAGGCTTCTTGCATTGATTTTGTAATAGTAACGCTTTGACGCCAAAAAAAAAATAATTCCGAAGAAATGCCAAATAAATTGAGATAAAATTTGCTTTTGTTTTCCACGACCTTCTGTTGATCGAAATATTTTTTATGACAAGTTACATAATTTCTGAATCGCTTTTACTCAAAACCTATGCATCTTAGAGAAATAAGAACAACCATCTTTTCATTGCAAAAACCTATACAGATTTACAAAAGTGAAATAAATTATACAGGATGATCCGAAAAAAGTGTGCAATATTTTACCGATGGCTTCTACAATAAAAAACATAAAGAAAGTTGTATATTAAACATAGGGCTAAAAACTCTTCCTAAGGGAACTAGAGCCCTCTAAAAGTAAACCTCTGTTAGTGGTTGGCAGTAAATATCTTCAAAGCCAATCAAGGTAAAATAATGATAATGATAGGTAATAATGATAAATAATGAAAAATAAAAATAATAAAATTTTGACCAACCATTACCATTTTTGTATGTAACAATAATAAATGTCATTTTATTCGCAATACCTGCCGTGTAACAAAATCTTTAAATCGATTTGACTAAGAAACGGTGTACACTATCGGTATTCAACAAGGGTACTTTTTTATGTAGGAAACTCTATTTATAAAATCTCAGGGTTAAAAATTGAAAATGGTACATACAGAAAAGTCGCTAGCAAAGTATTGCACACTTTTTTTGGGACCCCTGTATACAAAAAAGATTCATAAAGAAACAACCCAAGAAGCAACTACTTCAAAATTGGCAGGTTTCATAAAATATCTTTAATCTAGGTACTTAAATTTAAATACAAAAAATCTTATTTTTGGTCATAGAAGTTGCTAGTAAAATTTGACATATTAATTCCAGGACAATGTATAATTATCAATATCGTTAAAGCTTAAAGTCAAAAACAAAGTTGTTCAAATTGATAAAGTAATTAATTAATAGCATAAGACACATGAGGTGTGGAACTCAGCAACACAAGACCCTATAATATAGTTTATACTATAGTTTCATTCAACTTTTTAGACGATTTTATTGTCCAAAAAGAAAAATAATGCAAATAGCAATTACACTTTCAAACTGTCTTCCCAGTTATTTCATTAAGTAATATGCAAATGTGTTAGGAATTTAGTCAGACAATTAGTAAATTTGAAAATGTACCTAATTGAAATACTGAAATAATTAATAAAGTTATTTAATTAAAGTGTTCTGTATAAATTGATATTAGGTACGCGACGAAATAGCTATTTGAAAATTGTGCAACATTATTGAATAATTTTTGAAATTTGTATAAGAACATTGATTTTTTTTAGTTTATTGTATTCTTGTCTTTATTTTAGCCATAGCAACAAGTGAAACTTTTGTTATTTTTTATCAGGAAATGTTTTTAAGTAGATCTATTTCTTTAGCTTTATTAAAGCTGTAACAAAAAAATGTAAATATTGTAAAATATATAAAATTATAATTAAGTCGTTTCAATAAAATAGAAATAAGAATGAAATAGAAATATACGTAAAGAAAATATATAATAGTGAAAGTTTTATATTAGACATGGCCTAGGTTTAAACGATATGAAAAGTTAGTATTTTAGCACGTCACCTCATGCTGTTCTTTTAATAAAAATTAAGAAAGTTGAGCAAAAGTGGACAATAATAACGTTCCGTCGCTATCTTTAAACATTCTCTAGCAAAATATTATCACGCTCGAACAGGCGAAGTTATAAGCCAATATATTTAATTGAAGTCAAAGCTATAAGAAAAGTTATAATTTTCCTACTAGGTTTTGAAACGTACAATAATCTTTTAGATGCAACTATGGAAGCTAATGCATATGATACTACTTTGTTTGGCAACATTTGTCCAATAAGCCCCAAATTTTTCTTTCATACTTTGCAAGATATACCTATATTTAACAGCTTCGTCTAATAACAAATATTTTACTAATGGTCACGTTATTTATTTATTGTTAATACCATCGGTGTTATTCTTATTTAAACATTTTCAAAAGTTATTTAAATCAAATATTTTTCTATTTAAAAAACGAAAGCTCCCATAATTTTTAACTCCACTTGAGAGTAAAAGGATATTTATAGGTGGTATTTTTTATGTGCGCCATAAATTTCAGTAAGTTACTGTTGTAATTTAAATAGACAATGTTATTCGAATTCGTGGGTCTTGTTAAGGCAACGAATCTTGAAATTTTCGCTAATATTATTAAATTTCCATACTTGGCATAAAATATTCGATGACAAACATGCTGACGTCATAGATGGCTAAAAACCGTAAATTTTGCCGTAACAAGTCCATGAATGAAAATTATCAATCAATTTAGGAGTGTACTATCATAACACGAGTAGTTAAGAAGATAAATGAATATTTATAACCCACAATTAATTATTAATGAATCATAATCAAAGAACACTTTCAGTTGATGAATTATTTTTAATAATTTATTCCGACCTTGCGATACCATTGTATTGACATTTAATTATTGTAGAAATTGTTTATATAACCGACATAAAACTCAATTTTAACATTTGGAAGTCCTACCACATCCGCGGATGTCGCGTCGCTTGTACGTACAAAATTGTGCTTAATTACTTAGGAGCATCTTTTTAGTTGAAGTATTTACCTAAGTCAAGACGACCAATTATTTGATCGACAAACAATACAAATGCAT
Organism: Schizotus pectinicornis; assembly: GCA_951805265.1. NCBI lineage: Eukaryota > Metazoa > Arthropoda > Insecta > Coleoptera > Pyrochroidae > Schizotus > Schizotus pectinicornis. The sequence goes on along the minus strand of OX638202.1, from coordinate 6,632,914 downwards.
CGCTTTAAATAATTTTTGTTGCAAAAATTCAAAAAAGTTATAAAGTGGTGCTTGCTCACCTCTCAAAAAATCCATCGAATAAAATCTCACAAACACAAACTTTTACGTCACTATACTAAACTGCACACCTGTTTGAGTATTTTTAAAAACCCACCGATATAGTCCGCACTGAACGAACACTGGTAAACTTTTGATTAGTTTCGGCAAAAGAGGGTATCTCCTGCGCGCATTTAGTGGCGTCGCGGCGAGAGCTGGGAGCGCACTGACGCCCCCATAGTGGTCGGCGACTACGTCTGCCCGCATTTCGTCGGATAAGCTAAAAGTAGGCTCATTTGTATTCATTGATGAGCTTTTCTCCAGCATTTTCCATATTTCACTGTTGACGACGCGATGCATTGTCTCAATCTTATGCATAACCTATTTTTTTAAGGACGGCGAGATGCACGTTTAATAATAGGTCATGTTTAGTGAAGCGACCTCGAACGTTACTTTGCATTTCCCGTATTTTAAGCGTCACCTCTTATTGTCCTACACAGCTGAAACTTTTCCCACCCTTTACATAACTATGTAGATATTTACTGATGATGTTATTTTACGCATTCTTATTGTAGGTGAGTGTTTACCAGATGAAAGTTGGGTCAGTCAGTAGGTACCTACTTAAATACTAAATAATTTTGTATCTCGTTTTATTTATAACATTTTAATTAATATGGCATCTCAATTTTAGTATTGCTTTAAATATTTTAACAGTAACAGTTCGTCTTTACTTTATAAATTCTGATTAAGTTAACAATTTTGGTTCAAAATATCCATCTATTTGTTATTGACAGCAAGATAATTTGTTACATGAGTAAGAGGAGATGAGGGTTTCTGGAACACCCAACACCCCTCACCACTATTTTGGTCTTTGTATATTGTGTTGCCTACCAATTTGCTCAATTTACTATTTTTTAAGTTCTAAACAACTTTAGACATGTTCTAAACTATAGAACTTTAAACAACTTTTAAATAACTTTAAACAAAGCGGTTTAGAACATGAAAAATAGTAAGTTGAGCAAACTGGTAGGCAACACAATATTCAAAGACCAAAATAGTGGTAGGGAGTGTTCCAGAACCTCTCATCTCCTTCTACTTACATGCTGTTTGATGAATAGATAGCGATGTAAATCTGTAGGTTTACTAACCAAAAAACCCTTAATATTTAGAATTAATGTACAAAATGATTATATTAATTTTTTTTAATATGTACCAGGTAATTGTGATTCTCGAAAAGCTGTATTAATCCGAGATGCTCTCTTCCAAACTGACTGATACTGGAAAACTTTCTTTTTGTTTCAGTATAATAATTCTAGAAAGGGCAAACTACCCTTGTAAAAAAAGTACATTTGCGACACATTAAGAATGAGGTACTTGCCTCATGTTTGGGAAATATAATATTTAAAAAATTTAAACGATTTATTTTTTTATTTGGTTCTAGGGTCAATATTACGCCCAGAATTAATTTTTCAATTTTTGGAGTGGGAGATTTGTGACGTAGCCGATCCCAGCTTGGCGTAGTTCTCAAAGAAATCGTATGATAGAGCGCTTTACTCAGATTCCTTATAAATCGAATGCCAATCCGCTGTACACATGTGGCGCCCTCTGCTAGCAGCGCAGCATAGTAGCTAAAAACAAGAGTCTATTGAATATAGGTGTGAGTCTTGGATACGGGGATCATCAAAAACAAAAATTGCAAATATTTACAAAAATATGAAATAAAAAAATGGGAAAAAAATATTTAAGCCTCTTTCAGTTATTTGCATGCATCTAGAGAATAAAAAGTGTAATATTTTTTTTAGGCAAGTAACCACCTGACTGAAAGTAATAATGTTCTTAATAATTTTACATTTGAACCTCGAATCTCATGTTGGGAAGAAACGGTTTGACCAGATCACTTTTTATTTCTTGATTTTGATCAGGCTATGAAGAATGTAATACTAGATTTTGAAATTATTGTAAGTATCTGGACAACATTTGTGGGTTAGCCAGAATTTTTTTGACAGCTTTAATGGTGCTAATAATGAAATGAGTCCCTTCAAACTTATAACTCATGGGGAGATTGTAAATTGTATATTACAGAGAGGTCATTTCGGTTTCTAGTCTTTCCGAACTGCGATCAATGAGATCCTCAAGAGCAGCACGAAAAGATTGTAGTATTTTAAAGTATTACCTATTTCAAAATTATTACTATTTTGATTCTTTATTTGTTACAGCAAAATTTATTTTTATAAAATAATAAAAATGTATAGCTCTAAATATCTACTTTTAATATTCATCAAAATTAAATTTTTTTACAATTTTGTTTATTTTAACATTTTAAGTTCGAGATATCGTTGTTGTTAAACGTCTTAATAAAGCTTGTTCATGTAATTCTTCTTGACCAAGTATAGTCACAACTTCGAGACAACTTGTTCATCAGGTTTTTTTAACATACCTACATCCTTAGAATTTTAAAAATTTAACAAAAATGTTGTTGGTCAAGTTTTTATCTTTGACCACATTTGTTTGAATGGTGTCATACTTTTAGTGGAGAGGCAATGATTGTTTCATCGCCAAATTATTTACTAAGTTCCTTGCTGGTTTGCCAGAGATCTGGAGTTTTGACGAAAATCTTGGCAGACACAGTGAGTGAACACAGCGTTTTGCTATGAAATTACGTTGTGTTCACTCGCCGTATCACCATCTATCTATTTATTATTTTTTTATTTTAATAGAATTTAATTATAGGATCTGATACGGCAATAAACATTAGGATAGTAAGCAAATTTCGAAATCAACATAACAATTTCTATTATATCAAAAAATATTTTTGATCTCACAAATAATTACCTACCCAGTTACTATTTAAAGATTTAAAGAAACGTCTTTGCTGTATCATTTGTGATTGTAGAACGTCAGCAAAATGCATTACGTGATTGTTTATATTAGCAGGGACACGTATTGAAAAGAATTGAAAATACTAGAAATGATCTCGCGTCAAACATTATGAATATTGTCTTGAGTTATCATACTGGCGCGCAAAAACCAGGCCTGTATTAACACGTTTTATTTAGTATGAAATAACAACGTGTGAAACAGTAACCTGGTGAATGCGATACTGGATTAAGGCGGAGCGTACCACTGTGGATTAGCAGCGTACTCAATGCATGTGCGCGGCTTCATTTCATTAAATTAACTGGATTATTTACTTGCACTTGACTCATTCCATTTCCTTTCATGCTGTGATTTAAAATGAGAGAACTAATCTCTGCACGTCAAAATGCATACAGTGAGAAAAAAACGCATGTGACAGCTAAATTTGTTGCTCTTAACCCTTACATAACTAAATACTTTTAGAGTACAATTTTAAAATTCAACTGCAGCCCTTTTACTTTCACTTTTCAGCTTAAATAATTAGTGGCTTTATTAATTAGTTTAAAGAATAAATAAACCATATCAAGTTTAAAGTATAATGGATGATTTACGACCACGGCACGTCGGTGTACCTACTCCAGTTAATCTTTAATCTTTCTCTAATATAACTAAATTTAGCTCAACAAACTTATACTAAGTGTTAATTTTAATAAAAACAAATTCTTTTCTACCGAAACTTTAATGTAATGGAGAAAACTGGTGAAAATTATAAATCTGTTCAAGTATACAGGGTGTCCAAAAATTACGATGCCACAATAAAACGACATATTTTTGCAATGTATATAGTTGATAAATTGATACCAACAAAATGCTTTTTTATAACTTACTTTCTACGAGGTAATTTAAGTAATGCAAACGAGAATAGATTTACATATTTATTTTATGTGATATTAATACTATTAATACTTAATTAATTAATTAATTTACTGGCAGTGTTTTTAGAAAAAATCATAAATTCTTATTGAATCATGTAAACATTTTGTCAAAAAAAAAAAACGGTCCATCAATTGCTTTAGAAAATGGAAAATTTTTAAACGACCCTCTTTATCAGTGCTGAATTTGAGCACCCAAAATTTATACTTTCGATAAATTTAAACCGTGGCTGACTTAACATTAAACGTCAACCTTTACAACTTCTTAAATTTCTCTAATTCTTTTACAGTATTCCCCTAACCCCCCTTCCATAGTTATGCTTGTTGTATAAATTTACTGCACCTTCAAACACTGTCGTTTTTCTACTCGGACAGTTCCACAAGAGTCCTAAGTCATTTATTTAAAGAGGCTCCACTATATTCCCGAGAGGCCAGAGAACTTTTTGGGGTAATGCTATTTTCGCTAGCGCCACGACACCCAGAGACGCCAGAAAATTTCTATTCGACGTGTTATCCCTCAAAAAATTATCCGCCCTACCCTACAAGCTCTCACGATGACACTTTTATCCGATTTGGTGGCGGCGCACACATATTTTGCAAGATGTTCAATCCCACCATTTCGGAACCAATTATAATGTTGTTGGTCGTGCTCCTGAATTTACGTGGGAAGTAAGTAGTAATTCGGCAAGCCAACAGTAATTAGATGCCGCAACTGCATATCATTTTAAATTTAATGGCGCTTAATCTGTTTGAGACAGGTGCCCGAGGCGGGCTTTTACCAACAGCAAAGCTCCCAAATTCAAATCTTGAAGACGGCGCACGATAAGTAGATGCAGCACATTAACGCAATGATTTGAGGAAAAATTCGATTTTAATTATGCCTCGTGCTCTCCTATGATTATGGCCCATTAAGGGCCCGATTAAGTGTCGAAACGATAATTGTTGAATTACCATATTTACTGTGATGTTTGACGGTTTCTGCTTGAAGCAATAAATAATGACTTTCTCGTAATTTCTTGATTCCTTGGGAAAATTAAATTTTACTCAATAATACGTTCGAGGAATCTAGACACTTCGCATTTTGTCGTCTCGAGACGTATCTTCCACACAGTTAAGATTCGAGACGCTGGTCATGAAACTAAATATGTACATAACTTGAATGTTTTACTTTTTTAGCTAACCGATCCCCTCACACTTAAAACGTACCTATCCTTCTTTTGAATTTCAGAAGGCATCTAAGGATAATGTATATTTTCACATTTCTAAAGATGTAAAATAATTATTACACAAAGCAAATACTAAATACGATGAGATTGCGAGATTATTTTATCTGTCAGAGATGAAAAAAAATAGAAGCATCAGGAATCAGAAAAGGCAAATTTACCTAATATATCTTAATTCGGTATATTTTCTTTATTCTACACTTCACACTAATTTAGTGAAAGCAATTTGGTATGAGCTTAAATAAACTAAAAATTTTGTAACGTTTCATTCATTTTAAAATAAACCATAATAAACATAATATAGGTACATATCTACGCCGTAGAGTTGAACGAATAGTCTTCTAGTTCAAAATAAATCCAAATCAAGGCATTGTGCTTGACGCAGAAAACTTTCAACTCTTTTAAGCAATCTCGAAACATAAAACTGAAATGTGAACATTAATCTCAACAATGTAAAGAGCATTATGAAAATTAAATGGTTGTAGCTGCGAAGAAAGGGAAACGGTAATTTAGGAAACTAAAACTTCCCGGTTATCAATTAAAAGTTGTCAGAAGAAGTTTCTGGGAAGGGTGATAGCGCGAGTTATTTCATTTCCCATGTGTTCATGTTCACAATTAAAAGTTTCCTTTTCAAAATCTCCAGGCTATCTCTGGCACATTATCGCATTCGATTCGACGAGTAAACAATGATTCGCAAAACCAACTTCCAACAGTAATTTTAATTTAAAATTTTTCATTTCCATTATCTACTTAAGAAAATTATACACAATAACGGACGACAAAAACGTCGATATTGTATTTAAATTTGTTTCATCAATAACTTGGGGAATATCTAAACTTGTAGATTCTTTTGCTAGAGAAACAATCAATTAACTGCATTTTCACAGAGGTTGAAGGATTCACGTTGTAATTATGAAAATGGATGAAAACAGAATGATTAAGTTTTCTTTTTAAAGAGTAATTTCCTTTACATTACACTTTTTAAATTTTCTTATAATTAAAAGTGAGAATTCATAAAACCGTTCTCAAAGGGTGCCGCCCTTCCGTAATTACTTTTGACAAGTTTTTCACGTAGCCACTTAATTTGTATTACAGTGTACATTGTTGTTGTTTCAAATCATCAACAATATAAAAAATAAAATTTAATGTTCCGCACCAGAATAAAGTTGTGGTCTTAAATATAGGTAATCTGTTTGCTTGGATGAAGGTCATTATGAGTCCCCATAAATATAAAATATATAACATATTAATAAATTTAGAGAACTAAATGTTAAATATTTAAATAATCATTTTTTTCAAATTCATCATTTTGGATTTACAATAATCTTTGATTTGAGAACATAAAATATTAATTGTTTAAAATTATGTAATTGACTTTAAATCAAATCAAAATAATATTACCTTTATTACAAAACTATTAGTTTATCAGTATATCAATACAAAAATGGCACAAGCTGTCAACAGTCTTGCTGGAAGATCTTTTTTAAGAAATGTTGTGCACGAGAGATAATAAGATTGGAGAATTGCATAAACCAAGGTATGTACAGTGGCGAGCAAAAGATAAGGCACGATGTTTTTTCCCAGTGTGAACCAACTCCATTCTGTAGGATGGGCAAGGCATTGTGACTCACCCATTTCCAAGTAATTTGCTGTCGGCTGAGGGAGGTGGGTGACCTTTGGGGTAGGTATGGACTCCAAACGGATTAAATATTTATTACCCGTAGCACCATTGGGCGATAAGAATTTCCTGGGGTCTAATACGACAGACTGGCAGGATTCGTTGACACAGTTACTCCTAAAAGACGTTTCACACAACTTCAAAATCGACGATTTCGCTTCAAGAATCGTGCCTAATTTTATGCTCGCTACTGTACAATAAGGGACGTTAAGAATGGGCAGTGGCACTAAATTGTTACGTGCATTTTTTTTCATTATAGATCATAGTGTACAGGTATAAGTGGAAAACTACTTGAAACATATACAGCTATCATAAATGTTGCCAATAACGGCGGTTTGTTAATAAAAGTTGCTTTTTTGATATCCTTTATATTTATATCAATTGGGGCTTCTTGTATATTTTCGATTGCCAGTTAATGAATGCAACTAAATTTTAAAATGTATGCTCTCAATTGAACGATGCACTTTTTAATCTGTACCGATAAATGTGTTGTGATTTATTGTTTATTAACACTGTTATTTACGGAAATCGTTAAATGATTTATTAAGCGGAATTTTATGAACACAACCTTCCCCTACTATTATGCGTCGCTTGCCGATAATGTGTTATTGATGTAGGTACATAACAGGAATAGTCCAGATGGCGATACACAGTTCACAACAAAATATTTATTTATTCATGTATGCACTTGAATGCATTTTGTTGCTATTGTAATTATTTTTAGTAATCAAGGTCTAAGGATTTTTAAAAAGGTATATTTGAATTAAATACGTACAGATTTAACAGTTACTTGATTTTTTAAATAGCTAAGTGTTTTTAATTTTTAAATGTCGACATTAGTAATGAAAGTAATTCCTGTTAGTACCGTAAACAGTTTTTTGTTACTAACGTGCAAGAAAAAAACCTGTGGCTGAACGATGAAAGGAAGCAATGTCCACAGACTATGCAAATATACATAACAAGAAATATTTGATAATGTATAAATTAGGTACTCTATTAGGTCTCCAGACCAATCACTAATAACCCAAACTTGTAATGAAATTGCGGTCCCTGAGTAACAAAATTAAAGGTACACTCGCAAGCAATATTTAAAGCGATTTTGAAGTTGTGTAAATCGGGCCGTAGGACTCCAGCAAATCCTTATATAAATATTTATTTCTTTTATTACCCCAACGGTTATCTATCTCCTTTATCCGCAATGCCTTATCCATCTTACCGAATAGAGCTGGTTTACACTGGGAAGAAACACCGTGCCATAAGTATTGCTCGCAAGTGTACTCTTGGAGCCGTTGACCTTGTCACTGAACACTGGTCTATTGTCGAATTCGTCAACAAAAAAAGAGTAAAATTATTGTAACTTAGTTCTTCCCTGACCAATCAATGTTGAACTACAAGTAGAACTTTAGTAAATAGTAAATTAGCTATGTAGGTACTATTATACTGCTAGTAAAAAAAAATCAAAATTAAACTAATTACAAAATTAATCACAGTAGGTGGTGATATAATATAAGATATTTTTCAAAAATTTTAGTTTAATAGATAATAGATGACAGATAAAACACATCTATATTCAAAAAATTCTAGTGTAAATATGGGTACCTACCTACGTTGTTACCGTTAAAAACTCACTGATATCACTTTAAAGTAAAATAAAATGTGGTATAGGTACATATATAGATATTACTAATTACAATAAAAATAAAATCAAAAATAATTGAATTTACATACAAAAACTTCTAATATCTATCTTTCATATTTTAAACTTATTATTAATTATTTTAACTAACGTTGGTGTCTTTGTCAGCAGAGTAAATTTCTCCACTATTATTTTTTGATTGGATAAACGGTTCGATAGTAAGTACTTATAGTCTTATAGAGGACTGAGTGGGATGTTTTTGTATTTTTTCTTTGAACAAACTCAAATAAACAAAGAAAAGTTATTTCTAATATTTTTACATCGTTTAAAAAAGACTCAATTGTTTGCAATGTATGTTGATCTAATGAAATTACGCTTACTTTACGTCGTTCCAAGAATAATAATTAGACACGTTGCCTGATGACATTCAGGCGCGTGCTGGTTTAAAGGGAAACAAGCCTCCATAATAAAATGAAGGACCGCCACTATACAGGTTGATTCACGTAAGCCGTGAATTAAAAGTTTTTCAACTTGATGCGGTTCGATTAAAAATTTGAAATTTGATACACAGCAGGGTGTGCAAAAAGTCGGTACCAAATTTCTTATTTTAAATGAAAATATACAATTTTTTTAGATAGTTTCATTGGTCTTCCAATTTTAATATCGACAACTCGTGTTATGTGAACTTATCTGGCATTATTTTTTTTTACTTGAAAGCGTGGATCTCTTTTTAAAAATCTACTACATTTAAAGCCATCCAAAAAAATTGTAGCTATATTTTTTATTTAAAATATGAAAGTTGGTAGGTACCTACCAAGTTTTCACACACCCTGTATAGCTGGAGTACCCGCAAGTTTAAAACTTTCTAATGCACGGCCTACGTGAATCACCCTCCTATAAAGTTGTCGAATCTCCTGATGTGGTGTAGGAGTGGTGGTGACACCCTGGCTCACCCTGTATGTTCAAAAATAATTACCGGTTATAGACTTCTTGTTCTAGTTTATTTGTGCATTTAAATCAAATTTCTATCCATTATAGAACTCGAGCTATCGAAATCAAACGCACTATTGCCCCACTCTGTACATGCAAATTGCGGATCGGTCAAACAAAAATAATCACAGATTAAGCCTCGACGCGAAATAATAAGTTTGTGGTTACTGATTTATTTGGAGTTGCATTAAGTTTTGCTTGTTTACGGTGCAAACATTTTACCAATAATAATCCATAATTGGGGGTGCGGTAATTAACATTTTTACATAATTTTTTTTTAGTTGTTTTTCTGAAACTATTATCTACAATTTGATCACGGCTTTTAGTGGAGAAGTTTGTAGTTCTAGAGATATTGTCAAATAAATGTCGAACTCAATTTTAGCTAAAACATTTCAATAAATAAACTGTAATTGTGTCTTGTTTATATTAGATATTTTAAAACTACGTGCTCTATGTGTAGATAAAGGATCATGTTTTCTAATAACGCAAACTTTACCCCAAAAAATTAAACCGTTTGCCTTCTAGCGTGGCGCGCATTAACATTGAAATTCTCTATAGGTACCCGTTTGGGTAGAGAGGAGCCTTAAGAAGGGGTCGTAAATCGTAATGTCGTATAAAAAGCAATAATTGTCTCTCTCAAATTTCTAATATTAATTTGTCTTGTAACTTATTGTCTAAATTATTTATTGACAATAACAACCTCAAGCCCCTTTACGACGTGTATTGTTTAGTTACTGACTAATCACTAATCAGGAAAGACAAACAGAAGCAAAATAGGTAATTACTAGCAATAAGTTTGGGTATGTAATGAATCATATTCGCTGTAAATATCATTGATCATGATTATTAATGCACTTCATGTTAGGTAATTATATCTAGATAAACAATTGCCCTCCTTTTACAATTAATGTGGAGTAAACTGTGCAGTTTTCAAAGTTTGTACCAGACCAACAAAGCGAAAGAACCTATTCTCTTTAATAAAGCATATCTGTAATAAATAAAATGAATATGGCTGGAAATTGCAATAATTATTGAACAAACTTTATATTAATTGGACGAACAGTCAATGTACCGTAAGTCAATGCTTGCAAAATATTATACATGGAACTTTGTCGAATGCAGGTGAATATCTAAACGGCAATTATTAAGCGTCGATGATTTCACGTCGCCTCGCCGGTATTAAATTAATCATTTAACACTTAATATAACAAAAATAATTATTAATAATAAACAGCAAATTATTTAATAAACTTAATTTTTACAAATTAAATGTTTATTTTCACTACACTTTGAAGTACCTATAAATTAATACTTTTGATTGTATTTTTTCCTTGCTTCACTTCAATGTTTTTGAGTTTTTTATATTTGCCATCACTGTTTTGTTTGTCAGCTTGAACCTTTTTACATTTCTCAAGATGAATGGACGTGACCCCGATGAGAACTCTCCTTTGTCTGCTGCTCGATTCATAAGTTCTTTTGCATCCATTGCTGAATTTTTATTTTTTTTTCACTACTTTTTTTCTTTTTTAAAATTACCAAAACGTACTGTTTAATTTTTTACAATGATTAAATAATTTATTACCTATATGCGACCATACCTCTAATAAAATGGTATTCTGTCCACTTTTGATATATTTTTAACTTAAATCTTGTTCTGTGACTATAAACCTAAACGAAAAAAATAGATTCCTAACATAATGTAGTGAATAAAAATCTTCTTTGTCTTGATTTTTATCCACAAAATTATGTTAGGAATCTATTCTAAATGTTTACGGAATGCAGCCCGAAGGTTTTTGACTAGTTCTATAATCAAGGAACAAAATTTAAGTTAAAAATGTATCAAAAGTGGACAGAATGTTGGCCGTGAATAATGTTTTAAAACCATTTTTATACCGATGGCTTTAGAATCGTCTGTTTAACAAATGTTATCACTTTTTCTCCAACGGCTTTAGAATTTCACATAATAAACCAACCCAAGAAACTTACCATTTAGGGGCTGGCAGTGTAGCTTTCTAAGAAATTTTAGTTTAAGTGGCTTTTTCTTTATTTTTAGTCATAAAAGACATTGATAAAATATTGCAGATTAATTGCAAACATCCTGTATATTTCTAAGGATCAGGAACTGATTTGGTTGAGTTTTAAGTTTCAGCCCGTTCGCCATCTACTGGTCGATAGCTAAAGTTCAACACCTTTGTTGCAGTATTCTGTATCACGTGATTACTGGATCACTGCGCAGGGCGCCACTGTGTATTGAGCCATAACGGATTTTAAGCCAACTATAGAATAGAGTAAATATTCATGTGGGTGGATCATTAATTAGAAAAAATATAAAAACCAAAGTTATTAAGAAGGGGTAAGATTTAAAGGTTAAAGGGAATAAGGGTAAGAAGGTTGGTTTCTGTACTTTCTGCCTTGAAGTTGATAACCGCACCCGACCCGCAAATACTATTGATTTTGCAAGTTTTACAATGTGCGACACAAAACTTAATGGGAAAATGAACGGAATGGAAGGAAAATCACCATTCTTGATTGGAGTATCTGGCGGAACCGCTAGTGGCAAGGTAGTAATATACCTAATATCTCATTAAAAGAATAATTGTTTATTTATATTATTTTAGAGTACCGTTTGTAAACGCATAATGGAAAAGTTAGGACAAGTGGATGTTGACCACACCGAAAGACAAGTGGTTTGCATCTCCCAGGACACATTCTACAGAGATTTGACTCCAAATGAAATTCAAAAAGCTGAGAAGGGTTTGTTCAATTTCGACCATCCAGATGCATTTAACGAGAAATTAATGAAAGAGACGCTCATCGATATTTTGGCTGGAAAAATTGTACAAATTCCTACATATGACTACAAGAACCACTCGCTGTAAGTTTTATAAATCTAGCAGGCCTTACAATTGCTATGAATCTAAGAAAATAAAACAACTAAATGTTCATTTTAAGAAAGAAAGTTCAAATTTTAACGATGTAATGTTGAGTTGAAAAGAAGCTGGAGAATTAAAACTGGAAGTTAGAAAAACCAAGTTTCTGTTAGAAACGAATAAATTACATATAAAGAAGTTATTATGTAATTTATAAATTTAACTAATTTGTCAGTGATCAACCCAAAACGAGCAAATTGCCATAATAGAGAAGCTAGATGAGGTGTTAACAAGAAGAACGATGAGGGTCCACATTTGGTCGAAATTTAGTTCAATAGATAGAAGAATTTTTGTCAAAAACTTTAACAGTTTTCATTATAAATTACACTAATTTCAGTAGTTACACGAAAAGCGATGAAGGTACTTTGTTAAAAATTTTCTCTGTTACTATGTCAATACCCCCTAGAAGTTACATTTCTTGCCAGCACCTTCATCAAACTCATCTAATTATAACGCTTATAAATAGGGAGAAAAATCATTACCCTTATAAAGATATATCGAGTAAAAACGTTATTAAAGAAAATCCGTTTCTGGGAAAGTTGAAAAAAAAATTGCAAAGAAAATAATTTTGACGAATTTATGACACGACTGCTTTATTGAAGCAGTCAAATTTCATGACAAAGACCGCTTAAACGGTTTGGTTATTTATGATTTAAAAGCAGTAAGTACCTACTCAAAGATCTTTGCAGTACAGAGACCATCATAAAATCTAATGTGGTTAACCGCTAGGTAAAGGGCCACAAAGCTGTCAATCAAAAATACCTTCAGCGCTGAAATTTAAAAATCCATGTAATTCAATAACGGTTTGATATAAAAATATTTCAATTACTTGTTATCAATCTAGGAGGTGGTGATCATGAGCTTGAAGAAAATCAAAGAGATGAAGTAAATATTTTGATATAAAATTGCGATCGAAAGTGAAACTCACACCGTTTAAAAAAAGAAAAAAACGATAATGTCATCTTGTAGTGCATTAATTATAGTTTATTTCTGCAAATTTCAAATCTTTAACTCTATTGGAAATACGTAATTTGGCACCGACGGTTCTCGTTGAAACACCCGGTCAAAATAATTAGTGGACATTTTCAGGACTTTATGTTATACAAAAAATAATCTTCAATTATGTGTTTCTATTACAGTCGCAAAGACGAAATATTGACAATTTATCCTGCTGACGTAGTCCTGTTTGAGGGCATTTTAGTATTTTATTTTCCTGAAGTTCGTAAACTGTTCCATATGAAGCTGTTTGTCGATACCGACTCTGACACAAGACTAGCAAGAAGAGGTAAGTAATTCGTAGTTTGAAAGAGATTAATAAAATAATTTGTAATATTTTCAGTTCCTAGGGACATCAATGAAAGAGGTCGAGATTTAGAACAAGTACTTAATCAGTATATGAACTATGTTAAGCCTGCTTTTGAGGAATTTTGTTCACCTGTAAGTATAGTCTCTTAACACTATGTTGCTTCGAACATTTAGGTAATTTGCGAAAACTACCGTTTTTGGCTCCGAGATTTTAAAAAAATTCTTCAATTAATTGCAGAAAAATCATATCTACATATCTTAAACCAAAAAAAAAAAAATTCAAAAAATGCTTAACCTAATGGTTACATTCTGTTGAAACTTAAAGATCACGGGGAGAATTTATCAATACCAGTTGATTGGACGTTTTTAAAAGCGAATTCAAAAATCGACCACAATGGGGTACTTGCCTAAAAAAAATATTGCACTTTTTATTCTCTAGATACATGTAAATAACTAAGAGAGGCTTAAATATTTTAGTTTTTTTATTAACAAGATTTAGGTGCCTAATTTTATAACTCATTTATAAAGATTTTTAAATAAATTTGTTTTCTTATTAACTTTCAGAATACATAAACTGAGAAAGACGTGCGCAACACTCTAGAAAAAAGTGTTGTTCATTAATTATAAGCCGGAGGTTTTCAGAACTTAGAACAATTTAGCGTGTAGTCAGCTATATTGATCAAAACGTACTTTTATTTTTTCCTTGAACATGCATTTGACGGTTGCCAACTGTCAGTGGTGTCAAAGGTGTTTACTTAGCTTGATACTTATTTTATAATTCATAAATTCTCGATAAAACAGGACAGTAAAACATTTATTAAATTATTTTGATACATTAATGCCCAGTTGCACGAAACTTAACGGTTGTTTAATCTTTCGTTATCTTTTCTCCTTTAACATTGCAATTCATCAAATTCTTGTAAATAAACGGATAGTCCTGCAATAAAATTGTAACGATTTTTAACGAACAATTAAACTGGACGTTAGATTCAAAATAGTTATTTATGTATCAAGGGAATAAACACCGATTTTAATCCCGAGAATGTAAGTAATGCACGAGGCGAAGCCGAGGGCATTTTCATTCGAGGGATTAACGATGTTTATTCCAGAGATGCATACAAAACTTTCTTCCCAACCGTTTAAGTTAATAATACTCATAATGAAGTTGGCTGACGGTTATTATGGAAACGGGTTTCTTTATGTTAGGATCGGAATTTTTTGTACTTTATTCCCTAGGGAATAAAGTGGCACTTTATTCCCGGGTGGGAAAAAAGGGATATTTTATAAGCTCAGGTGGTTTTTATCTTAAAATTCGGATAGTGGCAAGTTTCCTATTGGGACTTTAAGTTGATAAATTAATTAATATTAATATGAGGCGGAAAATAGTTTTACAATTTAGTTGATGTTTTTAGTATGTACCTACTTACCTATCTCGTGTGCACATTGGGTAAACATCTGTATATATAAGTGTCAGAGTTTGCTCTTATTTTAAATTTTGTGTTATTTTACAAGTCAATGGATACTAACAAATTTTATCTTTAACTTTGCGTAAAGTAAGACTTACTCACTAAAAGGAGTGCCTAAAATTAAATAATCACTAGTGTTATAATACTTGTAATACTTGTTATAATAATGTAACCTCAGTGCGCCACAAACTTGCCTAAAAAAAAATATTGCACTTTTTATTCTCTAGATGCATGCAAATAACTAAAAGAGGCTTAAATATCTTTTTTCACATTTTTTTTATTTTATATTTTCGTAAATATTTGCAATTTTGTTTTTGATGATGCATTGGACTCCCGTATCCAAGACTCATACCTATATTGAATGAACTCTTGTTTTTGGCTACTATGCTGTGCTGCTACCAGAGTGCGCGACATGTGTACAGTGGATTGGCATTCGATTTATAAATATAACGCAAACAATCTGAGTAAAGCGCCATCATACGATTTCTTTTAGAACTACGCCGTGCAGGGGTCGGCTACGTCACAAATCTCCCACTAAAAAAATTAAAAAATTAATTCTGGGCGTAATATTGACCCTAGAACCAAATAAAAAAATACGGGTCTAATGAAATCGCCTACATTTTCTAAATATTATATTTTCCAAACATGAGACAAGTACCCCATTAATAGTTTTTTATTGCATAGCCTACTGGAAGATTACCAAAATGCGTCTTTTATCAAAATCAAAGGATTTTAAGAGGTGATGCATTGCTGTATAATGAAAGATCCATAGACAAAAAAACAAAGTGTTGTGTAATATTTTCGTAGGTGTACCAAAACTTAAATAGCTCTTGCAAAAGTGTCCTAATTATGTGAAACTTTTTAATATATATTCTAGCAGTGGATTAATTGAATAAAAATTTATTTAATGAATTCAGTTGTAAGTCAACGGTAGCAAGTATGACAAATGCCATTGTTCTAAAATGAAATAAGCTTAACATTGCTTAACATTCTTATTCTGGACAGACTGTATAGTGTATACAGGATGTCTCAAAAAAGTGTGCATAATTTTACCGACTTCTTTTACAATAAAAAAACCTAAAGAAAATTGTCTATAAACATATGACTAAAGATTCTTCCTAAGGGAAATAGAGCCCAATAAAGATAGACCTCTGCGTTAGTGGTTTGCAGTAAATATCTTCATTTTGACCATTTTTATCATTAATAGACTGGGCGGTCAAGATGATGATGGTTGTACATGTTACCTTCATAACAATAATGTAAGTAAAATATTAGTGGAAGGTTTGTAAAAAAATTATTCCATTTGGAAATGTTAATCTTCGTCACATTGATAAAGATGTCAGAACGGAAATTTTACAAAAAATTATTTGAAGTCATTATATTTTTAATAGGAACCACCAACATGTGGCCATCTGTTTTACAGTTTTGTGATAATTATATGACATGTTTTTTCACAAAATTAACGAAGAAATTCTATTTGATGTTAGCTGTGGTGCAGACTAGTAATATTAAATTTGCTCCCAAAGAAGTCGACGAAAGACACGAAAGTCAGTTTGTAAAACTCATAAAAGTACGTTCTCAAAAGAAAGATTACGATGAAAATGTACTTTTGACCTTCTTTTATTCATAAAAAAATCAATCGTATTCGAGGGTAATTTTTCACATCAACTTCGGTGTTATTCAAATAGTCTTCTACTTTAAAGCACCACCGGCTAAATTCCAACAACAAAAGATTTCCGTTTCTCTACTGTTCTTCTTCTAAACTTGGTTAATTGTCCCTTTTTCAAATTGTTCTACCTAGAATTATTGCTGACTTCGGATTTATTTCCTACTTCCAGACAAAGAAGTTTGCAGACGTCATAATTCCCCGTGGAGCAGACAATACCGGTAAGTTTTGTTATTGTCCTTTTGATTACGACGAACTCGATCTAGTTGATGTGCTCACACAACCTCTTATCATACAAAATATCTGACGTTGCTTTGGTGAATGGTGAATAGTCACTGCAATACCATTTTTCTTATCATAAATACCACCTTGATCATGCACTCCTCCTCTTTACCCTCAGTCGTCGCGAAATAATTTCCGAAATTATGTTTGCATGATTGTAACTTGTTAGTTGTTATTAAAATTGATCGTGCTGTTTATTTTGCAGTGGCTATTGACCTAATAGTTCACCACATCTGGGATATTTTACATGGCAACGAACGGGAGAATGGATTCAAGTCGCCATCAACTCGAATCGGAACTAGCAAATTCTTGACGAATTTGAATTAATCTCTCAGGCATTGTTATCACCTTAGCTCGTAAAACCAAAGCATTTTGATTAAGGTTTAAGTATTTTAATGATAAGGGTATTTACAAGACTGGATTAGTAATTGCACAAACTGTCAATTGAACCAACTCGATACGTTCTTTAAGCGATCTGATTTTGTCACACACATTCGACGTTTCGGGAAATTTTTCAATTTTATACAGTATTTTTTACGTGTCCATTGTTTATTTTATAAATTTGTAAATAACTGAATAAATTCGTTATTCGCTGTAGATGTGTTCTTAATTAAAACTAGACAGACAAACGTTTCCTTTGTTGCATTCAAAGATAGATGCCTGTAAGATTAATAGTTTTTATGGTTGGTTTTACTTAATAACAACATAATTTCGTTTCAGTTGCTATTGATTTGATCGTGCAGCACATAAGAGAAATTCTTAACAATCACCCGAGGACTTCAGAAGAACGAACTGTACAGGAACCACCTCCAGTTAATCTCACTCCTACCCATTCACCAGCAAAACGATTGAATTCTGGAGGTAACGGCAAATTTAAAAGGCCTCATTAATTTTGTAGTAGCTCTTAAAATTAAAAAGTATATTGTATGAAACACGTGCATTGCAGCAAACATTACTGTTGGGTACGAAAGTAACGCACCACGGTTTCTGGACACAAACTTAAATTTAGAACTTCTTGTAGATAGAATGGTGAAAGCAACCTTAGCGTAATAGGGAACTTATTTGTTATTTCGAAGTTTTCACTTAACATTCACAATAATAGACCGGACAAATGAAAATCGTATAGCACATTACAGATAAATGATGGCACAGGTAGCACGTACATATCTTTAATGTTAGTAAAACTGTTGAACAAGAATAGAAAGATGTTACTAGTTTTTTAGCCTTGTTTATTGATATATTACCTTCTACTGTTAGCAAAAGGAAAACAATAGGTACCTACCCTTCCAAAAATATGCATTGGTTGCATACAGTTACTTTTTAGTGTTAGCTACTTTAATGTACTAAACCAAATACTCACCTGTCAATTTGGTTTTATTTTCTAACAAATTATTGTAATGGGGAACACAATAACATGAATTTACCCATCAGAAGTAAGTACAAGATAATTTAGGATGTTACAAATCTTTGCGGTCACTACGTAAGTAATTCGTTGAATGTGCTTTGAGAGTCAACTTCAACGACAATGTTTTACTTACTTTTTGTTCCAACTTCTAAGGTGGTCGTACGAAAAGCTCAAAAGTAATTTTGAGAAAATTTGTTTTTTCTGGATGTGACGAAAAAATAATTTGCTTCAATATTCTCTTTACTGTTAAATCAAAGGATGTTTCAATGATTTTGTTTAGTATGCAAATCTCAATAATGACATCACAGAAATCAAAAATATTTTGAATATACCTGCATTTTTAAACATGATTGTCTAGTGCTCAAACGATGTTTAGATTGAATAAATATACAGGGTGGGGCAATTGTGCGTCCAACTTCGATAGCTCGAGTTGTATGATTGGTAGAAATTTGGTTTAAAAACGCAAATAAACTAGAGATAGAAGTCTATAACCGGAAACTATTTTTGAACATACAGGGTGAGCCAAGAGGATTATACAGGGGCAACTAACATTTTTTTTTAAATGAAATGTGTAAAAAAACTAATTTTTTAGAGCCTTTTCTAGACTCTTTTCACTCCAATATTATTACTGACTATATCCAAATTTTTTGTTCAAATAATGGCATCTGCAGATGCATGTTAAAAAATTAAATTTAGCCACCCTGTATAATTTTTCAAAAGTTAAAACGGATCAAAGACATTCCACAGATGTTTTCTAAGCAGTCTTTACATAATTTTTCTTAGAAGTCGTAATTGTGACAGTAGTGATTTTTTTAACATGCATCTACAGATGCCATTATTTGCATCCACGTGGTTTCGAAATAGTCAGCGATAATATTCGAGTGAAAAGAGTCTAGGAAAAGGCTCTGAAAAATCTTTTTTTACACACATTTTATTTAAAAAAATGTCACTTGCCCCTGTATAATCGTCTTGGCTCATCCTGTATGTTTAGAAATAATTTCCGGTTATAGACTTCTTTCTCTAGTTTATTTTTGTATTTAAATCAAATTTCTAGCTATCATAGAACTCAATTAGCCATAAAAATCATATTAGAGCAAATTATCTGAAGCTTATTTTCTCTTTCAAACTGTATTTTTACATTATTTTTATTACCAATAAAATTGTATGAAAAAAATTTTAACCATTTCGAACGACCACTTTATTTGTTCTTTCAAAAAGAACTTTCACGCTAGTTTTTATTTACCTACCTTACTATTTCCAAGCGTTTACTGTAACACGGCTCTCTTCTGTTAAGAGTTTATTTTCTATATTCAGAAACTTTGATGTTGTTAGTTAGTCAGATGATGCAATCATCTGTCATTATATTGTTACATTACTTTTTAACAGTTTTATATTTTTGTGTGATATTTATACCAAAACTAGATATATTTGTACTTTAACTGTTTATTGTATTTTATGTTTGAAAATAAAGTCTATTATAAAATCATTACAAGTTTTATTTACTTATACATATAACTTATCAAGTAGAAAATTAACTTAACTTTACAATTAGTTCCATTATTGATAATACAACTCGATATTCATCCCATCGTGGATCTCGTCTGGATCTAAATTAAGGAAAATTCTTCGCGAAAGAACAAGTTGTTTTAAAAAGACATCAGCAACTAGGGATTTTTTTAGGGAAATGCTAACAGATTAAAAATCATCTCTTATCCGCTCAGGCTCCGATCCTGTGCAATACATGTTCAAAAGGTTTCCTCTGAATATTTCTAAAAATACGTACCATAAGTTTGAACTCTTCAAAGACTAGACCTTACAAACTCACATCAGTCTTTGCAGAGTTCAAAGCCAAGACTGAAGCAGTTATACAACCAAATTTTATGCAAAAGCTTCATTACATTGAGGACCAAACCACATTTAGAAATAAATGTGATTGACTTTCCTAAGTTCCTTTATGTTTTAATAGAATTATGCGACTCACTGCTCTCACCCCGGAAAGCTTTACTTTTATTTCTAATGCGCAATCTGTTATTTCTAAATTTGTGGAGAAATTTTTACAAGAAAATTTTTGAACTTATGATCATTTTGGTACAAATGATATTATCAATGAGAAAATTAAAGGTCAAATATCGAATGCCGGTGCCTAATTGCGTATTTCCAATAGAGTTAAAAATTTGAAATTTGGCAGAAATAATTAATAATTAATTCCATGCCCCGTCGGGACGCCATAAAGTACTTTTTCAGAAATGTTCAATATATTTTTTTATTATTATTATGTTCGTAATAGCGCCAGGTATACGTTCCTGTTGTTAAATTGTGTTTTTAAGAAGTTCGCGTGATTTTGACGAATTTATGACACGACTGCTTTATTAAAGCAGTCAAATTTCATGACAATGACGCTTAAACGGTTCAATTATTTATGACTTAATAGCGGTACCTACTCAAGGATCTTTGCAGTACAGGGACCATCATAAAATCTAATGTGGTTAACCGCATATCGACTAGGTACACGGCCACAAAGCTGTCAATCAAAAATCGCTTCAGCGCTGAAATTTAAAAATCCATGTAATTCAATAACGGTTCGATATAAAAATATTTCAATTACAAGTTATCAATCTTGGAGGTCGTGATCATGAGCTTGAAGAAAATCAAAAAGATGAAGTGAATATTTCGATATAAAATCGCGATCGAAACCATTTAAAAAAAGAAAAGAACGATAATGTCAATTCGCAGTGCATTAATTAAAGTTTATTTCTGCCAATGTTCAAATTTTTAACTCCATTAGAAATACGCGATTAGGTACCGGCGGTTCTCGTTGAAATACCCTGTATAATAACAGCCCGATTCCACCACTAGTGGTGCCGCTTTTTTGTCAGAAAGACGTCTATGGCTGCGGGTAATGAGCCAGGCGCCTGCTCGACTATCTAGCAGCGGTCCCATCTCAGTTTATGATCCGATTATTGGACTTGGAGCATTACTTTCATTATTTACTGGGGGTTTTACGGTTTCTAACATTTGTGCAGTAAAAGTCTCACTCACACAGCTATTTTCAAGGCGTTCAGATTAATATGACGGGAGTAGTACAATACTGATCAGTTTGTTATATGGCAAAATGTTCAGAAAAGCATTCTCGATTTGATGGGATAAAAATTTTACAAAAATATTATAATGGGAAGCAGTAAATAGCAATTTACTAAAAATCCTGTATAGTTAAGAGAAAACTGTAAGCATTTCGAGAATGAGGTTTCATGCAGGTAGAGAAAGAACACTGAACACTGGACAAGAAAACATGAGAAAACTATAGAAATAGTATTTGGCATAATTAAGGATACAATCTTGCAGTTGGATATGATCTTTGAAGGTGGTGTACCACTTCTTCAGTACTATTTTATCCCACCGAGTCCCTGTTTGGGCAGCAATTAGTTTTTTCAGGTCACCCACGGTGTCCTCGGGATTGCATTTAACTCGTACTTTTTTTCCTAATCGGTCATTACACGTGATTTCGATCATAATGGTTGCGTTTAAGAGAAATTTCCTGTAATGTAACGAAATTTATCGATTTACAACAGTTTTTGCAACTTACTTGACGTGAGAATTCTAGAAAAAGTTTGACACTTTTGACAGTAGCAAAAACAGAATAAGTTATCTACTTAAATGTTTATCCTATCTATTCGCAGCGTTGCCAACATTTAGTTCTCTAAATTCCCTTTGTGTCGGCGAATATTTCCCTACATAAGAGTATTCATCCCTAGATTCAAAAATTTGTTATTTTCTTCTAGTGGAAAGCGAGCAAAGCGAGCAAAATAGCGCCGCAGGCGAAAAATTTTATTTAAAATAAAATTATTTGTAATAGAAACTGCAGTAAAATTTTCCTAGATAATATAATAGGTTCCCTAAACCGTTCCAAATTTCTTTAATATAGAGAAATTTTTCTAAAGTTAGCAACGCTGTCTATTTGTCACGTCCAAGGTCACGTTTTAGATCCAACGTCCCTTCGTCTCACCTAAGCGAGTAGTTCATTTGTAACAGTCAAAAGTCGAAAGTTACTTGTCTGCGTGGAGCTTTGCTCTGTTTGGAAATCGAAATGAATATCCCGACCGAATATGTTTCTAGTGCCGAGGACATAGCAGATCAGGTAAATTAAGTTTTTCGAGCTCCGTTGTAGCTGCTCCACCAGTAACATTTTCAGTCAAAATTAATTTTTTTTTTCAATTAAATTAAACCAAAAATGTCACGTCACCTTTCAACTTTGGGTAATACTCAACAGGTTTTCTTTTAATAAACGTTTTACGTAATTTCCCGTAACGTCCCCTTGTCTAAGGCCCCCAACTATGCCTGGTTTTGAGAAGAACATGTCTGCCAAAACCTTGAAGTTTTTCCAATTTTTTTACCATATGTTGAGATAGTGCCAATTGAAGTAAATTAAAAGTGATAACGGTAATTACAGGTCATCAGAAAACTGAAGCACATACTACCGACAGTAGCCCGACTATGCCTCATATCAACTTTCCTGGAGGATGGTCTCCGGATGTGGTTTCAATGGTCAGAACAGCGGGAATACATGGACATGTCGTGGGGCTGTGGCAAATTCTTAGCGACAGTCTTCGTCCTAGTTAACTTGTTCGGACAATTGGGTGGTTGCGTTATGGTTATAATCCGGTACAAAGTCACAATCGCCTGTGGAGTTCTATTCTTCATTGTCGTTTTACAGGTAACATCTAACCTACTCTAAAAATCTCGCAATATTTATTTTAAAATTTTAGACTTTTGCCTACAGTATTTTATGGGACATGCAATTTTTGTTCCGAAATCTGGCGCTGATCGGAGCACTTTTACTGGTACTAGCTGAGAGTCGAGGTGAAGCCAAAAGTTTGTTTGCCGGGGTGCCGTCTATGGGCGAGAACAAACCCAAGAACTATCTTCAACTTACTGGACGTATACTTCTTGCTTTCATGTTCATCACTCTCATTCGCTTTGAGTTCAGTTTCTTACAGGTACGGATTTAGATTTTTACTACCTACCTAATTTGATAATTTGTTGTCTGCACTTAATTTTTATCAGCCCAAAAAAAAAGATTCTGTTTTTGTACCTACTGTTTACGTCAGTACAAGATATGAGAGCAACACTATGAATATCTTGAGACACAGAGAAATAGAAGAATCAAACAAGAAATGACAGTTTATATGACTGCCTATTACATAAATCATATTTGATTTGAAATAGTTTGCATTAAATTTAAAGTACAGGCCCAAGTCGGGGAAAGAAACAACCACATGTTCTGACTTCCATCTCCCATACTTCTATACGATGTGCGTGAGGTCTACTACACTGTGCATGCTCCCAAGAACATAATTTAGAAATTACTAGTGTAATAGGAAAATGCAAATTATTAATATGGTCTATTAGAAAAAGATAAGAATGTTTCTTTCCTACTCACTACCAGAAACTTTACTACAAGAACCTTGCTGATTTAGAACTTAACACTAGAGGGCACCACAGTCATTGTTATTTTAAAAGTCCACTTTGGGCATACATTTATTATTTGTTACAGAAGTCGCATCTACAAATTCATGCTGATGCTTTTGCTAATTAATTTCGGGTCGTATTTAACAGTCTACCAAATTTACCCAATATGTTCATACAAAAAAAATACTTTTGTTTCCCAAAAATACTAAATGCTCACCAAAATTAAGAAAATACATAATCTTAAAGCGACAACCAAATATTGACGTAATGCTGGCCTCATATATTTTGTTCGTCAAAATAACTTTTGTTGACCATAAATACTAAATGTTCACCAAATTTTATTCCGCATTTAATTCTAACATAATACCCAGATATTTAATTTTCGACAGTGTCTTATATTATTTAGCAGTTAAAAATACTATTTGTTGCTCAAAAATACACAAGTCATAAAATGTTGTGCAAATGGTAAATAATTTTATGCAAAATTATAGATGTAGATGTACTAGGGCAAGGAAAATAAAAGTAAAAATAGAAGTGGTTTGCACAAAAAAGATATTGATTTCCGTAATATATAAATGCTTTGCTGTAATTGGCTTGCATTATGTAAAACGTAAAACTTCTTTTAGTGGTAATTTCTAATCGTGCTTTTAGAAAAAAAATTACAGGGCCCTGAACTGAGCTTGTACAAAACTTTTTTTGCGTGCCTCTTGTCTGGAAGCGCAAGCGCAAAGAAAAGATGCGCGAGCATATTTCATTTTTGGAGTATAGAATAATTATTTGACACACAAATAGTTTTTTTGAGAAACACTAAATAGAAAATGGATAGCGCGAATATTTATTATGTACAGCACGGACTCGTAACTTGAGTGTTTTAAGTTTGGTGAACATTTAGTAAAATTGACATATAGAATTTAAAATGTAAGCAATGGTAAAACAATACGCAGCATAGTTATTTTAGTGGTTCTCATTTTCTGATGTATAATAATTTGGGTTTTATTTAGATTTTTTGATGCTCATTAAATTTTCTAGTGGGTAGTGCAAGGGATGTATGGTTTAATTTGGTGTACATTATATTTGTTCCCATTAATTTCTCTTTGCTCCACCACATTTATTAAAGCAAACATGTATAGTACTGTTGCTCAAAAATTTAATGTACCGGTCCTTGCTCTGTAGGCAACTTTACTGACACGTTCCTAACTCTCTCAATGTTTGGCACCTTCTCTCAGAGCTGGCGACTTAAAGGTCGGTCGGTAGCTCAGGTAGTGTTGTGAATACCGTAAAAGAAATTTTGGCAAATTCCCACATTTTATCTCCAATGTGTTTAAACATTTGTCAAGAAAAAAAAATTGAATTATTACACAAAGATTAAATGTCTGGATTATTAATTGTTCTCATTAACACAATTCTTTGTTAAATAACTATATATATATACAGGGTGTTTTGTAATTGAAAGTCAATATTGAAGGAGGTTTCTGTGTATGATTTTAAGATAAAAAAAGGCGATGAACAACCTATTTCTGATTGAATTAGTTAATAATTGTCGTTGACTTTTAGCAATTTAATAACAATTTTGTGAAACAAAATAATTCAACAACCACAGCCTACTATGTAGAGAATTTTAATATCCTGCTTTTAATTTAGAGACATACAAATAACTGTTTTTTTATTTTTTTACTGATAAACACTTCAAGATACGAAAAATATTCAAGAGATCTTTTTTGTTACAAAATAAAGCACCATTAATAAAATAATTTTTGTTAATGGAAAAAACAGTGGCGTATCATTTTTTTTTTTATTCAATCAAGGTGACATTAATTGGGACGCCACTGGTTAAAACTGAAAATTTGTTTTTTTCACAAAAGATGTGTCTCTACACCTACTACATCCACCAAGCTTAATAAAAAATATCTAATGTAGTTTCGTATTAAACAAAAACAAACAAAAAATCTTTTTTGCCCTGTAGTATTATACAATTTTTTTTATTTACATAATTGAATTAATTTTTAAAAGAGCGCAAACTTATCTAAATTATAAAAAAAGTTATTTAGGAAAATTTAAATCTATTTAACTCTTTATCTTGCTGGTAAAGAGCATTACATGTTATATGTACTGCTAACAGGAAAATAATTATCTAATTATTTGTACGTACCACACTGGACCATATGGGCTTACTAAGCATTAACACGACCCTGATATAATTTTGTATTATTTTTGGGTAACATCGGCCTGTAGCGTGTTTTTGCTACATAATATCGGATTGGAGCATTGGCCTGTATCGTATAATTCCAATCTGCGTGAGATTCAATTGTTGTATCAATCACCGAAAGGAAAAAAATACTACGTTTTATTTATTTTTTTAATGCAGAATTATAATTGTCGTAAGTAGTAGTTCATTTAATATGCATTAAGATCTTGAGGTCTCAAACTGGGACGTTAATAAACAATAGGTTAAGAGCAACGTTTAGGTTATCACATGCGTTTTTTTCTCTCTGTATGCATTTTGACATGCAGAGATTAGTTGTCTCATTTTAGATCACTGCATAAAAAGAAATGAAATGAGTCAAGTCCAAGTAAATAACCCAGTTAATTTAATAGAATGACGCCGCGCGCATGCATTGAATACGCAGCTGGTCTACAGAGGTACGCTCCGCCTTAATCCAGTGTCGTATTCACCAGGTTACTGTTTCACACGTTGTTACTTCATATTGAATAAACGTATTAATGCAGGCCTGGTTTTTGCGCGCCAGTATGATAACTAAGGACAATGTTCATAATGTTTGACGCGAGATCATTTCTAGTATTCTGTAGAGTAATTGCACTACATCATTTCGCGCAGCCGTAAAGTGATATATACGTGGATATTCCAAGTTGAAGCGATCAACTATAATAGGGTTGGGTGTTCAAGTCTTCTTAAACCAGGGGTCAGTAGCGCCGCGTTGGTGAACCAAGGAACGGAACATAATAATTATACATAACTTAGAAAAAATGTTTATCCCTTTCCGCAAGGAAAGGTGGAAGCTACGAGAATACGTTTTTCGCGCAGGTCTCAAACTAAATGACTCGACTTCTAGCGATCACAGAGTCGTCGGTGAGGCCGTCAAACCGTGCAACAAGTGTTGCCTTCTTTAAGGGGTCACCCAGACCCCCTTGTGCATTAAATTTTTGAGCGACAGTACATATTAATAATTATGTAAAATGACTGACTGACTGGCGTAGGTAGTAGTAGGTGTGAGTTTTAGATCTAAAGACAAAAAATGAGAGTAATAATATTTAAACATTGTTTTTCTAAATTAATTTTGTAAAGGTGAGACATATTTTATTGGGGCTTCAATGACCAAAGTAAAATATGTAAGTTAAGATCGGGGATGGTTCAAAACTTGAGGCACTTTCTTATGATGATACTCATTTTAACTTAATTTTGTTTCCAGATTATGCTTGATCTACTTGGGTCAGCTCTGATGGTTCTGGTGACAATAGGCTACAAAACCAAATTGTCAGCCCTAATTCTCGTTTTATTACTCACAACTCTCAATTTCTACCACAACGCTTGGTGGAATATTGCTTCCTACAAACCGTTGCGTGATTTCTTGAAATACGACTTCTTCCAGGTACGTACTGTTGTTATTCCATTGTTTTTGTTATAATCAACTGAATATTTTCAGACACTGTCAGTCATTGGCGGCCTCTTAATGATCGTGTATTTGGGGCCCGGTGGCGTATCCATGGACGAGCACAAGAAAAGATGGTAATGGGGGGTATTATTATAAGTGGTTGTGTTATGTATGACTGAACTATCTTTATTGACAACATTTTTTTACCAAGCTTCTTCCGTTTCTTTAAACCAGTCCTGATTGCGTGAGGTCTGTTTTGCTGATGTAAAAATCTTGTACATAAATATAATTATTAGGTTTTACTTTTTTTGTGACTCCAAGTAAAAATCAAATATAAAGACAAATATGATTTGAAATTCGTCACGATTATTTTGTAAAATGGTACGTACTTCGTTGTTAAATTAAATAAGTTTTTTGTACGCTCGAAATGTTCTTCCATATCTAAGAGATTTGTTTGTCAGTGTAATTTTGTTGAATTCTTTTAGTGAATTTTAGGTTTATTGGGTTGTTAAGAGGACTAATAAAACGCATATTTTTACAGCATTATCAATTACTATGCAAAAAAGCCGCAACAATTTTCGCCAAATTCCCATAATTTCGAGATTCTTTACAATCAGGATCGGAAATCACAATAGGCACGCCTGTGTCGGTAGAACTTGAAATCTTCATTTGCAATGGAAATTTTTCTAGTATTTTCGCGTTAATATCTGCAGCCAAATCAGCCGTACCGTTGCCAAATACTTTTATCTCATTTGAACACTTAGGACATTCAACCATACTCATATTTTCCACTAAACCAATAATTGGCACTGACAATTTTTTATACATAATTGCCCCGCGTTTTGTCACTTGAAGTGCAGCAGTTTGCGGTGTCGTAACCAGAACGACGCCTAAAACACAATAAAGAATAGGAATCTAAATATACAACGAGAACCGCCGGTGTCTAATTCCGTATTTCCAATGGAGCTAAAAATTTGAAATTTGCCTGAAATAAATTATAATTAATGCACTACAAGATGGCATTATCGTTTTTTTCTTTTTTTAAATGGTGTGAGTTTTCACTTTTGATCTCGATTTCATATTTAAATATTCACTTCTTTTCTTTTGATTTTCTTCAAGCTCATGATCACGTCCTCCAAGATTGATAACGAGTAATTGAAATATTTTTATATCAAACCGTTATTGAATTACATGGATTTTTAAATTTCAGAGCTGAAGCGATTTTTGATTGACAGCTTAGTGGCCGTTTACCTAGTCTATTTGCGGTTAACCACTTTAGATTTTATGATGGTCCCTGTACTGCAACGATCTTTGAGTAGGTACCGCTGTTAAGTCATAAATAACCGAACCGTTTAAGCGTCATTGTCATGAAATTTGACTGTTTCAATAAAGCAATCGTGTCATATTTTCGTCAAAATTCCGCGAACTTCTTAGAAACACAATTAGCGATACATCAACTACAAATTTTAAATTTTTAACAACAGGAACGTACACTTGGCGGTATTATGAACATAATAGTAGTAAAAAAATATATTGAAAATTGCGGAAGAAGCACTTTATGGCGTCCCGACGGCGCATGGAATTAATTATGGACTAAACAAAGACGCCACATTGTAGCGCATTAATTAAAGTTTATTTCTGCCAAATTTCAAATTTTTAACTCCATTGGAAATACGCAATTAGACACCGGCGGTTCTCGTTGAAATACCCTGTAACCTCTCTTACCGGAAATAGGAATATTTTGCACTAGAGACAAATGAGTATCACCGGTTCCAGGCGGCGTGTCGACAATCAAATATTCAACTGAATCCCACCGAACTTGCCTCAACAGCTTTTCCAAAGCCTGCATTACCATCAAACCGCGCCAAATCACTGGAGAGTCTTCCTCAATTAGAAACCCCATTGACATACTGGAAACATTCATACAAACACGATACGTTCAACAACTGTAATCTTTTACCATTGGACACCGTAATTGATTAGGGGAAGCATCAAATTTTTGTCGTCTATCAAGGGGCTTTCGTGCAAGTTCATCATTAAAGGTATGGATGGTCCGAATACGTCTGCATCTAATAAACCAACGTTCTTGTTGGGGTAGATAATTTTGAGGGCGGTGGCTAAATTAACTAAAATACTGCAAATTAGACTTTTTTTCTGAACGGGGTTTGTGCGAAAGAAAACCTGAAGTTGTACTTTTTCCAACCCCACCTTTACCCGAAGAAACTAGGACAATATGTTTGACTCCTTCGATTGATTTCTTCTTAGGGAGACCCTTTGCCATCATTGTTGATCTGTGTTGTTTCAAGTTCTGGTCTGAAAATTGCCTTTGAAACATCTAGAAGCAGTAATTTCATATTTACCACCGTTATGAGTTCTGTATTTAAATAACACTGTACTTAAAGTGCCGTTAATGCGCGCGCAACACGCAAGTGAAAGACGAGACCCTACAAAGATCGAACACGCAACGACTAGCGAGGTTGATAAAGCCGTGGAAAACCGGTGCTAAGGTACAAATAAAACTGTTTTTGAGTTTGAATTTGGTGGCCTTTCCCATGACAGCTCTCGGGTTCAAATCCTCGTTCGAACGATACTTTTTTTGGGAAAAAGAAGTTCTACGCAAGGTCAGGTCAGGGCTCTGTATTTTTTTTTAAAGCACTATAAAAAATTACTACTTGAAAAGACTTTTGTAATCTTTTTCCTTGCCCTAACACACTGAAGTGCCGTCATATGGATTAACGGCACTTTAACAGGAAGCCGTTTGACGGCACTTTAAGGCCAGCATTTAAATAAAATATAAATTTTCTGAAGCCGAGCATTTTGCTATTACATCTAACATATTTTATTCTGCTTATGTAAAGTTAATTATTTTTTAATTACAACTTTATTGTAAATAGCAATAAATTATGTACCTACCTATATGAATATACAAGCTGAGGCAATAGTGCGTTCGACTTCGATAGCTCGAGTTCTAGTGGCTAGAAATTGGATTTAAGAACACAAATAAACTAGAAAAAAATCTATAACCGGAAATTATTTTTGAACATACAGGATGAGCCAAGACGATTATACACGGGTAAGTGACTTTTTTTTAATGAAACGTGTGTAAAAGATGTTTTTTGAAGTCTTTTTCTGGACTCTTTTCACTCCAATATTATTACTGACTACAGTACAACTTCGATAATCCGGACACGCTTTAGTTCGGACGCCTCTGAAGTTCGGACACTTTGGGAATTTTACTTCTATAATTCGGACATTTGGACTTGTAAACGAATCATATTCACGACAAGAGGGGGAAATGAAGAAGAAAATGACTCTGAAGCTGTAATTGACAATCTAACAGACAGAGTTAAACATTCAAAAGCAAAAAAATGTTTTTCCATCTGTGTTCAGTGGGCAGAAGAAAATGATATTTCTTATCAAGACATATTATTGCTAAAGCAAATTCAAGGCGAAGCTAGAGAGCGTTATGTTAAGAATATTTCACAAAAAAAATTGTACACTTATTTAAAACTATTTGAGTACATACCTAACATACATTATAATAAATACATGAATAAAAAATCGAGGAGCTAGTGTAATAATTTGATATTAAAGGCATTTAAAGGGTTAAAAAATTATTCTTCAGTAATCCGGACAATTTTGCTAATCCGGACCCGCCAAAAACTATATCTGTCCGGAAGTTCTACTGTATTTCCAAATTTCTTGGATGTAGTGATTTTTTTTTGTTCAAAAAATTTGAGAAAATTGAGAAATTTAAATTTAAAACTGTTTAAATTGAAAAATTAAGTTTAGCCACCCTGTATAATTTTTCTAGCTATCATAGAACTCAAGCTATCAAAGTCGGACGCACTTTTGCCCCATCTTGTATAGTTAACGAGTCTATTCGTGCATCACTCTACAACTTACAAGCTCAATAGTAAATTGTAAAGTGAACTACTTAACCTATATGTTTTTTATTAATTACCTTTAGATAATTCGAGGAAACTTGGAAATTTATGATCCAATGAAACATGCGTACGTTACTCATTTTTGTTCAAGGAGCTGTGAGTTATTCGAACTCTGCAAGAATGGTCTTAAAAATAAAATACACTCTGTACTAATCACTCAACACGAATCGTTGCAAATGAACTATTGCTCGTATTTTTAAATTAAAAATAATGAAAACGAACCATTGCTTTTTATGTAGCGACTCTATAGGAACTAGAGCTAGAGCCGCAAGTCTCAAAATAAAAACTGTTTTTAAATAAAAATTTGTCTTCTGTTTAATTTATTTACTGAGCTAAAATAAATATTTCTGACAACTAAAGTGCAATTTATAGATCACCGTACTCCCGCCCGCATTCCGTAAAAAAGTTCAAGTATAATACAAATAGACGTCGTTATTGACGGATTCCCGCAATTCGCTTCCGTTTTGTATGAGCCCACCCGGTAGAGATAATCAAAATTTATCTTCTTACGGACGGGCGGGCTTACGGCGCGTTGCAGCGGGAGTTTACCTGTTACTCTTGTTTGCAGCTAAGTTGGGCGGCTTAAAAAATTTAGATAGCCTACAAACTCGACGTTTATTTAAGCCCACTTCTTTTCTCCATCGTTCAACTTAGCAAACTTAGTTGCTGCTGCTGCAACGCAACGCAAAACGCTAGTGTGACACTAACCTAATGGTAGTTTGGTTTTATAGTAGTTCACCTATACCATCATAACACTGCTGCGCAGACCATGTAGACAGCTGTGATTAACTGTCAAGAGTGTCAAGTAATCTATGCTGTCAAGTTAACATTTTTTCCTCGTAACCTCAAAAACGTTTCCTCGGAAATCAACCAACTTTTGTAATTTTACAGTGATGGTTCATTATTTTCGCGGACTATGTTTTTACTTGATTATCTGACTCTATTCTTACCCCCCAACAATAACAAGAAAAACGAGCAATGGGTTACAAAGCAGCTGTTCAAATCTTGAAGTAAGTTTTAAAATATGAAAATTTCCTTATTGTCCTTACTAATGAACGTCAAATATAAAATATAGGCAAGCTGAAGATCTAAAGGATAAAGTTTTGCGAAAGACCGATCTGCTAATCGATTCTCAGGCATGGATCCATCAGCAAAGTCTCCAAACTATTTACCATCAGGTTCTTATTCTGGATTTGGAGTACGCTTTAGACAAAAAGGTTGAACAAGACCTTTGGACTATTGGGTTCAAAAATCACATTTCAATATTACAAGAATTAACGCGGAACAAGAAGGTAAAAATTATCAAAATATTAGCCACATGACTGAGTGTCTCGATGTTTTAACAGAATTTGCGAAGATCGGAATGCCAAGCCTTGCTAACGTGGTGTTTAGAAGCCGCGTCTGGATTTTATCTAACTCTCCTACAGGAGCTATGCAACACATTCGATATTGATTTACCGTTTCGACGACGTGGGAATGTCTATGGACAAACAAACTTACAGCTAGATTTAAATTTGCCTCAGTCTTCATCATGTTCATATATTTGCCAGTACTGTTTAGTGCATTTAGGAGATATTGCTAGATACAGGAATCAGAGGAGACAAGCCGAGAATTTTTACAAGTAGGTACCTATACGTAACTTTTTGCAATTGAACATTCGACTATCTTTTAGACAAGCCATCATGGTTTCACCAACCAGCGGACAACCGTATAACCAACTTGCTTTGCTTGAGGCCAGTCAGGGTGATAAACTATCAACGGTTTTCTACTATATCCGCAGTATAGCTGTCAAAAATCCTTTTCCGGCAGCCACAACAAACTTACTAAACACTTTAAATTCGACAGTTGACAAAGACAGGTACGTTAACAGGACTACAGTTAACTTACAAAATAAAAGCCAACTTTGAGTTTATAAAGTAAAATTAACGTTTTTTTTTAAGGTGCTAGTGGTTTATTTAAGTTTTTAGCTAATGCTTTTAGGAAGAGAAGGAATGTTTTATTTTCAATTTTTTTCCAGTCCTCTGGAGAAGATCCAGGCTAAAGTCACTGCAAGTGAGTTTATTCAAATCTTCCTGTGTGCCCACGCTCTCTTGCACACCGCCACAGATCTGGACCAAGCCGAAATTTGCGTAAAAACTCTGACTACAACAATGACTGCTTTAGTGGCCACTCAAAGTTTCACGACTGATAAGTTAATCAAAATAACCGCCATAAATTTTTATGCCTTAAAACATGTGACTTTGACAAATTCAACGGACGAACTCACTGAAGATGAGAAAATAGTCAGACAACACGTGCTGGACTTACTGGCTGGTTCCTTGAGTGCTTTTCTTGTTCCGGTGCATACATTGAAAAATGAGGAGACTCTTTTGGACTATTATGCACTGCCGGCTGGTAAGTTGCGCTCGAAGTTCTAAATCGGTTTCTGGAGACTTTGTTTGTAGTGAAAATGTTGATGGATTGGATTAGACATGATTCCAAGGTGCTCACAGAAGGTGTTTTTACCAATAGATTGCAGATTTGGCCGAGTCTGTGCAAATTGCTGAACAACGTTCAAATCTACACCAAGGATCTTGATTACAAAAAGTGTAAGTTTTTACTCCAACGTTAGAATTTAACTTTTATCCTTTTACTAAACAGTAAGTAACGAATAGTAAAAGTTGAAAATAAATCAAGTTTGATATGATTCAGATTTCATTGTAATTCACACGTCAGAATACAATCTGTAAAGTAATTAACTCAAAGCAATTTACTAAACTTTCTATTAAATTATTATTTTATTAAATAAATCATTCATACAGATCAAGCTACAAGTGGTAAATAGTAAACCTTGTTAACATCATGATTTTAGATGAAAGCACTATTTGAGAAAAAAATCATTTAAAATCAGCGAATCAAATTTTGACAACGGCAATTTTTTTCCTAATAGAGAATGGCATAAGCTTCGTAGAATGGTATAAAACGTTTTGATACGACACTTTGTTGAAGAGTTATGATTATTTTTCTTATACTTTAATTTAAAGTTTTTAGATGTTGAGAAAAAAATCATATAAAATCAGCGAATCAAATTTTGACAACGGCAATTTTTTTGCTGATAGAGAATGACATAAGCTTTGTAGAATGGTATAAAACGTTTCGATATGACATTTTGTTGAAGAGTTATAATTTTTTTTTATACCCCAACATCATGATTTTAGATGAAAGCACTATTAGAAAAAAAATCATATAAAATCAGCGAATCAAATTTTGACAACGGCAATTTTTTTTCTAATAGAGAATGACATAAGCTTCGTAGAATGGTATAAAACGTTTCGATATGATATTTTATTGAAGAGTTATAATTTTTTTTTATACCCCAACATCATGATTTTCAAAGAAAGCACTATAAGAAAAAAAATCATCTAAAATCAGCGATTTAAATTTTGACAACGGTAATTTTTTTCCTAATGGAGAATGACATAAGCTTTGTAGAATGGTATAAAACGTTTTGATACGACATTTTGTTGAAGAGTTATAATTTTTTTTATACCTCAACATCATGATTTTAGATGAAAGCACTATTAGAAAAAAAATCATATAAAATCAGCGAATCAAATTTTGACAACGGCAATTTTTTTCCTTATAGAGAATGACATAAGCTTTGTAGAATGGTATAAAACGTTTCGATACGATATTTTATTGAAGAGTTATGATTTTTTTTTATACCTGAACATCATGATTTTAGATTAAAGCACTATTAGAAAAAAAATCAAATAAAATCAGCGAATCAAATTTTGACAACGGCAATTTTTTTTCTAATAGAGAATGACATAAGCTTCGTAGAATGGTATAAAACGTTTCGATACGACATTTTGTTGAAGAGTTATGATTTTTTTTATACCTTAACATCATGATTTTAGGTGAAAGCACTATTAGAAAAAAAATCATATAAAATCAGCGAATCAAATTTTGACAACAGCAATTTTTTTACTAATAGACAATGACATAAGTTTTGTAGAATGATATAAAACGTTTTGATACGACATTTTGTTGAAGAGTTATAATTTTTTTTATACCTCAACATCATGATTTTAGATGAAAGCACTATTAGAAAAAAAATCATATAAAATCAGCGAATCAAATTTTGACAACGGCAATTTTTTTGCTGATAGAGAATGACATAAGCTTTGTAGAATGGTATAAAACGTTTCGATATGACATTTTGTTGAAGAGTTATAATTTTTTTTATACCCCAACATCATGATTTTCAAAGAAAGCACTATAAGAAAAAAAATCATCTAAAATCAGCGATTTAAATTTTGACAACGGTAATTTTTTTCCTAATGGAGAATGACATAAGCTTTGTAGAATGGTACAAAACGTTTTGATACGACATTTTGTTGAAGAGTTATGATTTTTTTTATACCTTAACATCATGATTTTAGATTAAAGCACTATTAGAAAAAAAATCATATAAAATCAGCGAATCAAATTTTGACAACGGCAATTTTTTTGCTTATAGAGAATGACATAAGCTTTGTAGAATGGTATAAAACGTTTCGATATGACATTTTGTTGAAGAGTTATAATTTTTTTTTATACCCCAACATAATGATTTTAGATGAAAGCACTATTAGAAAAAAAATCATATAAAATCAGCGATTTAAATTTTGACAACGGTAATTTTTTTCCTAATGGAGAATGACATAAGCTTTGTAGAATGGTACAAAACGTTTTGATACGACATTTTGTTGAAGGGTTATGATTTTTTTTATACCTTAACATCATGATTTTAGATTAAAGCACTATTAGAAAAAAAATCATATAAAATCAGCGAATCAAATTTTGACAACGGCAATTTTTTTCCTTATAGAGAATGACATAAGCTTCGTAGAATGGTATAAAACGTTTCAATACGATATTTTATTGAAGAGTTATGATTTTTTTTATACCTCAACATCATGATTTTAGATTAAAGCACTATTATAAAAAAATTCATATAAAATCAGCGAATTAAAATTTGACAACGGCAATTTTTTTTCTAATAGAGAATGACATAAGCTTCGTAGAATGGTATAAAACGTTTCGATACGATATTTTATTGAAGAGTTATGATTTTTTTTTATACCGCAACATCATGATTTTAGATTAAAGCACTATTAGAAAAAAAATCATATAAAATCAGCGAATCAAATTTTGACAACGGCAATTTTTTTTCTAATAGAGAATGACATAAGCTTCGTAGAATGGTATAAAACGTTTCGATACGACATTTTGTTGAAGAGTTATGATTTTTTTTATACCTTAACATCATGATTTTAGGTGAAAGCACTATTAGAAAAAAAATCATATAAAATCAGCGAATCAAATTTTGACAACGGCAATTTTTTTTTAATAGAGAATGACATAAGCTTCGTAGAATGGTATAAAACGTTTCGATACGACATTTTGTTGAAGAGTTATGATTTTTTTTATACCTTAACATCATGATTTTAGGTGAAAGCACTATTAGAAAAAAAATCATATAAAATCAGCGAATCAAATTTTGACAACGGCAATTTTTTTTTAATAGAGAATGACATAAGCTTCGTAGAATGGTATAAAACGTTTCGATACGACATTTTGTTGAAGAGTTATGATTTTTTTTATACCTTAACATCATGATTTTAGGTGAAAGCACTATTAGAAAAAAAATCATATAAAATCAGCGAATCAAATTTTGACAACGGCAATTTTTTTTTAATAGAGAATGACATAAGCTTCGTAGAATGGTATAAAACGTTTCGATACGACATTTTGTTGAAGAGTTATGATTTTTTTTATACCTCAACATCATGATTTTAGGTGAAAGCACTATTATAAAAAAAATCATATAAAATCAGCGAATCAAATTTTGACAACGGCAATTTTTTTGCTGATAGAGAATGACATAAGCTTTGTAGAATGGTATAAAACGTTTCGATATGACATTTTGTTGAAGAGTTATAATTTTTTTTTATACCCCAACATCATGATTTTAGATGAAAACACTATTAGAAAAAAAATCATATAAAATCAGCGAATCAAATTTTGACAACGGCAATTTTTTTTCTAATAGAGAATGACATAAGCTTCGTAGAATGGTATAAAACGTTTTGATACGATATTTTATTGAAGAGTTATGATTTTTTTTTATACCTCAACATCATGATTTTAGATTAAAGCACTATTAGAAAAAAAATCATATAAAATCAGCGAATCAAATTTTGACAACGGCAATTTTTTTTCTTATAGAGAATGACATAAGCTTTGTAGAATGGTATAAAACGTTTCGATACGATATTTTATTGAAGAGTTATGATTTTTTTTTATACCTGAACATCATGATTTTAGATTAAAGCACTATTAGAAAAAAAATCAAATAAAATCAGCGAATCAAATTTTGACAACGGCAATTTTTTTTCTAATAGAGAATGACATAAGCTTCGTAGAATGGTATAAAACGTTTCGATACGACATTTTGTTGAAGAGTTATGATTTTTTTTTATACCCCAACATCATGATTTTAGATGAAAGCACTATTAGAAAAAAAATCATATAAAATCAGCGATTTAAATTTTGACAACGGTAATTTTTTTCCTAATGGAGAATGACATAAGCTTTGTAGAATGGTACAAAACGTTTTGATACGACATTTTGTTGAAGAGTTATGATTTTTTTTATACCTTAACATCATGATTTTAGATTAAAGCACTATTAGAAAAAAAATCATATAAAATCAGCGAATCAAATTTTGACAACGGCAATTTTTTTGCTGATAGAGAATGACATAAGCTTTGTAGAATGGTATAAAACGTTTCGATATGACATTTTGTTGAAGAGTTATAATTTTTTTTTATACCCCAACATCATGATTTTAGATGAAAACACTATTAGAAAAAAAATCATATAAAATCAGCGAATCAAATTTTGACAACGGCAATTTTTTTTCTAATAGAGAATGACATAAGCTTCGTAGAATGGTATAAAACGTTTCGATACGATATTTTATTGAAGAGTTATGATTTTTTTTTATACCTCAACATCATGATTTTAGATTAAAGCACTATTAGAAAAAAAATCATATAAAATCAGCGAATCAAATTTTGACAACGGCAATTTTTTTTCTAATAGAGAATGACATAAGCTTCGTAGAATGGTATAAAACGTTTCGATACGACACTTTATTGAAAAGTTATGATTTTTTTTCTTATACCTTAACATCATGTTTTTAGATGACAGCACTATTTGAGAAAAAAATCATCTAAAATCAGCGAATCAAATTCTGTCAACGGCAATTTTTTTCCTAATAGAGAATAACATAAGCTTCGTAGAATAGTATAAAACGTTTCCATACGACATTTTGTTGAAGAGTTATGATTTTTTTTTCTTATACCTTAACACTGAGGCTATGTACAGTAAGTTCTAAAAGTAATGTTTATCTCACACTTTTAAAATTTAAATTTTTTCTACAGATGGCGTACTATGTACTAGCTAAAGGAAAGCCAATGCATCTGTTTCATTAGTTTATATGCTTATCATATACAGGATGATTCACGTAGCCCGTGCATTAGATTAGAAATCTGAATCTTGGGAGGCAGTGATAATCAGTCATGCTCATTCTATCTAAAATATTTTCAGCTTTCTAACTATACAGGCTGTGCCAAAAGTCGGTATCAACTCTCTTATTTTAAATAGAAACGTACCATTTTTTCTACATGGTTCAATTGGTCTTTAAACTCAGGGTTATTATAACATTTGTTATGTGAACTTATCTGACACTTTTTATGTGAAAAAAATGGTCGATGTGGTAGCTTACGACGAAATTCGTATCTGACAAACGGTTCAAAATTCATGAACGCCAATTTATAAAGTAGTTAGTTCGAAGTCCAGACTAACTTCTGATATCTTAATGGTGGTTCCATTTTGTACCATATGGGCGCAGACAATTTTCAAATATCGCAACCAAAATAGTCAAAAAGTCATTTTTTTCAAATGGCACGTACTGATTTTTTTGCTCCATTCGAGAGAAAATTGTATTTTGGGATGAGTTACTTAAGCATTAGCTATACCTAACTTCATCCCCTATTAAATTAAAAATTAAAATCCAGAAATTCCATCAATCTTGCCGAGAGATTTTTTTGGTTTTTCAAGTATGCCATGGAAACGAAAAACAAACCAAAAAAAAAAAAAAAAAATTTCTTGCCAAGATTAATGAAATGTCCCTCAATTTTTTCTTTTACAAAATATTATTTTCTTGTAGATACGAATACTCCTCTCCCCGAGGATCGTGTTTTACAAGGCTTTAAACCCCTCATTAAGTGCTTTAAGGAATTAGATTTTAAAGCTGAAGAAATTGAAGATAGAAAAACCGAGAAACTTGTAAGAATGAAGCGAATAATCGATTTTGGGTTATTTATAACGGAATTAAATGTCAACAACACCAAGTTAATGATCAAGTAAAGCAGTTTACATATTTTTTTTTCCAATATTAACTAAAACTAATTTCAGAACCGAGGCAAATTCCGAATTTACTTTTGAACCTGGCTGCATTCAACCGGATCCTACCAATGATTTGTTGGAAGAGATGAAATCTTTCAATGTAACTGATCTTTTACCAATTACCACAAAATCAAGTATGTAATTTGTGTTATTTTTAATGATCTCGCGGATTTATTAATGAATTTTTTTTAGGATTGGAACGGCGGGGAGGCATTTTGAAGCCGCAGGGATCGTTGGAGAAATCACGAGAAGAACGAGAATTGTTATCATCGACAGACTCAAGCCTGATTTTAGAATCGAACAATGCAAGTTTAACACCTTCATTCAACGACATTAAAAAAGAAAATAAAGTCAAACGATCTAAACAGAACGTAGCAATCCAGTCAATTTTCAAAAAAATAGAAGAAAATAAACAAGTAAAATTTAATGTTGAGGATATAAAAGATGCAGCAACTTACGATTCATTGACAAAGTCAGTGCCGTCGCCTCCTGCGTCACAGTATAACCTGCCTCATAGAACTCAATCATTTAATCAAAATCATCCCGCGTTCCCCATTCCTCCCAAACAGCCGGACTATCTCAGTAGCCTAAGAAGTATGTCGATGCCACCACCACCAACACTACCAAACAATTTTACGTATCCCAAAAACGAAGTTAGCAATCCGCCTCCACCTTCGATGCATTACCCCCCTAGCTCACAATCTGTTTTCGGTAATACTTCCAATATTAAGACTGGGTACGGAACTAGTGCCTTGCCAGCGAATTTTAACCCACGAGTTATGCCTCCTTATACAAACATCCCCTTGCCTCGCAATCAGTCGTTTGGAATAAAAATGGACGATCCACCACCGAACTCGCCCTGGTGGCCAAACTCAAACTTCCAACGACCCGATAACTTGCAAATGAATTATCCGTTCAACAGTAATTTACCTTACACTCAACCGTCCGATTATAATAAATCCCAAAACCAGGCGGCCGGTGACATGTTCAGTCCCTCGTGGGGGCCCTTCAGTCGACCCAACGTCGAAAATTACAACAGTGGAGTATCTATGAGACAGGCTATGCTTAAAGAAGCCCATAATTCTGGTCGACAACTACCTGTAAGTTGTCTAATAATTTCTATTTTAATTTTTTTTTAATAATATGTGTGCTTTAGGATACCTTAATGCAAGGGAGTTCGCCGGGATACTCGCTCTTCAATACTAACAGTTGGACACCTAATTTGGTGGGGCAATTGGGAAATACCAAACCACAGGATAGTTCAATGGGTCAATTGCCTCAACATTCATTATTTACCGGCCAAGGCCCGCAATCGTTGGCACAATTATTAGAGCAACAGCAGTCACAGAAAACTGATCCATAGGTAGGTCCGTTCACAGGTGGTTTTTGTAAAATTACGAAATGTATTGGAGTAATTGGTGTTGTAAATAGTCCTAGTGGTAGTTTACCTACCTGGTGGCTTGGGCTGTACGAATCGTTTTATTAAATAGAATATTTAGTAAATTGTTGTGAGTTAATTAGTTTACAGATTGTATTCTGACACGTGATTTACGTTGACTGCCGTATTATATCATACTTTGATTTATGCATTTTCAACTTTTGTTTGCCACCTGCGGTTTAGAAGAACAGTAATTTCTTTAAAATTGAAAATTAAATATTTTAAACATCACAGGGTGGATCCAGAAACGTCGCAGATTTTTATTTAAAAAAATATCACTAGACCCCAGTATAATTGTCTTGGTTCTCCCTGTATGTTCAAAAATTATTTCCGGTTTAAATCATAGAACTCGAGCTATCGAAGTCGGATGCACTAAAGTGTTGCAACAATAATAGCCAAATTAGTTCTCCAACTTCCTTTCTTTTAAAACCAAATAATTATCTAAATAAAACCATAATTAAATTTTATTCATAAAGTTTTTATTTGTTGAAAAATTTCAATTGTATTGATTTTTTGATGACAAAATTAACAATCTAAAGCCCCAGTGACACGAGGATCGATCCTCGTGTCACTGGGGCTTAAAATAGACTTGAAAACTTTCTAGGATGAAATTGCCAATTAAAAGCAAATTTATTGACTTAATAACTATGTATGCAATTTTGACTTATTAAAGAATTTATTTGTTTGTTACTGTTCACATTGGCTTAGTATTATTTACTTCTTGCGACCACCTCGTTCCTTGACTTGCAATTGGATTACTGCACCGGGAGCAATGTTATAATAAGCCAAAGTGTTAGAATCTTTGAAGAACATGCCCTAAAACCAAACAATCCTTGTTAGATCAGAAACCAGTGGTGACTCTCAAAACTTACATCATAAAATAACTTCTGTTTAGCCGGCGCCATGTTAGTTTCCTCTTGAATCTTAGACTTAACTGCCGATACACTTTCTCCAAGTGGCAATGTATAAGTCAACATTTGCCCAGTTAATTTCCATTCGGACTTTTCCGGCATTAAAGGAATAGTAATTTTGATAGTAACAGGACTCTATAATAACACAGTTAAAACGACCGCTACCATTTTAGACTTTAAAATCATACCGGATTTCTGGCCAAGAATACTTCCTCGGGAATTAACGAATCTTCGTTTCTCATTTTTTTGTTAGAAGGTTCATCTTCAGCCGGACCTTCACTGGGATGTTTTACTTGCATTCCCATTGGTGGTCCCATCTGTGGGGGCATAGGGGTAACAAAACCGGCCATCGGTGGAGGCGCCGCCACTAAAAGTCGGAATTAAATTTCATTTACACTACACAAAAAAATATCTACTCATTAGTGGTGGAGGTCGCATGGGTGCCATAGGTGGCGCTGGCATCATCATTATGGACGGTTGTTGAGCTAACATGGTTGATTGTTGCTGTACCTGCAATGTGATATTTTGGGTATGTATAACAGCCGATATTGACGATTTAACGGGCGAAAATCCACGATTAAGTTAATGAAAGTACAACTTACAGTGGGATTTGGATTGGCCTGGGGTTTGGCTGAGATAATAGCAGCGGCAGCAGCTTTAGCTTGGCTCTTGCTACCAATAACATTTTTGGGACCAATTTTTTCTTTTTCTTCATCAGGCAACAGACCTTTCACCTATAAAAATCAACAAAAATATTTATTTAGGCCTTAAATAGCCCCAGCCAGTACCTTATGGATTTGGTGGATTTGCTCTTCAAGAGTGATATTAGCACGTGCAGCTCTTGTTGCCGCTTCAACGCTCGAAGTGTGTCCATCCCAAGTAACTTTTTCATCTCTCCTAACGTCTTCTTCGCCAATTTTCTTACCAATGGCCGTTTCTTCATCACCGACACCAAAGATATCTGTACGTCTTTCCGCGAGTAACTTGAGACTGGCATCAATAGCTGAACCTAAATAAATACATTAATCAACATTATGCCATTTTAAAAACAACAAGAAACAAACCAGCTGCATAAACAGTTTCTTGATTCATTTTATCGGTGACTTGCTTGTCACGTTGTTCTACCCAACGAGGATCTAACAAACCAATCCTCATGTGTTCCTGCACCTTGCTGGCCGGAATCTTTTCGCCAGTGATGGGTGAAATGAGGTAATCATCACCAACAGTGGGTCTCGTCACTTTGACGGCTGCAAAATTGTTGGTAGAAAAAAATTGCAACTTTTTAACTAGTTACTATTTTTACCTTGTTTTGGATCGTATTTCTTCACGAGAACTTTATCGGGTACTGGCGGTAATGGTGGTTGAATGGGCGGTTGATTCGAGTGTCTATCATCACTGGGCTCGTCGTCAGAACTGTCTTCTTCCATGTCTTGGACGCGATTATCGT
This sequence comes from Schizotus pectinicornis, assembly GCA_951805265.1. NCBI lineage: Eukaryota > Metazoa > Arthropoda > Insecta > Coleoptera > Pyrochroidae > Schizotus > Schizotus pectinicornis. Next base: position 6,589,190 of record OX638202.1, on the reverse strand, counting down.
CCTTGCGATGCCCAGTCCTATCTTGCATCGAGCTTAAACCTTCGTCCTGTAAATGCGTAAACAAATAATACACAAGAGGGAAAATAAAGGTGAGGGAGACTAGTGACGTTTGAAATAAGAAATATGTAATTGAGATACTACCATTTTCACATTAGTCAAGTAACAAAAGAAAAGACTTGTAAAATTGCGCTCCACAGCACGTACGGGTATGTACTGTACAAAGTGCGGATAGACTATTTTGTATCATTTTTAAATACAGGGTCGAAAGTATGGAACCAAGCTTGCTACTGCACTCTACGCACAAGCCTGGAAATTTTCTTTTCCTACATCAAGCCGTTTATTTTTATACATATAAAGAAAATTCCCATTTTAGCTGAGAAGGTCCGCCTACTTTGAGCTACCTTAAGGATGGGGGTGCATGAAAACACAGTCGACAACGCCATTAGAATGTCATTGGTAGGTCCTACATTTGAAGTAAAATTACCGGTCACATTCTAATGGATTGTCCACTGTGTATTGGGTAGCTCTGTTGAGGCAGCGGTGATAAAAGATAACTTTTTTTCCATCTCCAGGCCCAAGGTGCAAATTATAAATTTCGACACGTTCTGAACGTTACAATAAAAAAATTATAGATTGCTAGTTAAACAAATATTGGGACAACAACTAGAGCTAAAAAAGTAAAAAGTTAATTTTTACAAAATGACAGCAACGTAGTAATATTCCTATTTACCCCAATGTAGAGAATTATTCTCACACACACGTAAAATTATTTTTCTTCAACATCAAGCCGTTTATTTTTAAATACAAGAAAAAAATTCGCGTTGTGGGTAAGTAAATGTGATATTTTGATTCTAAGCTCCACCCACCCCCAAGTTACCTGGGGCAGAGGGCCATTACAATGCCCCCCAGTAGAGCCTACTTTTCAAGTGACGGACCATATTAATGCCAATAAGGCAGCAAACAAAACCATTTGGAAGCAGTTCTTGTAATGAAACGTCATCACTGTCAGATAATTCGAATATGGTTACTTACAACAATTGTGTGTTCAATTTTAACAGTAACTCTTCTAATTAATTATTGTTGAAGTTAATATTAATTTTGTAATTTGAGATTTTTAATAAATAAATGATTTTGATTGGCTGAACTCATTAATTTCATGTTGGGTTAGCTAATTGCAAAAAATTTCTAGGAAATCTCTATATTGTCATAGAAACGACACCAAATTCTGTTTTTCTAGTGGCTACTTTTCAGTGTCGTGCGACTTCATATCTGTGAGAATAAGCGAGATCCCCATGCTGGCACTCGAAAAACGAACACCCTGTATGTATATAGGTTTTTTCCATGTAAATTTACAAATTTTCAGTTTTTTTTTTTAAGTATACAGCTTTTCTGAACACAATAGATAAAATTGTTCACAGAAAACTATGGCAGCTAGACGCTTACGTATTATGTAACATGTCTGCACTTTAAATGTAAATAAAATTTGTTACCATCCCACAATGTCCAATCAAGATTTTTGATTCTTACTACCTGGAAAACTACTCTTGAAAAACCTACCAAAGCTGGAGCCTCCTCCTCATCGCTTTCTAACTGCATTTCAATATCTTCGCCGTCCTCAAAACGCTCTTGTATTAGTAGTCGGGCCCCCACTTCTTCCGGTGTTGTAGGAGGAGGAAAGTTCCCAATTTCAAAAGGTTGATAATCGACAGTCTCAACCACAACAAAATCATGCCAATCAATTTGGGCATAAGCAACTAAAATTATTCATTAACATTAAAATAAATAAGCAAAATACGCAGCAAGTACCTCTTTCCCTTTCTAAAATTTCTTCTTGTTTGGCCCTCTGTGCTTCTTGATAACGCAACCATTCAGCGCGGTACTTCACCTGCTCCAAAACAGATCTCGCACTTCGAGCCTCATCTCTGAGCCGTTGTTGCATGCTTTTTGGAGGAATTAACACCTACAACTCAATTAATTTTCTGAACGCCGTTGCAAAAACACTTACTTTAGTATATTGCTCCAAAAGCTTTGTAAAATACTGAAACAAAGAATGTTGAGGGCGAAGAAAATCAAACTGGAAATTTCGCTGCTCTCGGTTCATCAATTGCGTTAAAAATTGTCGTCCGTTACGGGCAACAAATTGAGCAGTCAACTTCACTATGTCCCTGCAAATATTTACGTAAAAAAAACGAAGCAAGTCAATTAATTAACAAATAATACAAATCTAATGCAGAAATGGATGGCGGGTCAGCAATAAATTCAAATTCAGTTGGTGGTTCTTTGGGCACAAATGGCTGTTCAACTTGTTTTAGAATCTCTTGTTGTTTTTGTTGAGCTGCGGCCGTCACCGAGAGCTTTGATAGAGCAGCAGGAAGGTTCGCAGAAGGCTCCGAGCCTAAAAATGCAACCATTAACTAGAAATTTTGTAGTTCTTCAAAGAAAATTTCTATTCAAGCAATTTTTCAGTTACCATTCGCTCTCGGTTTAATAAGAATAGTCATGGCACTCAAGGTTTAGAAACTGAATGCTAATATATGGCTAGTTATCATCATGAATCAATATGTAATTACAGAATTGTTTCTCAAATTACCTTTGCCATCACGGAAATCGTTGACTTTATGTTGGTAATAAGCATGATACGGGTCCCCGGGGTTCAGAAAATTAAACTTTGGATTCCCCAATTCGTTTTGACGAATTCGCGCTTCAAATTCTGGTCCGTTTCGGGCGACAAAGCTTGCTGTCTTATCGACGATATCTTAGCAATTCTGTCAGGAAAATACACGTAAAATTTCTGTAAACGTAGAAATTATTATCTGCAGGAGCAGAAAAAGGATACTTCTCACCTCAGGTGGGGGATAAATAATACCCACCACCGGATTAATGGGACCGGGATCGTCGTTATTCCCATTTGCAACGTCCGCCACCGGCATTTTCTTTCAATGTCTTCAGCAGCTACGAAAATACCTCTGAACAAACACAAAATTACGTTCTTCCACCAACGCTGCGGTAAAAGTAACGCAAGTAACAAGTAACGCACCGGCAACGTTTTATTTGACAGACTATTAATAACTTTGACACTTTTGACAGGCAAATGACAGATCAGTTTGGCCAATTTGCGATCATAGACCAGAAAAATAGTTTTGTGTACTACCAACATAATATTTAGTGTAGCTGTTCTTGCAAAAGCAACAACATTGGGAAAACCGTGTCTCTATGTTGACACCCTGCGATATCAATTTTTAAAGACGTGGCCTCGGCACTTTTTTACTTTTGCCTTCGGCAGTTGGTACTAGAGGTCGGCGCCAAGTTCAAAAGTAATGTCCACTTATTGAACTCGTTTAGGTAAATCTCTAATTTAGATGACTTCTGCCATTTTCACGAAATTTTTAGTGGAAATGGTAGGAAAAGGCTTTTAACACATTCTGTAAAAATTAAGATGCAGAAATACTTTTTTTACAAATGTCTTAAGGCAAGGAGAAGCATAGGAGAAAGTGAGGTTAGGAAATCAATGTTTTTCCTTTTCTTGTTGGACAGTCATTTCCCAATATTACTCGAATAAATTGCTCCTTGAGTTTACCTTTCACGTATACCAAATCTGTTGTATAACTGGCTGCCTACTTAAATGTATGTTCCCCACCCTGGCAGACACACTCAACCTTCAGTAGTCCTGTAGACTCACAACAGTACAGTCGAGTGTTGCCTTCCCATCTTGTCACATGTTCACCGTTGCTTATTACTCAATATACTTTTTAAATACAAACATTGTTAATGCTTTACTGAGCCCAGCTAGAGACCTAGTAAACATTACAACATGGCGCAGTCGTGTAAATTGTGCAAGTCGTGTAAATTGTGCAAGTCGTGTAAATTGTGCAAGTCGTGTAAATTGTGCAAGTCGTGTAAATTGTGCAAGTCGTGTAAAGTGTGCAAGTAAATCGTGCAAGCTTGTGTAAGTTGTGCAAATCATAAAAGTCGTAAAAAGTGAACAATGGAATTCTTAACGCAACCGGCACCGATGAACTTTAGTGGTGATCTAGCTGTAGAGTGGAAGAAATTCAAGGGAAATTTCAACATTTACGCAATAGCCACTTCCGCCAGCGAAAAAGGAGATAAAATACTGTCTGCAATATTTCTTCATGTAATTGGAGAGGAGGCCAGAGAAATTTTTGAAACGTTCGAGTTCGCCACAGTAGAAGATGCGACGAAACTGCCGAAAATACTAGAAAAATTCGACGCATATTTTCTCCCAGAGACGAATATCAGCGTAGAGAGGAGCAAGTTTTATGCCCGTCGACAAGAAGAAGGAGAAACCTTTGAAAATTTCTTGACGGAGTTAAGAAAAATTGCAGCTAGTTGTGACTTCCAAAATTTCAAAGACGACATGATAAGGGATAAAATCGTAGTTGGAATTCGTGATTCTAGAGTCAGAGACAGACTTCTTCGAGAACCAAAGTTGACATTGGCTACAGCGAGCCAGGTATGTAAAGCAGCCGAAATAGCAGACGCACACATCAGGGAAATTTCTACGAAAACCACAAATAAATTGGAAATTGGAAGAATTGTGAAAAACCAACAAATGCAGCAGCGGCCGAACGCAGCAACAAACCAAACAAAAAACTCGTTCAGCAATAACCACAGAGGGTACAGTCGAGACAACATACCCACGGTTTCGATTTCCAGGAACTACGACAGGAAACATAAACAACCACACAATGCAGAGCAACTGACACCGTCTCGTCGTCAAGGCCAATGGCATAAAAACAACACGCAAAAAGGTCAGTTTAATAACAATAACCAGTGTAAAAAGTGCGGGTCGTTTCATAACTATCGCGAATGCCCAGCGTTCGGAAAAACGTGTAATAAATGCCATAAACAGAACCATTACGCGAAATGCTGTCTTTCTAAAAACATAAATGTAATCGCGGCAGACGATAATAATTGTTTAGAACCACCGAATAACGAACTTTTCCTAGGTAGAATAGAGGAAGAAAAAAATCAAACAACCGTGACGCCTACATCGCGCATATTTGTAATAACGGTAAATTTTGTGCATGCTAACATGATTGTTAACTGTAAATTAGACACAGGATCAGACATAGATGCCCTGCCTATGCATGTGTATAACCAAATGCATTCCAATAAAATCCTAAAACCCTTTTCAGGTTCCTTAATAGGATACGGGGGTAAAAAGCTAAAAGTTTTCGGTACTTGGGAAACAGATGTTATTATCGCTCAACAACGCGTAAAACTAAACTTTCTGGTAATTGAAACAAGACGTCAGCAATTACCCGTAATAGGAGAAACAACAATTTCAAAATTAAAATTATTAATTGCAAGTCCAAAATTAAATTTTGTCAAAGAAATTGATTCAATTGTTATGAATGAAAACAAAAGTTCACTACAGGAAGACATCGACATAATATTAAAACATAATCAATCCACTTTCGAAGGAATAGGTAACATCGATATGCGACCTTACAACTTTAAACTGAAGGAGGGATACAAGAGTGAAATACAAACCTGCAGAAGAGTTCCATATCAGTTACTAGAACCACTTAAAACTGAATTACAAAGAATGGAGTTACAGAACATAATCGTCAAAGTTAACGAACCCACGGAATTTGTAAACCCTATGGTCATTGTAAAAAAAGCCAACAAACAAATTCGAATTTGCCTGGACCCAAAGCAACTAAATTTAGCAATACAAAGAGAGTACGAAATAATACCAACATTTGAAGACTTGACTTACAGCATTAATGGAGCAAAATTCTTTTCGACACTGGACGCGAACAAAGGATTTTGGCAGATCAAGCTATCGGAGGAATCTTCCATGCATACAACGTTTGCAACCCCATACGGACGGTATCGTTTTCTGAGAATGCCTTTTGGTGTAGCTTGTGCACCTGAAGTCTTCCACAGGACCTTTTCAGACATATTTGCGGACATTCAAGGAGTAAAAGTGTATATAGATGATATTATCATTTACGCAAAAACATGGGAAGAACATAATCACGTTCTAAAAGCCGTTCTTAAACGAGCAAATGAAAAAGGAATTAAATTCAACAGAGCAAAATGTAAATTTGGACAAAGAGAAATAAATTATGTAGGACATACAATATCAGCGGATGGTATTGCTCCGGATAATTCGAAGATAGAGGCTATATTACAGATCCCAATTCCAAAGAACGCAAAAGACGTACGCAGATTTTTAGGTATGATAACCTATGTGGCAAAATTCATTCCAAATCTTTCGGAGATGACGGTAAACTTACGAAAATTAATTAGAAAGGACACAATGTGGATCTGGCAAGAAGCACATGAAAAAGAATTCGAAAATCTCAAACAACTGATAACAAAAGCACCAGTCTTGAAATTTTACGATTCTACGAAACCATTAACCTTAAGTGTTGACAGCTCTAAAAATGCACTAGGAGCAGTAATAATGCAAGAAAATGCACCGATTGCCTATGCGTCAAAATCATTAAGTCCTGCGCAAATAAATTATGCGCAGATAGAAAAAGAGGCATTAGCAATCTTGTACGGATGCCAGAGATTTCATCAATTTGTATATGGAAAGAAAATACTAATAGAAAGCGACCACAAGCCATTAGAGGCGATTTTTAAAAAACCATTAGATACATGTCCTCTCAGACTTCAAAGAATCCTAATAAATTTGCAACATTATGACGTGGATGTCAGATACAAACCAGGCGCTACATTATACGTAGCAGATGAACTGTCAAGAACCTGTGACAAAGACTATGAAGACTTTGACCTAATGGAAAAAGAAATTGAAACCCATATCAACATTATCGAATATTACGCTATATCTCCAGAAAAATTTCAGAAATTAAAGGAAGAAACTGCAATAGACCCACAACTCAAGAAATTAAACGAAACAATAAAAAACGGATGGCCCCAGGACAAGTCAAAGGTAAACGACTTAGTAAAACCCTATTGGAATATTCGAGAAGCTATCACAGAAATAAAAGGCGTATTACTTAAAGACGACCAGATAATAATTCCGAAATCAATGCGCAAGGATATTATGGATAAACTACATTACAATCACATGGGAATCAACAAAACCATAAATAAGGCAAAGGAAATTATTTACTGGCCCAACTACACAAAGGAGATCAAGGATATAATTTCCAACTGCATAATATGTTTAGAGTTTTCAAATTCTCAGCAACCAGAATTACTAATCAACAGACAACTACCGGAAAGGCCATGGCAAGACCTGGCAGCAGATATTTTTTACCTCCAAGGGAAAAATTATCTACTACTGGTAGACACATTTTCGAAGTACCCAGAGATAGCATGCTTGAACAATAACTTAACAAGTTCAAACATAATACACCATTTAAAATCAATCTTTGCTCGACATGGCAAACCCGATTTATTATACACCGACAACGGACCCCAGTTTATAAGTACAGAAATACAAAATTTTCTTAAAGAATGGGAAATCACACACCAAACCAGCAGTCCAAGATATCCGAAGTCAAATGGATTAATTGAACGCCACGTCCAAACAATCAAGAAATTGATAAAGAAATCAATTGCAGACAAAAAGGACACCTACTTAACATTACTAGAGTACAGAAACACTCCCATCAATAATGAAGTTCCATCGCCAGCACAAATATTATTTGGAAGAAGAATTAAAGGATTACTTCCTGTTTCCAACAACAAGCTACGAAATGAAAATTTGCTCGTTCAGAAACAATTGGAATCAAAACAAGTTGTTCAAAAGCAAAATCATGATCGAAAAGCAAAAGATTTAAGTGAGTTAGAAGTAGGCGATGACGTCATGGTTCAATTATCAGAAAAAGAAAACTGGCAATTGGCCAAAATCAAAGAAATAGACGAAACAAGACCTCGCAGTTATGTAATACAATTGGTAAGCAATGACAACATCTACATTCGAAATCGTAAATTCTTAAAACCAATCTTGAATCCTGATAAGACAAAATTCATTGATAATAAATTTAACCTAGAACTTGAGAAATTCATTAATAGAGAGGTAAGGAATAACAGCCCCAATATGACCCAAATCCCAGATACAGATCCCCTTCCGGAAAAAGGTGAAATAACACAGAGCCCAGAAAGAACAATTCTCAATAATAACAACCCAAATACACCCAGACCTACGAGACAGACCAAACAACCTAGCCACCTGAAAGACTATTTACTTTACGGCTTTAAAAAGTAACACAAAAGAAAAGTTACTTTAGGTTAAGTTTAGAATAGAGAATTCGTTTAAGTTTATAATACACAGTTTTGTTCTTTTTTAAGATGTTTTAAAGTGTTTTTACTTAGCATTGTTTATAGTTATAAAATAAGAAAGGGAGGTGTTGTATAACTGGCTGCCTACTTAAATGTATGTTCCCCACCCTGGCAGACACACTCAACCTTCAGTAGTCCTGTAGACTCACAACAGTACAGTCGAGTGTTGCCTTCCCATCTTGTCACATGTTCACCGTTGCTTATTACTCAATATACTTTTTAAATACAAACATTGTTAATGCTTTACTGAGCCCAGCTAGAGACCTAGTAAACATTACAACAAAATCAATGTTTTTCTGAGCAATAACCGTTGTATAGTATATTAATCACTTCTTGATTAATTAAATGATAATAAAATGTAAAATTAGCAATATTCCTATTCAAAACTTAATTGAAAAAATTTTCGGGTGCATATGCGATTTAAGGACAATGTTGTGAATACACAAGTCATATAAAAGTAAAAAATTTATTTGACAAAAGAAAAAACCAAGCAAAAAAATTATTCAAAAAATAAACTAATCACTATTATCTAATACACTGATAAAACCCTACTACTTTTCTAACTTACCTAACAGGCCATTTACAAACTTAATTTCTATACTAAAACAATTATGTTCTTTTCGCAACTTTTTTAATTGTAATCTAATTTTATGCATTTTACTCTTCAACTGAGCTTGTTCTTTCTTAGCCAGTTCGCGTCTTTGCCGGAAGGACGATTTGAAGTTTTTGAGCATCTGCTTAGATCTTTCTAGTCCTCCTTCCCACTCCTCGGGGTCACTTTCATCAGCAGAATGATTTGCGTACGCTACAGGCATTTTCTTTCAATGTCTTCAGCAGCTACAGAAATTGTAAAATGCCTCTAAAAAGACACAAAATTACGTTCTTCCACCAAAGCTGCCCTAAAAGTAATGCAAGATGCAAGTAAAAAGTAACGCAATGGCAACGTAATTTGACAGACTATTAATTACTTTGACATTTTTGACAGATAAATGACAGATCGGTCCGGCCAATTTTGCGACCATAAACCAGAAAAACAGTTTTGTGCACTACCAATATAACATTCAGAGTTACTGTTCTTGCAAAGATAACAGCATAGAGAAAGCATCATCTTTATATTGGCACCCTGCGACACCAAGTTTTACAGACGTGGCCTACACACCTTTTTACGTCACGTTCGGCAGTCGCCGCTAGAGGTCGGTGCCGTCGGCATCTACCTCCACTGTATGTAATAGGGGGCGCACCATTAGCACATGTGTTTTGTTTTAGTTATAGGGGATCATGGAAAAGTTAATCTGTAATCTGTAAACCGCATCTTTTCGGAGCCTTCGATCTTACCAGACCAGTCTACAATGTTGCCAAATTAGCCGAACCATCGATTTAAGAGTCTCATTTACAGATCATCTGGGTGTACATACTAATTAGGTGCACCTGTAAATAAGACTGATTTATTTATTGTAAAATATTACCAAATAGTTGTTATTTTTTAAGAAAATTACTTTTTTTTAATATTGAAACACTTCTTTTATTAATACAAAATTGTTTTTGTCATGCAAAACTACAAAATTAATGCTTATAGGATAAATTCTAATAAATAGTACATTAAAGAACTAGTGACATTTTATGGCAAGAGTTTAAGTTTAAAAAACGAGTGGCACAGCCGCGAGTTTTGTAACCAACGAGTGCCATAAGTACCTTACAAACGAGTTCTTTATTGAAATATAGATTATGCGGTATCTATTATGCCTTCTTCATAAAGAATATTTTAATTCCTGCAAAACTCTATTAAGGTATCGTGTCTTCTTGTAAGAGTCGAACAATTGGACCCTATCCACAAAATACAACACAATTTTCTCTCCAAACTTGGATCTTCACATCGAATTCTATTATAATAGTAGCCGTCCCACAAGACCACCAATAAAATCATCCATAATTTTGTTTATTTTTGTATTAAATCTTTTTTTTGAAAATACCGTTTACTCGCATTTCTTTTAGTTATCATTTAAACGTGATTCTCTTCCGTCTGGTATCCTTTATTACGTAAAAAATTATACTAATTTGAATGTTTGGTCACTTATTGGTGATGGTGAAATAGCTGTGACGATCAACAAGCAGGAGCCCTGCATTTCCCAGTCTTTGCAAAAAAAATCTTTGTTACACAACAATGCAACCAAACATTTTCCAGTTACGTACAGCCGAGTTCAAAAGTAATGTCCACCTGTTAAACTTGTTTATTTTCCACATAAAACCAACACAGACATTAAAATTGATACTTATGCTAAGCATATGAAATAATGAAACAGATGCATTGGGTTTCCTTCAGCTAGTATACATCATCTGTAGAAGAAACTTAAATTTTAAAAGTATGAGATTGACATTAATTTTGAAACTGACTGTACAACAACGTGGGCGCAACTGAATACTCCACAAAAATGTACAGGTATTTTTGATTATTTATTGCATTCAAATGCTATATAACATAACTCAAATGTAACATTTTAGATATTACAAGGGTTTAGTTTTACAGTGGCTCTTTATAGAGCAGAAGTTTGGTGCAAGTTACACCTAATCATTTGTTCAACATAATGCAACAAACTCACTATACCAGGTCAAATTAAACAAACAAAAAAGGGGAAAAAAACGAGATGACAATGCTACTAAATTGTGTCAACGTTATTTACATTAATTACATTCATTTTAATCACTTACTTGCTACTGTGAACTGGACGCATACATACAGCTGATTTCATATCTTGATTTTTATAATAATAACTGACTATACATATAATTCAATTTATACATTCGGGATAATTAAAAAAAAAATGGCATAATTTCTATTTTCCTAACAGGGAGTAGCATTAAAAATGTACCGCAAAAGTGTTTCTGCTGTCATCATAAAAAATGTTCCAAAAAGTGTTGCCAAATTTAGCATCAAGAAAGGACAAAATATAATAAAACAGGGAATAATGATGTGATAACACATATTGTTCAATTATGCGCTATAATAATTGGTCACACTAATAAATAGAAATGCGCCTCATAAAACATATTTACTAAGTTTATGATAAAGAATTAATAACTTTACCAAATTATAAATGTGGCACTTCCTCTACATCTGGACAAATTCTGTTTACATTTGTCGTTAACATGGATATGCAGTACACAAAAATTCTAAGAAATTTAGCAAGACAGAAATATACATCTCAATAATTTAAAGGATTGAAAAAATTTACATCTGTTTAACAAAAGTAAAACTCTTGAATATCAAGGTACTTTATAAGTTTACACTGAAAGGGCACTGGTTCCAGTTTAAAGTTATTAACGCCGTTTCAAATGTTTGTTAAATTTAGAAGATACTAATCTATTATTACCCGCATTCAGTTTGCAAAGTGATAAACGGAGTATAGAAAATAGATTCGAAAATTTAATTTGAAAATGGTGCCTGCGCAGTAGTTAATTCCCATTTAACAGTATTTTCTAATAGAATAATAAATAAGCTTAAACTGATATACATAGCAATAAACGTGTTAAGTTTTCAAATTGGGGTAAATACTTGTAAATAAGAAGAATTAACCGCGACAGGAAATAATATTATAAACAAATCGCCTGGACTCATACACAAAAGAATGCATAATATTGCTTTCGCACCGCACCATACAATCACTCAGACCTGAAGCTGAAACCTGTAAACCGATTTCTTTCAAATGCATCCAAGAAGAAGAGTATGAATTGAGAGTTATTTATGTAAAAATATCTAATAACGTTAACGTTTTCCGTTGTTAAAGTTCAAACTTCTCAATGGAGTTTTGAACGTCGATGCTGCCTGCTGCTGCAACTGATAGGCGAGAGGATGGATCTTGAACCCGAACAACCTAGAATTATCAACATAACTATTATAAATCTACCTTCGAATTTAAATTTTTGACAAAACATTTAGTTTCAATGGAAATGTTGAAAAGCTTTATAAACCAACCTTGGCACAAACTGATTTGTGGGACGCTTCGGCCTGTACTCCGGATGTACCATAAACAGCATATGCGGAAAACCAGTCCCAAAGTAGGCCCCATCAGTGTGATGATGACGAGATGATTTTGGTGTGTATACGTCCATGCACTTTGGACAATAAGACTTGACCATCGCCTCACCAGGAACATCTGAAAGGCCTGCACCACAAAAAATTACAATTGATCAATTGCCACTTGTATAACCACATATAAACTAAAGTTTAACTTTAAACTTCGATCGATAACTCGAGTTCTATGATAGCTAGAAATTTGATTTAAGAACAAAAATAAACTAGAGAAAAAAGTCTATACCCAGAAATTATTTTTGAAGATACAGGGTGAGCCAAGATTATTCAGGGGCAAGTAACATTTTTTTAAATGTAATGTGTGTAAAAGAAGATTTTTTCGAGTCTTTTCTTAGACTCTTTTCACTCCAATATTGTTACTGACTATTTCCAAACCACTTAGATGTGGTGATTTTTTTTTTTCAAATAATGGCATCTGCAGATGCATGTTAAAAAAATCACTACAGTCACCATTACGAGTTTTAAGAAGAAATTATGTAAGTACTACATAGTTAGGAAACACCTGGGAAAGGTCTTTGAATCGTTTTTACTTTTAAACAATTATACAGGGTAAATAAACTTCATTTTTCAATTTAGAACTTCTTGAATTTAATTTTCTCAATTTTTTCAAATGGAACACCCTGTATGTTTTTAACGATATGATGTGGAATCTAAAAACGAATCTTTTTTTATACAGAGTATTTCAACGAGAACTGCTGGTGCCTAATTGCGCATTTCCAATAGAGTTAAAAATTTGGCAGAAATAAACTTTAATTAATGCGCTACAATGTGGCGTAATTGTGTGGTCTATAATTAATTCTATGCGCCGTCGGGACGCCATAAAGTGCTTTTTCAGAATTTTTCAATATATTTTTTTTTATTATTATGTTCGCAATACCGCCAGGTATACGTTCCAGTTATTAAAAATTTGATATTTGTAGTTGAAGTATCGCTAATTGTGTTTTTAAGAAGTTCGCAAAAATTTGACAAATTTATGACACAACTGCTTTATTGAAGCAGTCAAAGTTCATGACAATGACGCTTAAACGGTTCGGTTATTTATGACTTAATAGCTGTACCTACTCAAAGATCTTTGCAGCACAGGGACCATCATAAAATCTAATGTGGTTAACCGCAAATGGACTAGGTAAACGGCCACAAAACTGTCAATCAAAAATCCCTTCAGCGCTGAAATTTAAAAATCCATGTAATTCAATAACGGTTTGATATAGAAATATTTCAATTACTCGTTATCAATCTTGGAGATCGTGATCATGAGCTTAAAGAAAATCAAAAGAAATGAAGTAAATATTTAGATATGAAATCGAGATCAAAAGTGAAAACTCTCAGCATTTAAAAAAAGAAAAAAACAATGTCATCTTGTAGTGCATTAATTATAGTTTATTTCTGGCAACTTTCAAATTTTTACCTCCATTGAAAATACGCAATTAGACACAGGCGGTTCTCGTTGAAATACCCTGTATGTACACTTCTATGGCTATTTGTAGCCATTTTCGATTGATTATTGACCAATAATTACAAAATTCAAGAATATTCATAAAAATTAGAACGTTATTAAATAACTCAACAGATAACATACAGAATGTTCCGTTTGAAAAAATTAAATTCAAAAAGTTCTAAATTAAAAAATTAAATTTAGCCACCCTGTATAATTTTTCAAAAGTAAAAACAATTCAAAGACATTCCACAAATGTTTCCTAACTAGTACTTACATAATTTTTTCGTAAAACTCGTATATGTGACTGTAGTAATTTTTTTAACATGCATCTGCAAATACCATTATTTGAACAAAAAAAATCACTACATCCAAGTGGTTTGGAAATAGTCAGTAATAATATTAGAGTAAAAAGAGTTTAAGAAAAGGCTCCAACAAATGTTTTTTTACACGCAACATTCCATTTTAAAAAAATGTTAATTGCCCCTGTATAATCGTCTTGGATCACCCTGTATGTCAAATAATTTCCGGTTATAGATTTATTTGTGTTCTTAAATCAAATTTCTAGCCATCATGGAACTCAAGCTATTGAGGTAGGACGCATTATTGCCTCACCCTGTATATTACAAACCAAATCGCACCTATCGCGCCAAATAAATAAGAGGACTGTTCTGTTGTCGATTTTAAATAAAACCTAAAATATTTTTAGAAATCACGCCGTCTGCCGTGAAAAAGGTCATTCTGACTCTTCAATTTTTGGAAAACTGGTTCTTTTTAAAAACGGTTGAAGACGTAAATGAGACGCATGAGTCTACAGTTTCAAGGGTGGTTTATAAATATCCCAGAAGAACAGGACTTGTCACAAATAATAAACGATGTCAAAACTAAAAGACAAGTCACAGATTACTTCAATGTTGGGTTGTTTAGAAGTTTTCACCAATTCTAGAGTTTTCTTTGTTACCAACAACTAATAAGCCAAGTTTAACTAATCGAAAGTTCATTGCCATTTATCCAAGGCAATAATTTTTACTAAGTTATGTTTAGCGATAAACCGAGTTTACTAATTTTGTAGTTTAAGTAGCTGTTAGAATCACAACTGACCTAACGGAAGCATCGGTTGCGACTCGCAATAGACCCTCGGACAATATCCAAAATCGCCAGATTGATACTTTTCTATCATTTGGGCAATACCCCGATTTGTCAATATGTATCTAGCGTGGATCAGTCCGTAGAGCATTTCAGCAGCTTGCTCGATGAGGTCTGATTGATTAGGGTTATCGTCCAGCTCATCATCTAAAAAAGTGGTTTCATTCAATGTGAAGAGTTCAAAGTGATTTTCTTCGCTTACCTGGCTCTAAATCTAATATCATATCCAAGGCTTGTCTGTAGTGCGGCACTTGCTCATTTAACCCCGTCAAGTTGAACTTGTCTTGTATGTAATCTTCATCTACCTAAAAGTGTACAAAAAAATTAGCTCCGAGAAGGTAGCTAAAATAGAATTGGTTATCATTTAGCATTGTAGTTCTCGCATTAGTGTTCTTGTTCAAACTTGTGATAGTTTAGTGAACATGTTGTCAAAACTATTATTATTATGGTGAATAAAGACGACATTAATCAACTATTGACGTGATGTCTCATCATCAGCAGGTTGGGTCAGTTGCCCCAAACTTGTCCAAACACAAAATTAGTTTTGTAAGTTATCGAGTGTTTAGGTTTAGGGGTAGGTTCAAGATATGCGTGTTAGCGATACCGGCGACATTTAACTTTTTGCGAATGGGGTTAGTGTTGATGTTGTCGGAGGTTAAACTTACCTCGCAAAAAAACTCGTTCCCTCGAAGTCCGCAAAACCATGAAATCCACGAAACCTCCTCAGAGCTGCTCATTTTCCTAAAACACTCATCAGTGAGTAAAAGGTGGATTTGACAATGATGGGGGTTCAACCCAAGTGGATGCCGCTGTTTGGATTCCGCCAATGACGTATGTGACAGAAGGTCGAACTAAAAATTGTGCTTCCTGCCAAGATCACCGCATCAAATTTACGATTTACGGGGAAATTGGAGAAAACGATGACGGAAAAAATAGAAAATTCAAACATTTACCTCTTTGTACCTTGATTAGCCACGCTTACGCTGCTTCATCGACGCGAAAAAACGATGCAGAGCAGAGCGGAAGGCGAATGAGAGACCATCTGGCGGCGAATATGGGCGATACGGTCGTGGGGATGTGGCCGACTCCACTCTTGGAAATTCAACTGGCGCCAGGCTTAAACTTCTTCAATCAAAAACAAGTCCTAATAAAGGTATGGTAAGCCGTTTTATTATTTATTCTCTATATTCCTATGCCACTTGCGATAATAATAATCACGTTATTTCCCTTAAGGAGAACGTCTCCGCTGTATCATTTATGATTGTAGAACGTCAGCAAAATGCATTGACGTGATTGTTTGTGTAGTAGGGGCACGTATTGAAAAGAGAGAATAGTTATTTATGTATGGGAACAAATATAATGTACATTATATTTACACCAAATTAAACTATACATCCCTTGCACTATTCATCAGAAAATTTAATGAGCATTAAAAAATCTAAATGAAACCCAAATTATTATACATCAGAAAATGAGAACATCACCACTAAAATAACTATGCTGCGTATTGTTTTACCATTGCTTACATTTTAAATTCTATATGTCTATCAATTTTACTAAATGTTCACCAAATTTAGAACGCTCAAGTTACGCGTCCGTGCTGTACATAATAAATATTCGCGCTATCCATTTATATTTAGTGTTTCTTAAAAAAACTATTTGTGCGTCGAATAATTATTCTATTACTCCAAGAATAAAATATGCTCGAGCATCTCCCCTTGCCGCTTGCGCTTCCAGACAAGAGGCACGCGAAAAAAGTTTTGTACAAGGTCAGTTCAGGGCCCTGTAATTTTTTTTTAAAAGCACGATTAGAAATTTCCTTTAAAAAAAGTTTTACGTTTTACATAATGCAAGTCATTTACAGCAAAGCATTTATATATTACAGAAATCAATATCTTTTTTTGTGCAAACCACTTCTATTTTTACTCTTATTTTCCTTGCCTTAGCACATCTACATCTATAATTTAATTATTTACTATTTGCACAACATTTTATTGTTTGTGTATTTTTGATCAACAAATAGTATTTTTAACTGCGAAATAATATAAGACACTGTCGAAAATTAAATATCTGGGTATTATGTTAGAATTAAATGCGGAATAAAATTTGGTGAACATACAGTATTTATGGTCAACAAAAGTTATTTTGGCGAACAAAATATATAAGAGGCCATCATTATGTCAATATTTGGTTGTCGCTTTAAGATTATGTATTTTCTTAATTTTGGTGAGCATTTAGTATTTTTGGGAAATGAAAGTATTTTTTTGTATGAAAATATTGGGTAAACTTGGTAGACTGTTAAATACGACCCTTTATGTATCAAGGGAATAAACACCGATTTTGATTCCGAGAATGTCAGTAATGGACGAGGCGCAGCCGAGGGCATTTTTATTCGAGGGATTAACGATGTTTATTCCAGACATGCACTAGATGCAAAATGTAAAATTAACTGACAAACACCTCAATTATCAATAAAATGTTGATTCTGTTATGTCTCATTTCCTAGGAAACGAAAAATTGTGCAACTAGATTATGCAGTAAGAATGTGCAATTTTATTCTTTCTTTTTACATTTTTAACAATTCTGGCCACGATTGTATAAAAAATCTTGTATGTAGTACGTTGCAAAATTCGTGTTTTTCGCACGCGACGTGTTACCAAACTCGCTTCGCTCGTTTGGTAATATTCACGTCTAGTGCGAAAAACACGTTCATTTTGCAACTTACTACATAAATAGCTATTGTGGTTTTTTATTTTATTTAGTGACATACTTTAACTTCCAAAAACCACCCTATTTTTGAGCTATGACGTTATCGGCGGCTTTATTTAAATAGATGACCCTGTATATTTTTACATTTTTAGTTACATATTATAAAAGACAGTTGGCTGAACCCTTCGCACTATATCGTTGGGAACACACAACTCGGACCGACGGAGTCGAAGCGAAACGCAAGAGTGGCCGAAGGGGGCCTCGAGACGTCATCGGGTCCCTCAGTTCATTTCACCCTCTTCGGGGGGCCCTTTCCGGTTCAACCGGAGTCTCGAGAGAGTGAGACGCCGACACAATGTCACGTTTACCGTTTACGTGCTGCAGACGCTAGGGAAAAGCTACAACCGTCTGCGCGTGCTCACGACTCGACTCGCCGTGACCGCCGTGTCGTTAAACTTCAATCGGATGTCATTTCCGAATTTTGAGGTTATATTTTCCGTTTTAAAACAATTGGGGGCTGCGACGCGCGGAAAAAACACTTTGCGACGACGTTTCAGGTCAGTTTCTCTTACCCGTCACTTTGGAAATGTTCAACGAACCGAACCGACAAATTTTTGAGCCCCATTAAGCCGCCGTCTCGATCTCGACGAATGTCATTTTTTTTAGGTTAAGTGTCAAGTTCTTTGTTTTAAACAAAAGAAGACACCCGTCTTGACGAGTGATTTACCATTGCGGTACCGACCTTCCCGTCTCTCCCGGTTTGTTAGTTTCTCAGAACGTACGGCTTTGAAAGAAAAATGTGTGCGATCGCGAATGCCCTCTCGATGACCTTACCCACGAGGCCCTAAAAAACGACGTCTGAGACAGGACGAAGTGAATTAGTGTAGGAGAAAACGGTCACGGACACTTCCGAGGCCTTAAAAATGTACTTTTTGTGTTTATTTTTCGTGCACGACTGTTAAAACCTTCTTTTGTTGCCGGGGTCTCGAAATCATCGTAGACAGGACGAGGCATATTAATTCGACGGGCCCGAGACGTTTAAAGCGTCTTCGATCGAGTGAGAGCAGACGAGTTTTATTGTCGTGGTACCTGTGACAAATCTCAGAGGGGACCAAGTAAATTTGTGCAGAAAAAAAACGTCCGGAACACTCCGGAGGCGTTAATGGTACTTTTTGTTAATTTTTCGTGTACGACTGTCAAAACGTTTTTTTCTTTCCGGTACCGAAAGACCATCATCGTTCAAAGGACGAGGCATGTTAACGCATTCGTTCCAACACTTTTAAAGCACCTTTGACGGAGTGAGATCAATTTCGGTTCAACTCCCTTCGTGATGAAAAAGCAGTAGACTTTCACGTTTTTCACTCCAACTTGGCGCTGAAAACGATCGTGAGACGGGACGAAGCATGTTAATTAAGGTTTACGATTGAAGAAAAAGATCGCAAAAAAGAATTGTAGATAATCCAGTATGTTTTAGAAAAGGGGAAAAGTGAATAGGCAACTCAAAATTCACTAAAGTACAATTTCACATATTTTTCTTAATTTTAAATTTCCTACAGTTTCTAAATTGAGAAAGAAGAATATTTTAGAGTCGCGCCGGAATCTCGCAAATCGAAATATCTATGCGACAAAGTTTTCCGACAATGATCAGGTTACGATGACTATGTTTCTAACTAAACCTGTGTTAAGCAAATTCAGAATTTTGACACAAATTGAGTAAAGCTAGGGTCGCTAAACACCTTGAAAGTGTGTTATCTAGAATTGTAAGTAGTAGAATATTGAAAAATTTGTTTAAAAGTTATGGGTTTTTAAGGAAAGTTTAAATTTAGGGGTACGCACCGCTATTCACGAAACTTAACGATTGTTTAATACTCCGTTATCTTTTTTTCAAGTTCTTTACCACTTTGTCTGTTAAATATTTATTGTTATAACTGGAGAATTTATGCGTCTAAGGTTTAAAATTTTCATAAAGTAAGATTTTTAATAATGTAACAATTGGGAAAATATGCCAGCATGGCCGATACACCTAATAAAGGTGACAAACGGTTTACCTCTATATCATGGTGTGACAAAAAAAATTAATTACACCTTCTGGCTAATATAGACCTTTCCCAAATAAAACATTCTCCTACTTAAAACTAAAGGTAAACATAAAAACAAACTTATTTAACTTTAGAAGGACCACTTATTCGACAAGAATTTTTTATTATAATAAATGTTAATAACCGGGCATTAATGTTCTTCATAAAATTTTGGAAAGGGAGGCGAAAAGATATAAAGAAAGCGAGGAACAAAAACAATAAAGAGGGAGAAAAGAAATGTAGGAGCATTAATGTTTTTCATAACAATCTTAAAAAGGGAGGAGGAGAGAGAGGGAGAAAAGAAAAGGGACTGGGAGAAGGAGAATGAGAAAAAGAGAGCGAGAGCAAGATATAGAGAAAGCGATGGAGAAAACAAAAAAAGATGGGAAAATCGAAAAAAAAGGAGAGATGAGGGAGAAAAAAGAATATAGCAGTGGGAGAAAAAAAAAAGAGCAAGTAAGAGGGGGAAAAAGGAAAGGGAAGTAGGAGAAAAAAGGGGAGAGGAGGGGGAAAAAAGGAAAAGTGGAGGGGGAGAAAAAAATATAGCAGAGGGAGAGAAAGAAGGAGAGAGTAGGGGGGGAAGAGGAAGGGGAGGGAAAAAAAGGAGGGGGAGAAAAACAAAAGAGAGAGGAGGGGGAGAAAAAAGGAGAGAGGAGGGGGAGAAAAAAGGGAGACAGACAGACCAGGAGAGAGAGGCAAAGCACAGACGTAGAGAAAAAAAGGGAAAAAGACAAAGAAACAGGATGAAAGAAAAGTAGAGAAAGGCAGACAATCAGGAGGAAAGAGAGAAAGAGAGATAGATAAGAGGGATAGATTTAAGAAGGGGAGAGAAAAAAGCAGAGAAAAAATTGAAGAACAGAAAGGGCTCAAGGCAGACAATCAAATTAAAGTAAGCTAAAAACGTATTTTATCAGGTAAAATGTAATTGTGATTTTGCAAAAAGAAAAACAATCGTCGTCTAAAAAACTACATTCAAAAAAAATGGAAACGTCTCTACGGATACTAGGGCGCATTCTAAAACCAAAACGGTGTCATGTAAAATTTTATTGTGATTTTGCAAAAAGAAAAACAATCGTCTAAAAAATTACATTCAACAAAAATGGAAACGTCTCTACTGTGGAGGGCTTCACTCACTAGGGCGAAGCCCTAGTTTGTTATAATAATATAAGGTTTGTTGGTGGTTGTGCGACTTGTAGTTTTTTAAATATTAAATACTTTAATGACTTGATAGCGAATTTTGTTCTGAATGATGTCAAAATAGTTGACTTTGATGTAATAGTCGATCAAGAAAATAAATAAAGTGTTTGCCAAAATAAAGTTGTATTCCTTATAGACAAGTGTGTCGTTGACAAACATTTTAATTATATTCTGAAATGAATATTATACAAAAGTAAACTTTTTTTGACATTATTGGGTTCAGAAAAAATATTCCATTGGACTAAATTGTAAAAAAAATTCTTTCCATTTGAACAAAAAGAAAAAGCAAATTTACCACCAAGTGTGCAACACACAATAAGTATGACCACATATTTTTATGTATTTTGCAATAATACAAAAATACAACAACAAATATGATACTCTGTATAACTTTTAAAATCAAAAAGTTTATTATTTTGTCTCTAGTCACTCTCTAATTCTGAATTTGAATGAATTTTGGCATTCATTGACTTAGTTTAATGTCCCATCTGCAAAACGAATCCATCTGCTGGAGGCTGGGTGTCGTTCACAAAAGAATGCCGATTGGTAGGTCGTACCTACCTACCGAAGCTACCTATCTTTACTCAGTGCCGTAGCTAACAGGGGGTCTAGGGAATCCGGATGACACAAATTTAGCAAATTTTTTGTTTGCTTTGTCAATTTTTGTTATCTCATTCTTTCACGAAGTAATTAAAGAAATTATTTTAACAATGGAAGAGTAAGGGAAAAACAGTATAAATTTAGAACTTAACAGAAATATTTTTGACATTGATTTGTAAGTACCTAACGTCCTCGAGTAAATAGGAGGCAAGGACAAACTTTGATACAGTTCACCAAGTGTTCACCAAGGATTACTGCAGAGTAATAATTTTTTTCTTTTTCTAAATTATTAAGTGTTCAGGTGACACAAAACCTTTTCAGTGGCTTCCAGATTATCCTTCCTATATGAATAGTGAGGAAAACTTACCTACATGCTTCAGAATCTTTCCAACGATTTGTTGGGAGAGCAGAACGCATTTTTTGGACAATGAGAAGAGTGAAAACTTTTTTTAGAAATAGAACTGGCAAGACAATGACAAGAATGAGTGGTGAGTGTTCTAGCTCTAATTTCAATACACTGACACACTGAGAAGTTTATTGTTTCAAGTAGGAAGTCTTTGAGTTGTTTCAGTTTTTTTTTTAAATATAGGTTTTAATAACGTTATGGTCATTTATTATACAAATACAGTTTTTTCATAATTTTTACAAAACATGTGCGGACCCTTTGAAATAAAAATCTGGCTACGTCACTGCTATGCTGACTATTTGAAAAGCATCCGACTGCCCTTGCAAAATTCAAAATTTCACCCAACCATTTACACAACGAGCGAACAACACAACGAACCCTCACTTTCGAAACTCAGCTGGTTGAGATAAGTGCACAGGCGGGAGGAACCCTTGTGTTTTACGTGGATGTTTCCGACGTAAAAAGATGTCGATTCCTGTTCAAACAGGTGAGAATTCGTTACTTTTCGAATTGGTATATTTGATTTTTAACAAATGGGATTTTATACTTTCACGAGATTCGTTGCGAAGTTGTAAACAAACTTACCACGAGGTACTTAAGTACCTACCTAAAGTATGTTTTACTGACGGACGGACGGACGACAGTGATTTGTTTTGGCTTTATAAAACTATAAGAAAAGAAGTTGATGTTACGAATATTGCGGTTGATTACATGTTTAGATTAAAACGTGATTACAGACAAGATAGGTTTACAAAACGGAGGCGTTTGTGTGCACTGCAAGAATGCAATACAATTTTTCTAATCGCTTGAACTTAGGATTTATATTAGCGCACTAGGCTACAGGCCGAGTGCGACAATCACACGAGTGTGTAACCAAACTGTATGGAACCACACGGCACACAGTGTGTTTATTAGTTTCCAGCGAGTACAACATTTTTTTCACAACTAAGATGCCTCAATAGTGCGGTCCATGACCACTTTTTTAGGGGGTTGTGAGCAACTTGGTGGTCATTGCATGCGTGTTTTTTGAAATCTTTTTCTGTTTATTTACAGTTTTTTTATTAACAAGATTTAGGTGCCTAATTTTAAAACTCATTTATAAAGATTTTTAAATAATTTTGTTTTCTTATTAACTTTCAGAATACATAAACTGAGAAAGACGTGCGCAACACTCTAAAAAAAAGTGTTGTTTATTAATTATAAGCCGGAGGTTTTCAGAACTTAGAACAATTTAGCGTGTAGTCAGCTATATTGATCAAAACGTACTTCTATTTTTTCCTTGAACATGCATTTGACGGTTGCCAACTGTCAGTGGTTTCAAAGGTGTTTACTCAGCTTGATACTTATTTTATAATTTATAAATTCTCGATAAAACAGGGCAGTAAGACATTTATTAAATTATTTTGATACATTAATGCCCAGTTGCACGAAACTTAACGGTTGTTTAATCTTTCGTTATCTTTTCTCCTTTAACATTGCAATTCATCAAATTTTTGTAAATAAACGGATAGTCCTGCAATAAAATTGTAACAATTTTTAACAAACAATTAAACCACCGTTAAGTTTTGTGCAACTGGACGTTAGATTCAAAATAGGTATTTATGTATCAAGGGAATAAACACCGATTTTAATCCCGAGAATGTAAGTAATGCACGTGGCGAAGCCGAGGGCATTTTCATTCGAGGGATTAACGATGTTTATTCCAGAGATGCATACAAAACTTTCTTCCCAACCGTTTAAGTAAATAATAATAATAAATTAGAGAAGAAATAATTGTTATAATTGACAGAAACCTAAATATAGTTGGCTAACGTTATTATGGAAACGAGTTTCTTTATGTTAGGATCGGCATTTTTTTTACTTTATTCCCTAGGGAAGAATAGTTATTTATGTATCAAGAGAATAAACACCGATTTCAATCTCGAGAATGTAAGTAATGCACGAGGCGAAGCCGAGGGCATTTTCATTCGAGGGATTAACGATGTTTATTCCAGAGATGCATACAAAACTTTCTTCCCAACCGTTTAAGTTAATAATAATAATAAATTAGAGAAGAAATTGTTATAATTGACAGATACCTAAATGAAGTTGGCTGACGGTTATTATGGAAACGAGTTTCTTTATGTTAGGATCGGATTTTTTTTTACTTTATTCCCTAGGGAATAAAGTGGCACTTTATTCCCGGTTGGGAAAAAAGGTGTATTTTATAAGCTCAGGTGGTTTTTATCTTAAAATTCCGATAGTGGCAAGTTTCCTATTGGGACTTTAAGTTGATAAATTAATTAATATTAATATGAGGCGGAAATCGGGCGGAAAATAGTTTTTCATACAATCGTATCGAAATGGTACTATTTCGAATGTCATTTTCATGTTGAAATGACGTGTTTTTTTTCACTATACTGTCACTTTTTCGCACTAGATAGAAAATGTAAAATTAACTGACAAATACCTCAATTATCAATGAAATGTTGATTCTGTTATGTCGCATTTCCTAGAAAACGAAAAATTGTGCAACTAGATTATGCAGTAAGAATGTGAAATTTTATTCTTTCTTTTTACATTTTTAACAATTCTGGCCACGATTGTATAAAAAATCTTGTATGTAGTACGTTGCAAAATTCGTGTTTTTCGCACGCGACGTGTTACCAAACTTGCTTCGCTCGTTTGGTAATATTCACGTCTTGGTGCGAAAAACACTTTCATTTTGCAACTTACTACATAAATAGCTACTTTATACAATCGTATCGAAATAGTACCATTTCGAATGTCATTTTCATGTTGAAATGACGTGTTTTTTTTCACTCTACTGTCACTTTTTCGCACTAGATACAAAATGTAAAATTAACAGACAAACACCTCAATTATCAATAAAATTTTGATTGTTATGTCACATTTCCTAGGAAACAAAAAATTGTGCAACTAGATTATGCAGTAAGTATGTGCAATTTTATTCTTTCTTTTTACATTTTTAACAATTCTGACGACGATTGTATAAAAAATCTTGTATGTAGTACGTTGGAAAATTCATGTTTTTCGCACGCGACATGTTACCAAACTCGCTTCGCTTGTTTGGTAATATTCACGTCTTGGTGCGAAAAACACTTTCATTTTGAAACTTACTACATAAATAGCTATTACAATTTAGTTGATGTTTTTAGTATGTACCTACTTACCTATCTCGTGTGCACATTGGGTAAACATCTGTATATATAAGTGTCAGAGTTTGCTCTTATTTTAAATTTTGTGTTATTTTACAAATCAATGGATACTAACAAATTTTATCTTCAACTTTGCGTAAAGTAAGACTTACTCACTAAAAGGAGTGCCTAAAATTAAATAATCACTAGTGTTATAATATTTGTAATACTTGTTATAATAATGTAACCTTAGTGCGTCACAAACTTGCCTAAAAAAAATATTGCACTTTTTATTCTCTAGATGCATGCAAATAACTAAAGGAGGCTTAAATATCTTTTTTCACATTTTTTTTATTTCATATTTTCGTAAATATTTGCAATTTTTGTTTTTGATGACGCATTGGTCCCCCGTATCCAAGACTCACACCTATATTAAATGGACTCTTGTTTTTGGCTACTATGCTGCGCTGCTACCAGAGTGCGCGAAATGTGTACAGCAGATTGGCATTTGATTTATAAATAGAACGCAAGCAATCTGAGTAAAGCGCCATCATACGATTTCTTTTAAAACTACGCCGTGCAGGGGTCGGCTACGTCACAAATCTCCCACTCCAAAAATTAAAAAATTAATCCTGGCCGTAATATTGACCCTAGAACCAAATAAAAAAATACGAGTCTAATAAAATTGCCTACATTTTCTAAATATTATATTTTTCAAACATGAGGCAAGTACCCCATCAATCAACAACAGAGCATTTGGAAGAAAGTAGTATGAAGACAAAACTTAAGAAAGCTAATAATAACCGTTTCCATAGATAAAAGAACAACAGAAGTTCATCGTCCACCTCTTTAACAATTACACTTAAACTTAATATTGAGGCATTCCCTATTTTTAGTCGGCACAGTGTCTCGCCCGCCGCGATCAGACAGGCGCCGCAACGCCGCACGACGTCAAGTCGCGGTGATAATTCTCTGCCAAAAAAACATTTTTTTAAAAACTCTCAATCAGAGGTAAATCACTGACATCATTCGACTAATATTTCCCAGAAGTGAAAATTCTTTTCACGTTACTAAAGCGGAACGTCCTACTTGCGGTATTGCTATCGTACGGTAAATGAGTTTGTTATTCCAAATATCGCTGCAAATGTTGTAATCTGGTAAACCCAAATGATTTCGAATAATTTCATTGCGGTAATTATGATTGGCAATTTATCGCTCAAGGTTGTCGCCATGAGTAGTTTGATTGTTTCGTTCTATTCTTTGTTGATGGAACTTGCAATATTTTACGCTTAAACCTCAAACCAGTTAAGGTTACACACAGTGTCTCTTTATACGTGTTTTAAGTGCTGGTGCAGCGCGATGTAGGTGTGTGGGTCTTTGGGAAAATTACTGTAATTACATAGTTATTGCTTGTTAACAACTTTGGTCGTGGCGAAGAAGTGCAATAGTGTTGTTTAGTTGACGTTGACATGTTCTTGGTAAGTATGCAGAACCTCTATTGGTTGCTTTTTTTTACATTTAGAAAATTATTTGTTTTGATGATATAATTTTTAAATCAAGGTAATCATCTGAGAACGTCAAATGTGTTGCATAACTTAAAGTTTTACGCAGGACGGCGAATTGAATCAATTAATTTCTTGCAAGATAGAAGTTTAACAATAAACATTAACAAATGCATTGTTTACAATGCAACCCACTTGAATCATATTTCACTGTAATTTAAATTTTGCTGATTAGGTAGTTTACTACTCTGATTTCATTTCGCTATTTTGCAAAATAATTATGCGGAATTGCTTCTAAGAGCTTGTTTATAACATAAAAAGAAATCAAATTTATTAAATAATTTCTAAAATGGCTATTGGCATTAAAAAAAATCTAATTTGGTTTTATAAGTTATACTCAAGTAGGGAAGTAGGGATATAAGGGGGGTTCTAGATCATCATCCTCCACTATTTTTATCATTGCGTTGCCTGCCTACTCAGTTTGCTCAACCGGCTCAACTAACTCACTATTTTTTATGTTTTAAACAACTTTAAATGAAGCTGTTTAGAAAATGTTTAAAGTTGTTTGAATATGAAAAATAATAAGTTGAGCAAAGTGAGTAGGCAGGCAACGCAATGATAAAAATAGGGGTGGGGGGTGATCTAGAACGCCCTTCCTTTCTCTACTTAGAATTAAAATAGTAGGTGCCTACCTACTACCAAACTACTACCAACTATTTTATACAATACTACTAGTCTGCTACAGGCCTGCTACTGAAAAGCTTATAACATTCACAAATAGTTAAAACTATAAGTTAGATATACAAGTAGGTAATTTTTTTTCAAAGCTTTTAGTCATTATTATGAGCCAATATAAGCGTCCTCATCCCACTCATTGCTGTTAAGCTGCTTATCAAGGAAGTTTTAAAATTCCTGAATATTGATCACTACTGTGACAATTAGATTATGATAACAAGAAGTAACTAAGTATCGACATTTTCTTCAAACCATCCAATTTAGATAAGATAAATTTGCAATAATGGTGTAGCCGTAAATTTTTTTTAATTACCAATATCAAATGATTCACATACAGAATGCTTACGTTAACTAGTACAATTATTTTTCTCAGCAGTGTCCAAAACATGTCAACTTGTATTTTATGTTTGCCACATTCTTTCAATATTATTTGAAATTTTGATAATGAGGGGTTGGAAACCACCTTCGACTTTTTTTAGATATAAAATGTAAATGTTGTCACCCTCCATCTGAAAGACCGGTTGAAGATAAACACTTTACTACTTGTGAGTAGAAGGAGATGAGGATGAGGATCATCCCCCCACCACTTTTGTATATTGTGTTGCCTACCAGTTTGCTCAACTTACTATTTTCATGTTCTAAACAACTTTAAACATCTTCTAAACAGCTTTGTTTAAAGTGGTTTAGAAGTTGTTTAAAGTTGTTTAGAACATGAAAATAGTAAGTTGAGCAAACTGGTAGGCAACACAATATACAAAAGTGGTGGGGAGATGATCCTCATCCTCCTCTGGGCCAGAAGCCTTCATCTTCTTCTACTCTTGTGGTAATCTGGATTAAAAAATAATATACCTAAGCCATAAAATCTTATTGACAGTTGAAATGTCATTCTGCGGTGTTCAGAAAACTATATCCATATTTTTCGACCTGTAATGATATTACAGGTTGTTAATTGCATTTAAATATCGAGAGATGTCGAGAGAAAAACCAAATCCGGAAAAAGTTGCATTGTTGTGAAAAGAAATGGCGTTTGACTAGTAGGTACATTCGGTGTGGCAAGTTTGAGAACATTGGAAGATATCGTATAAGCAAGTAACTACCTACTCCATAAAATTGATCGCGAATTTTAAAGGAAAAATGTAAAAAATTGTCAAATAGTTTGTAGAAAAAAGAACATTCAAGACTTTTATAAAACTATCTAGTCTTTTTTTAAAACACTATTTAAAATCAAAATACAACTTTTTTTATCCTTGGAAGCTACATCTTTGCTCAATACTTTACCATTTCAGTTAGGTATTTCCATATTTGAAATTTTTAAGAAAAAGTGTGGGACAAATCAAATCTAAGATAAATCACGCTTAAAGGCCCACCCTGTATACTTACATATTTTCATATGATACTAAAATTTTATTTTTAATTCCTTAGTCCTTTGCTTTTACTAAGACACCAGCTAATCTTGGTAGCTGCCTTATCTACTATCTATTTAACGTTGAGTATACACAAATATTGTTATCGTGTACACCGTTATCAAGAGATATGAAAATCGATCGCCAATTCGAAGCCTGAATGAAAGTTTCAGGTCTGTAGTATTAGTAATAGGTATATCAGAAAGTTTTTGTGGGAAAAGTGAAAGTCAATTTTAGGTTACGCTATAGTAATAGTAAGTATAAGTGTAATATAAGTATTTAATTGACCAAAACTCCATATGCATGCTCATGTATTTAACAGTAACGTTAATAATCAGATGATTATATTTTTCAAAAACATAAGAGTTCAGTAGCTTAGTTATTTCTTCGATAAGTACCTAACGATTTTGAGATAAGTATCTCACATCTGTGATTCATTATTATTTTAACTTTATCTCTAAACATTTTGTACATTTCCCATCAGACTCAATATTTTCACTTTCGTTTTAGTTGGTCGCAATACCATGGCAAGATCTAAAACTCCAGTAGATGATTTTGGTAAGTTTTCTTCATTTAACATTTATTTGAAAAGCACATCAAAATTGAGTACCTACCTACTCTAAGAACCCAATTGATTGTCTAAAAGTAGTCGTAGTAGTACTTATCGAATGACATTAACACTGAAGCACACAAAAGAAGTTTTGTCATCAATATATTATTTGTTGCTATTGCGTTTATACCCAGTTACTCAAAACACAAAAAACGTGTTGTTAATGATTCTTTAGCATCCCCTCATTTTTTTCCCGTACACATTAGTGGAAGATATGGGACCGAGACAACGCAAGGTTTTTCCGGTTTCTTTTACAATAAGCTATACCTACAAACGTGGTGTAAAACGCAAAAATCAAATTACATAGTGAATTTTGATATTTGAGTGTTTAATGTTGTAGTCTTTTTTTATAATTAGTTTGATAATATTTAGTAATTAAACTAAATGTAAAAAAATGCCTTCAAGATGGACATTAATTTTAAAGGTAGAAAATTTAAACTCTGAATAGGTACGGAACTTGTAGACTACAAATAGACATTAGTTTTTTTAATAAAATTATACCATATGCCCCCGGACGCTTTTTTTGCACACTGTGTAATAAATTCTGGTGAAAGCGGACATGAGATGTTCTAAAACAATTTTATCGACTTATCTGCAGATAACACAAATATATATCCTAAGATCTAGGAAGTTTATACTCTACATTCTAAAAGTGTGCTCGCACACTTGTTCACTTTTTGACTAGCGCCACTTAAAAGATGGCACAAGTGGAGATGTAGGTATGTACCTATCTGTTCTTGTTTGCTTTATTTTGACATTGACATAAAACTCGATATTTTCTCGAAAATGTTACTCTACACAAGTTTTTTATTTTTGGATAATGTAATATCTTTTCTGAAAACTTTACTTAGCAGAAAGCCAGAAAGCGTGAAAACACAGATAACACGACCTTAAACTCCTAAAAACACTATTTTGTAAAGTTTACTATTTATGGCAAATTGTCTTCTTTTTCTTTACTCTTCATATGATTGTTTAATTTGCATTAGGGTTAACTCGGATTTAAAAATATATTTGAAAGCAATAACAGCAGAAATTGTTCCAGTTTATAGTTCCTACGGTTCCAGTAGTACCTACTTCTGCCACACCTACCTTTTTTACACATACCTACATAATATGTAATATAAATAGTTTAAATAATTCTCTAATAAAAATTTTTTACTGATTTAAGTAGCCTCTGAAAAAAATACAGGATTTGCTTTCAAAACTCGTCACCGTGAGAACTTCTGTAAATAAGAAAAAAAAAAACTTTTTGAAAAACAGGTTTACATACTTGGTTGCAAAAAAAAGCATACACTTTGCTTTGTTATCCTTTCATGTTATATAAAGAAGAAGTAAGGCCAAGCAAACGCAATAATTTTTCCGGTTTCTTTTGCTACTAGCGGTACCTGCACAACCAAGTTGTATAATAGTACTTATACAGGGTGGGGCAATAGTGCGTACGACTTTGATAGCTCGAGTTCTATGATTGATAGAAATTTGATTTAAAAACACAAATAAACTAGAGAAAGAAGTCTATAACCGAAAATTATTTTTGAACATACAGGGGCAAGTGACATTTTTTTAAATGGAATGTTGTATGTAAAAGAGTATTTTTGAGAGCTTTTTTCTAGACTCTTTTCACTTTAATATTATTACTGACTATTTTGAAACCACTTAGATGTAGCAATTTTTTTTTGTTCAAATAATGGCATCTGCTGATGCATGTTAAAAAAGTCACTACAATCACAATGAGGTAGGTACTTGCCTCATGCTTAGGAAATATAATATTTAGAAAATGTAGGCAATTTTATTAGACTCGTATTTTTTTTATGTGGTTCTAGGGTCAATATTACGCCCAGAATTTATTTTTTATTTTTTAGAGTGGGAGATTTGTAACGTAGCCGTCCCCTGCACGGCGTAATTTAAAAAAAAATCGTATGATGGCGCTTTACTCAGATTGCTTGCGTCCTATTTATAAATCGAATGCCAATCCGCTGTACACATGTCGCGCACTTTAGTAGCAGCGCAGCATAGTTGCCAAAAACAAGAGTCCATTCAATATAGGTGTGAGGGTTGGATACGGGGGACCAATGCGTCATCAAAAACAAAAATTGCAAATATTTACGAAAATATGAAATTAAAAAATGGGAATAAAAAAATTGAAGTCTTTTTTAGTTATTTGCATGCATCTAGAGAATATAAAGTGCAATATTTTTTTAGGCAAGTACCCCATTACAAGTTCTAAAAAAAAAATTATATAAAGACTAGTTAGAAAACATTTGTGGGGGATGTCTTTGAATCGTTTTTACTTTTGAAAAATTATACAAGGTGGCTAAACTTAATTTTTCAATTTTATGTTTAAATGTTTAAACTTTGCACTAACAAAATGAAACCAAACTATGTATTATGTGAAAATATCTTTGTTTTAATTTTTCTATCAAGTTGAATGATGATGATTAGGCTTAAAAGATTCTTTAACAAGAAATCCGTTTTATCGTAGGTACTGAACTGTCGAAATATTCAAAGTTTAATACATTTCATTGATTGATACCTACCTACTGATTGTTTGCGTTACATCATTCATTAAAGATGTGTTGAAATGCATGTTTACTCTTACCTACCTAACGTGAGATGCTGGAAAATGAAAACACTGTCGATAATGACACTACAAAAATTAAATATATTTTATTAAAAACAAATAACGACAAACTCTACTTCTTCTCTAAATTAATTGTTTCCGAACAGTAATAGGAACCTGGTAGGTATATCTACCAACTTAATCTAAATGATTATTATAATTGTTTCCGTCAACATATTTAAAGGTCTAAAAGTTCCACTGATTGATAATACAACTAGGTAAATGTACATATGTATAGATCATTCAGGTTTTAAGACTCATCACTCATCAGTGTTGTTGCGAGCATGGAATTGTGTAGACAAAGATTTGAATACCGTCGTCGTAAGTAAATTTACGTCCCCATTGCACGAATATGCGTTATCGTTTTACTCAAGTTAACATGCAATTTCCTTGTCGTCAAACGAGGGTACACATTCCATTCTTCAGGTAGTGCCGGACAAACCTAAAGCATCTTTTGATTGTTTCAGGTGAACCTATTCCGTACGACCCTGACTTCAACGGCCCTTTGAAACGACGTTCCTGTACAGACATAATATGTTTGTTCATCTTCATCGTCTTTGTTGGATGCTGGATAGGAATAGGAATATACGGTTAGCGTTTAATAATAGAAAAAAAAAACTTTTTATATCCAAAAATGTAGCTTACAGAAATGGCGATCCCGAAACTTTATTGATACCAAAAGACTCCAGTGGCAGCCGTTGTGGCTTAGATGATCACGTGAAGGATAAACCGTATTTGTTTTTTTTCGATCTCACTAAATGTTTGAGGCCAGAAGTACCATTCCTGGGATGTCCAACTACACAAGTGAATATTACTAATAGAAGTTGCGTCAACAAGAGGTTGTGTTATTTTTATTAATTGCAGGTTTGCGTGGATAAGTGTCCTGACAAATATTTTCTTTGGGACAGTTCAAGCACCAGGTTTCAAGATCTAATTTGTGATTATGGAAAAAATCCGACAACCATAAACCAGGCCAATGACTATGTGACAAGAGGGATTTGTGCACGATGGTACTTGGACAGTTCTCCATGTAAGGTTTTAACCACAACTTTTTCTTCTTACTAGTTAAAATCATAGCAATTTGGTCAAATCCAAAAATGTTTTAAATTTACATAAAAAATAATTTAGGTAACAAAATTGAATCATCGATTGAGGGTGTGTGTGGTTTGTGGAACTTAAATTTTTATTATTTTGCGCAGTACTAAAGAGGTGCCTGTACAATATTGCCGATCGTAAATCACTAAAAGCAGAAGTTGGCAAAATCCAAGGAGACGAAATCTCACAGATCAAAAGGCGCTTGCACACCTTACCCATGTGGATATCTCTTATAGTACAAAACACGATTGGGTTTTTCACTGATAACGAGCGAGTGCAACAGGTACCCTTTCAACGAACTTTTCTATAGTGCCACTGTATTTCTTAGTATTTAAGTTCTTGACCTTCTAACCATTCTTATTAGCTTAGAGATAGCAGTATTAACATTCACATACTTTGTTCATTCATTTTATGAAGATTCAGGATAAACCATCGAAAATGAACAGCTTCGGTTGCTTAGGTGCATAAAAATTGGTTCACATTCTCTAGAGTCTTAAAATCCAGAAATAAGGCAGCCAATAATAAGGTTATTATTAATTGCAGTTGAGAAACGATGCGTACCACTAATAAATGAAGATCTATTTGATAAAATACAAGATCAAATACACTTTTCGGCAAATGATCTAACTTCAGCTATCAAAAATATTAAGGTTCTCTCGAAAGCTGAGCAGGTATGAGAGCGTTTGGGTTCATGTTTGGGCTAATAAATATTTTTGTATCAACACTTTGTCAGAGCAGCTTTTGTTTAAAGTCTTAATGCAAACAAACAGTTTGTTGCTGGAATTTGTCTAATAATTTTTGTTTATGTTTGTGTCGCAACAATAATCTTTGAACACTTTTACGTCACTTTTATGGCTCTCAATCGTTATTTTACGTTCTGTGAATAATCGTTTTTTCCGCTACTAACATTGAAGCTTCTTGCAAATAGCGAATTTTCTTCGCAGTGATCTAACTGACTTCATCTGTTGAGCGAATAAACAGATCGCTGGCGCAGAATCTTCGTTCTTAGCAAGTGGCTGGTGCTATACCTATAGGGACGCATGATGGTTAGTGGCTATATGTGGATCTGGCTATTTGCAATTAAATTATTTGTAGTTTGTGGTTATTAAATGCACGGCTTGTCAAATAATTTGATTCCACCAAGAGAAAGATAAAAAATGTTGCAGTATGAACTTGGTTGAGCAACGCATATAAAATATCTATACTTATGGGTATTAATTAATTTGTTAATTGTTTTGACCAATAGGTATGTGTATCTTTATGGACAACCTGGGTAACAAAAAAAGTTGGGAAAAAATGGAAGAGCATAGTAGAGTAGCTATGCGGGTTCTGGCTCAAAATTCTGTGTTATTTCTCATGGGCCTAAAAGGTTGTACATCAGTAGTATAAAATGGTGGCTTCTGGCTCAGAGGAAGAGGAGGATCATTCCCCACCACTTTTGTATATTGTGTTGCCTACTCAACTTACTATTTTTCATGTTCTAAACAACTTTAAACAAAGCTGTTTAGAACATGTCTAAAGTTGTTTAGAACCTGTGTAAAGTTGTCTAGAACCTGTGTAAAGTTGTTTAGAACATGAAAAATAGTAAGTTGAGTAGGCAACACAATATACAAAAGTGGTGAATCTTATACTACTTACATCTCAAGGTCATTTGTGTTGTTGTTTTTTGTTGTTTTAGTTGTTTTGTTATTGTTGTGTTGTTGCTTTTGTTGTTTTAGTTGTTTTTTGTTGTTGCGTTGTTGTTATTAACAACATTAGCAACAACAACAAAACAACTAAGGGTGGGTTTATTCACCTTTCCGTAACTTTAAAGGTATGATAATTACCTGGGAGACAATTATCATAACAATAGTTGCCTTGGAACTTACGTTGCCGTTAAAGTTACAGAAAGAAGGAATAAACCCACCCCACCCTAAGACAACAAAAAAAAAAAAACACAAATGACCTTGAGATGTAACTTTTAGGTCCATAAGAAATAACACAGGATTTTGAGCCAGAACCCGCATAGCTACTCTACTGAGCATAATTAAAATTGCTCAACTATCTTTCGACAAATGGCAAATTATTTGGCAATAGCCCTTTATCGTTTTCGCAGCTTAAATGGTGTACCTAGGTATAACAAGGTGATTTGAAAATTTTAATGGATGTTTTAGGTCGGCCAAAATATAGTCGATGACTTGATAAGTTGTTGGTGGAAAATACTTGTGGGAATTTTAGTCGGAATGATAACTTGTATTATCTACATCCTTATAATGAGATGGATTGCAGCACTTATGGTCTGGTTGTCTATTTTTGGAGTTCTAGCTATTCTCATTTTCGGTAAGTGGTCTCTTTAAAATGATGATTACTTATAGATGATTAAAATTTAGCTGTTTATTTCACTACAACCAAATATATCGACTTGAAAGACCGTCCAGTAGATGAAAATGATGACGATAACATATTACAGTCCTACTTAACAAAAAAGGACACCTGGTTGGTGCTAATGATAATTTCGTCAATATTCCTCGGTGTAATTCTCTTGATGTTGATATTTTTGAGGAAGCGAATAATACTAGCAATTGCCTTAGTTAAGGAAGGCAGCAAGTAAGATTATATTTTAATTATTAATACTGCAACTTTTAAACTTACTGTGCTTAATTAAAGGGCTGTGAGTTCAGTTACTTCTGTGCTGTTCTTTCCTATTTTCCCATGGATTTTACAATTGGGGGTGATGGCTTTCGCCATCAGTGTTGGTCTATATCTGTCGACTACAGGAGAACCGATGTACAAGATTAGAAACATGAACGCAGCCTGCGATTGTGGCGAAAATGGGTTACCGTACAAAGTTAGTGTATGAAAAATTTGAAAGAAACTCTAATAAACGAGTTTTGTTTCAGGAGCGAAGCGTTTGCACCCCTGAAGTATTTAGACTAAATAATTGCAGTTCAAAACCGAACTGTCTTGATGTTGCTTGTAAATTTGTAGGGATGCAGAACCCCACGCTATATCCTTATTTACAAAGTAAGCACTTGATGTTACATTAATTATCAATAACTGGAAATGTTTTTAGCCGTCAACGTATTTGGTTTTCTTTGGGGAGCCTTTTTCGTTTCGGCATTAGGTCAAATGATCTTAGCTTCAGTTTTTGCCACTTGGTACTGGACATTTAAGAAGTCAAATTTGCCTTTTTTTGCGGTAACCGAAGCAACAGCCCGTACGCTAAGGTAACGTATTGTGAAGATTTACTGTAGATCCTCATGGTATTGTTTTTAGATATCATATAGGTACTCTAGCTTTCGGATCCTTGATTATAACCATATGTCGCATGATTCGCTTAGTTTTGGAATATATTGATCGCAAGGTCAAAAAGTACGACAATGGATTCACCAAAGCGATATTGTGCTGCTGCAAATGCTTCTTCTGGTGCTTAGAGAAATTTCTCAAGTTCATCAACATGAACGCCTACATAATGTGCGCAATTCACGGGAAGAATTTCTGTTTTAGTGCCAAAGACGCCTTTCTACTTTTGATGAGGAACATTGTGAGGGTGTTTGTGCTAGACAAGGTATAATATCACGTATTATTATATTTTTTATTAACTACAGAGGTAATTACAAACCGTAAGACATTAGGTACAGTCGGGGAATTAAGAAATGCACAGGGGGTGCGCAAATAGTTTGCTTTTCCCCCGCTATCATGAAATGTAACGTGGAAAAACTTGTAGGAGGCATTAGAAAAGGGGTCGTATTTAACAGTCTACCAAATTTACCCAATATTTTCATACAAAAAATATTTTCCAAAAATACTAAATGCTCACCAAAATTAAGAAAATACATAATCTTAAAGCGACAACCAAATATTGACATAATGCTGGCCTCTTATATATTTTGTTCGCCAAAATAACTTTTGTTGACCATAAATACTAAATGTTCACCAAATTTTATTCCGCATTTAATTCTAACATAATACCCAGATATTTAATTTTCGACAGTGTCTTATATTATTTAGCAGTTAAAAATACTATTTGTTGATCAAAAATACACAAGCAATAAAATGTTGTGCAAATGGTAAATAATTTTTGTGCAAAATTATAGATGTAGATGTGCTAGGGCAAGGAAAATAAGAGTAAAAATAGAAGTGGTTTGCACAAAAAAAGATATTGATTTGCGTAATATATAAATGCTTTGCTGTAATTGGCTTGCATTATGTTAAACGTAAAACTTCTTTTAGTGGTAATTTCTAATCGTGCTTTTGAAAAAAAATTACAGGGCCCTGAACTGACCTTGTATAAAACTTTTTTCGCGTGCCTCCTGTCTGGAAGCGCAAGCGGCAAGGAGAGATGCGCGAGCATATTTTATTTTTGGAGTAATAGAATAATTATTTGACGCACAAATAGTTTTCTTGAGAAACACTAAATATAAATGGATAGCGCGAATATTTATTATGTACATCACGGACGCGTAACTTGAGCGTTTTAAATTTGGTGAACATTTAGTAAAATTGATAGACATACCCATAGAATTTAAAATGTAAGCAATGGTAAAACAATACGCAACATAGTTATTTTAGTGGTGATGTTCTCATTTTCTGATATATAATAATTTGGGTTTCATTTAGATTTTTTGATGCTTATTAAATTTTCTGGTGGACAGTGCAAGGGATGTATGGTTTAATTTGGTGTACATTATATTTGTTCTCTTAGAAAAGCCGAATCGTCAACTTTTTTCATGTTCTTACTTGATGTAATGTGACAAAAATAGATAATTGTGCACTCCCTGTGCATTACATAATTCCCCAGTTGTACCTATACAGAGTTAGTCAAAAGTATAGAGCCAAACTTCTCCTGGTAGGTATTCCATTTGAAATAACAAAGTTGATGTCAACTTCCGGTATATGCGGAAGTGCTGATTAGAGCCTACTTCCCCAAGATTATGTCTAAATTTTTAAGTTAGCAGTTTTTTCCTTTCTGCCGCTAAAGAGTTATTAATGACACCCTGCAGTAAATTTAGCTAATGCATAGATTCTTTCAGAACAACTTTATTAACTGCACTAAATGCTACATTTAAAAGGGAACAAATATAATGTACACCAAATTAAACGATACATCCCTTGCACTGTCCACCAGAAAATTTAATAAGCATCAAAAAATCTAAATGAAACCCAAATTATTGTACATCAGGAAATTAAAACATCACCACTAAAATAACTATGCTGCGTATTGTTTTACCATTACTTTTATTTTAAATTCTATATGTCTATCACTTTTACTAAATGTTCACCAAATTTAGAACGCCCAATTTACGCGTCCGTGCTGTACATAATTAATATTCGCGCTATCCATTTATATTTAGTGTTTTTCAAAAAAACTATTTGTGCGTCAAATAATTATTCTATTACTCCAAAAATGAAATATGCTCGCGCATCTCTTCTTGCCGCTTGCGCTTCCAGACAAGAGGCACGCGAAAAAAGTTTTGTACAAGGTCAGTTCAGGGCCCTGTAATTTTTTTTTTAAAAAAAGCACGATTGGAAATTACCACTAAAAGAAGTTTTACGTTTAACATAATGCAAGCCAATTACAGCAAAGCATTTATATATTACGGAAATCAATATCTTTTTTTGTGCAAACCACTTCTATTTTTACTCTTATTTTCCTTGCCCTAGCACATTTACATCTATAATTTTTGCATAAAATTATTTACCATTTGCACAACATTTTATTGCTTGTGTATTTTTGATCAACAAATAGTATTTTTATCTGTTAAATAATATAAGACACTGTCGAAAATTAAATATCTGGGTATTATGTTAGAATTAAAAGCGGAATACAATTTGGTGAACATTTAGTAATTATGGTCAACAAAAGTAATTTTGGCGAACAAAATATATAAGAGGCCAGCATTATGTCAATATTTGGTTGTCGCTTTAATATTATGTATTTTCTTAATTTTGGTGAGCATTTAGTATTTTTGGGAAATGAAAGTATTTTATTGTATGAAAATATTGTGTAAATTTGGTAGACTGTTAAATACGATCCCATTTAAAATTAGTGTCCCTTTTGGGGGTGAATCCTAGTGTTGAATCATTCAGCGTATAATTTCAAGGAATTTAGGGATACAAATATTAAATTTAGGACAAAGATCAGAAACTTTGCAGAAAACTTTAAACGTAAAGAACTTTGCAAATAAATTGTTATCTACGCTGTTGTTTTACGGTTGATGAAGAGTTTTTTTTTTCAGGTGACCGACTTTTTGTTTTTCCTGGGAAAACTCCTGATTACCATTGGGACCGGTTCCCTGGCCTATTTATTCTTTGCTACCGACTACACGGGTGTGGACAATACTGGTCTTAATTACGAATTCGTGCCAGTAGTTGCCATAATGATTTGTACATTTTTGGTGACCACGATTTTCTTCAGTGTCTACAGTATGGCCGTGGATACTCTGTTTTTATGTTTCCGTAAGAAATGACGCAATGTATTAGTCCAGGAGGTAGTGAAGTTTTTTGGTATTAATTTTCCTAGTCAGCAAACATTTACTTTAGTAAATGTGAAAGATTTATAACTGGAAAAATAAGTAGACTCATTTTTTTTTTTAATAATTGAACCCGTTAGAAAATTTTTGCCAGACTCTAAAATTGTTGTTTAGTCTTACTAATAGAACAAACAAATTGATATACACCAATTGGGAAAATAAGTACCTACTAAAAAAATTCACTGCCTCCTGGACTATAACGCTGTGCTATAACAAAACAATTAGTAATTTGTATTTTTAGTGGAAGATTGTGAAAGGAACGACGGATCCGCAGAAAAACCGTATTACATGTCGAAAAATTTGATGAAAATTTTTGGAAAAAAGAACAAGGTGCATTAAATTGTTGAGTTACGGAATATTGAGACTAGATATCACTGTGATAATTATTTCAGTTCTATTCCTGAGTAAGATTACAACATACCAAATAAATGTATCTCTGTGGTTAATTACTTACTGAAAGGGGATAAGCACAACCACCTTTCAAAAATTTAGTTCGTTATGCAGGAGTACTGATAGTTTTAGTCTCATCCTTTTTCAGAAAGTACGCCACACGTTAATTTTTATAAGTAGTTATTTTTAAAGTAAAGTTAAGATAAGTGTTCAATGGACCGAGATGATGTTGGTGGTCTATCGGCTCGAACTTCCGTTCTCTTCCCTAAAGCGTGCCTTTGTATTTTTTCTATCTCTCCTCTGTTTCAAAAGACACCTTTTACTACCACGATAGAGGATAACTCTTTTGCCTTGCAACCGTAGTTGCAACAAATTTAACTTGACTGCCTACTCAAAGTCACAATCGCAACATTTTCCAATCTCGAGAAACAACACTTCCTCATTTTATACAGTCCACAACCAGCGTTTATGAAAAGCAAGTTCGGGCATGCTAGCTCACCCCTTTGTACCCCAACAATAAGATTGTGCCAAACGACCGATATTTTAATTGTTACTTGGGTTAGAACCGGAAAAAATGTGAAGTGGCGTTCATAAACCTAAATATTATTCATTTTCAAACTATATATCCACATTTGCAAAAGTTCTAAGAGGTAACGAGTGAATTGTGATAAGAATTCGTTACTTTGCGATTTACAAAATGTCTTGATCATGAAAGTGACGTCGATTTTTCATATTTTTTCTCAATACTGATAAGTATTGTGAGCATTATATCTATATATATTAAATTATGCCTGATTTTGATAAATAAACAATATTTACTTAAGAGCAACGACTTTGCTATCACATGCGTTTTTTTCTCACTGTATACATTTTGACGTGCAGAGATTAGTTCTCTATACTGAGTACATTGTGATATCCCAGGGGCAGAAGCTTTCATTTTGGGGGAAGGCCAGCTTTTAGTCTTGAAACTCCCATAGAATGATTATTTAAGCGAATTTTCGTCGATTCAAAATAAATAGACAAACTTGATAAAATTGTTAATGGTTCGTTTGGATATCTTAGACACATTGAATACCATACGGATGACTCCACAAAATTCCAATGGATGGAATTGAGCGATCTCAATATGGGAAATATGTTACGGGTAAAATATAAACATGAGCAGACTCAAAACATAAGGGGCCTAAGTCTGGGAGCAGCACAGCCCCAATCTGACTTAAAACATGTGGACGTCAAAGTGGTGAAATTATTTAGAATTATGTAAGTTTTTACTTCTGGCTTGTGGTTTTTAAGCACACATTTCATTTAAGATTACTCAACTAAGATCATTGGGTATAACAATAGATCTTCGCATATAGTATTAAAAAATAGTTTATTCTTTGAAATAAAACATGAATAAAAAATGAAACATAAACATAAAACATTCACAATAAGTTACTGCTGACGATCGAACTATAATTTTTTTAATTCGTCTAGCTTTTTGAAAGCTTCCAAAATTTCTGCTTGGCGTAGTTTGAGAACTTCTAAATCACTAGACTGTTTGTTCAAAATAAATTGTCGGCATGCCTTAAAAAATACAGTTAATAAAACAACAATAATGCAGCTTTTTCTCACCTCCATATCTTTCAAACGAATCACACTAGAGTTATATAACTGAACAAAAACATTTATAGCATTTGCCCCTTTTTCGTCCAGTTCTCGAGCCTTTTGTTTTTCACTGTAATCAATAATTAAGTATTTGCAACAATAAATGAGAAACGCCTTACATTTTTTTGTATTCTTCAATTTCCGCTCTCAGAGTTTCAATGTCAGGTTCTGACTGAGCAAATTGCTCCAGAAGATTGGAAAGTGTTTGCTCCTCTTCATGAAAGTTTTTAATGATCTGAAAATTATATTTTTACGCACAACTAGATGAAGTCTCTTTGGTTACATTTGAGTTACCAATACCGTAACTATGACTTTATACCTAGCAGGCCGTAAAACAACTTTACAGACCAAACTACAAATTCCGCTTATGAAACTTTTGGAGATATTTCCATAAAGAAATAAATTACCGCTTTATGTTGTTCTCTGTAAGATTGAATTTTGTTCAAAATATTTTTTTCGACAGCCACCAATTCCACCAAATGTTCAGTGACTTTCTTACTGGACTCTATTACAGTTTCCTTTTCGGTGTCTAGTTTGTGAATCGAATCTTTGGTTTTTGCTATCTTCTCCTCGAGTCTCTCAATGTTTTCATTGACTCTGCTTAATTCCTGAAAAAAATACTATCAATACAGAAACTAATACCAACACACATTTTTTTACATCCTTGTAACTTTGACGGTGAAATCCCGAATCAGCTAAAGTAAGGATTTTCAATCCCGGATAAATCAACGCAATTTCCATCAAGGAATCATTAAAACGACTCATTTTATCTTCAGCCTACAAGGAAAGGTATGAAAGTGAAGAAAAATATTGCGGAAATGTCACTAACTTGTTGTTTTAGCTCCACCACTTGTAAATCTAACTTGGATTTTATTTCTAGCCATTTATTGTTCAGCTCTTGCTTCAATGCGATTGTAT
Organism: Schizotus pectinicornis; assembly: GCA_951805265.1. Classification (NCBI taxonomy): domain Eukaryota; kingdom Metazoa; phylum Arthropoda; class Insecta; order Coleoptera; family Pyrochroidae; genus Schizotus; species Schizotus pectinicornis. Next base: position 6,546,677 of record OX638202.1, on the reverse strand, counting down.
GTTTGTTTTCTTCAATTTGTTGTAACAGTTCTGCTTTTTCCTTTAACGTGCAAGACTGGTTCTTCAAAGTTTCCCGCAATTTCTTGATGTTCTCGTCGCTGGAGTTCAATTTTTTCTCTGCAAGATATTATCATCGCGATTTTGTATCGAAATATTCACTACATCTCTTTGATTTTCTTCAAGCTCATGATCACGACCCCCAAAAGTGATAACAACTAATTGGAATATTTTTATATCAAACAGCTACTGAATTACACGGATTTTTAAATTTTAGCACTCAAGAGGTTTTCGCAATGACAGCTTTATGAGTCGTTTACTGAGTGCCTTTGTGGTTACCTACCATTTATGTTTACGGTAGTCTGTTGTCTTTACTCGGGGCTTATACCTACTTGAAAGTACCTTTATTAAGTCATAAATAACCGAAGCGTTTAGAGGTCTTTGCAAAATTATAAATTTCTTTAAGCTTCTAGGGACTCCTTAAAATTACAATTAATGATACTTTAACTGAAAATTTCAAATTTTTTAACATCAGAAACGTGTACCTGGCGGCATTACAAACACACTGTTAAAGATTAGTTGCACAATAACAAATGACTGGATGATGAATGACTTGGCTGATACCGCTTATCACGCTATTGACCTAATACAGGTATTTGTTCCTCCAGCCCTTTCATTTGGTTGGCAATTTGCTCTTGTTTCACTTCTTCTTCGCGATAAAAGGCTTCAATTTCTTGTTTCATCCTCTCAATGTCATCTCGGATCATCTAAAATAATTTCCACATAGAGCCAATATCAACAAGGGTCTGATAACTTACTGATCGTTGTTCTTCCTCTTCGGACAACTGTTTCAACTGTGATTGCTTTTGGGTTTCTAATTCCAATTCGATTTTTTTTAATTCCGCAACCTTCTCCAAATCGAAATCCAGTATTTTGACTAAAAATTTGATAATTATTACCAGAAATCCTTGAATAATATAAGGAATATTTACAAAGAGTTTCAATATGTTCTTGGTCCAATTCTGTGGTATCCTCACCATAATTATACTTGTGATATCTCTTAGCCATATATTGGATCAGATGCTGTAAAACGTGTACTTATTAAAATTATGATTCCGTTCTGGTTAAGAATGTTAAAACGAGACAATTTTCGAGGTAATTTTGTTTGTACAAATTGGCTGGCTCTCTTGGATGTGATGCAGAAAATTTAAAAATACCACGAGAAAGAGAAAAGATGGGAAAAGTATGGCAAGCCGTTTTGCTATTTATTCTCTATAGGTATCAATGTGTCATTTTAATTTCATCTTATTTTCATTTCACTTGCGATAATTAAAATTACGCTATTTCCCTTAAGGAAAATACAATTTCCATTCTAAATTAAAAATTAAATACATATTTTTATTTTAAATTAAAAGTTAAATACCTAAGACCCATTGCTCCCTTTGAAAAATTTTGATATTTTCCTTAACAGAAATACAATTATCCTTAAGGAAAAATAAATTTAACTTTTAAATTAACACGAAAATGATTTTATAAATTACTGTTTCGGTACCGATGTGAATTTTTATTTCAATTTGGAATTAATGGCAAATTTTGAACACCTGTGAAATGAAAGAGAAAATGAATTTATATTTTAAATTAAAATTTTAATACACAAGTTATTTGAAAACAGGGTTTATCTATTTTTGGTTGTTATTTACAATTTTAATTCCCTTTCCCTTAAGGGAAATTGATTTTATTTTTTAAATTAAAAGTTGAATGCATTTAGACATTTCAATTTGTTTATTCGACTGCTTACATTTTTATGGGAAAAATGTCTGCTTTAAAAACGTGGTTTTGCCGTGTCAATTTCCATTGCACATGAATTTCTATGGCATTGAAGATCTTCTTGCGGTGTTTTTATTCGAATTCGTTGTGTATTTTTCTTGCAATTGAATTTCAATGTCATTTGAATTTGTCATGACATAGATGTATTTTTATTTTAAATTAAAATTTTAATTCGTTTGCATGTGAATTTCTATGGCATTTGATGTCTTCTTGTAGTATTTCTATTACCATTCGTTATGAATTTCGTTTGTAATTGAATTTCCATTCCACACGTATGTTAATACTTGTCGTTGCCAGACTCATAACAGATTGTCGTTAACGAACAGGCTTGTTCATGAACATTGATTTTAGAGAATCGACCCAGCAAAATTTGAAACTTTAAGGCTGCCGTAAGAAACGGGCGAGAAAACGGCAAAACACGCTTTCGTAGTTCATGGCGTTAGAGCAACCTAATGATACAATCAAGTTCTCCTTTGACCTACGTAATGACAAAACATCAAAGATTTTGGTAAAATAATTTATAATCGCATTTTGTTTTTGTTATAAAGTAACAACCCTTCAAAGTTCGGCAACTTTGAAGCCACGTATTACGTAGGAATTTTTTTTTTACTGCTTTCATATTTCTTTTACCTGAAAGGTCAATTTTTCAGCTTTATAATCCTAAAAACAGAAATGAGTTAGGCCTTCTCGTTTTTGCTAACCCCATGAACTCGTGGAGGGCTACCAAATAGATCCTCTCGACGATTCCGCCCGATCGCGGCAGTCAACAATACGTAAAACCATTATGTATTTGAGGGGTTTTCCATAAAAAAACCATAAAATAGAAGACAACAATATAAATGTGACGAAATAAAATAATAGTAATTTTTCATAACCTACTATAAATACGAAATTTTGACAAATATTTGATCACTTGTTATCAGCTCTTTATGATATTGATTTTAAAAAAAATTATTTATGATAATTTGACCATTTTTTCTTCTTACTGAAATTTTTCCGGTCATTAAAAATGTTACGTTGCTCTCTTTGTTCAGTGCCTACGTTTACCGTATTCGCTATCTCCGTCGCGTTCACACAACCTGCCGAACCGTAATTAACCGCGTCTTGCATTTCTTGTCCTAGAAACTTTATTTTTGAAACGCGACTAGGGGTTATGCGAGATTATATCATCTTAATACTTGAGGCTATCGATCTACATAAAAAAGAATAAAATCCATATCGTGAAAAAGGAAATGAGACCTATTTGAACATGAAACTTTACTGATTTTAATAGATGTAACTAACAAAATAGTGAATATAAGATTTAATTGTGTATATTCTTTTGTATCATAAAAATGATATTGATTCTCCAATTATTGCTTTTTCGAACAAAATGAAAATCCACGCTGTGCGTTACTTGAGGCCCGAGAAAAAAAATATTGTTTCTGAAGCCGCGCGCTCTTTGGAAATAGCGATTTTTCAGATTCAAGAACCCACAAATTTTTTTGGTACTACCAAAAAGTCATAAAACGAGCTTCTGGTAGTTCAAAATCTTTTTCATACTTTTCTACTACAGAAAATTTTTGGCAACTTATCGAGCTTATTCCGCCACATATCGAAACCGCCACACACATCTGTTGGGAGAAATCAGTTTGTTTATGCTTTTGGTCACGTCTCAGTCGAGTTAATGGGCTATAAAATTTTGTCTTCAGTTTCAAATGTTCGTTACATGGGCGCCTAGATGTCTGGTGTATGCCCAAATATCTGGTATGAGGTGTATGTTTGGTGATCTAACTAATTTAAAATCTGGGCGGAAACTGACCTAGTCAACTCTTTACGGCAGCCTTAAAGAACAACTTTTTAGAAAATATGCGTCAAGCGGATGTAGATAAAAAAGAGGCTAACGGCAAGTTGGTTTGGCAAAATTTATAAAATGCGACCTTCAACGGATACAACATGGTCAAAAATATTTTATACGGCAGCATGCAATTAGACAGGGTAAAGGCTATACACAGTACGGTATAAATAATGAACAGAGTGCAATGGATCAGTTTTGTCAAGAATTAGGTATTACGGTCACATCTTGCGGTTTGTTTATTGACGAGGAGAAGTTATTTTGTTGTGTTTACCAATCAGGGTATTCATTATGAAATAATACAAAAGAACCATGATTTTTGTTCCTTAATGATTGCTAAGTTAGAAATTTTTTATATGAAAGCTATTTTACCTGAAATTATAGATCCGAAATTTTTCAAAACTTAATCGGTCCGTAGTTTGAAGCGTAGTAAAGTATTTTAATTTGTAGGCAAACCTAAAATAATCTTTATCCTATCACATACATGTTGGTTAGCGGACGCCTCTGTCTGTGAATTTTAAATAAAGTATCTACGATGCAAACGATGCAGTCCGTTTGACGATTTTTTTATTAGTGTGTGAACTCTTCTTCTATTTGTGGAGTTTTTTTCCTTTTTTGGACATTGAGTGTGAGTGTGGATTTATTGTTTTTTTTTTTTTTAAAGAAAATATTCTGCGATGCAAACGTAAAGTCAGTTTGACAATTTTTTACTAGCGTATGAGCTCTGCCTCTACTTGTGGAGTTTTTTCTATTTTGGACATTGAGTGTGAAGCCTCTGTGGATTTATTGTTTTTTTAAATAAAATCTCCTGCGATGCAAACGTAAAGTTTTAAGAACAGAATCAGCCGGACACTCTTGTTTAAATGCAGTTTTCACTTTTGTCGAGAGCTATGGACAACTGAGATGAACTAGTGTGTTATTACATAACTGCTTCATTATTTTCAATACGTAAATGAAGATTGCGTCATGTGCGATATCTGTGAATTTTTTAATGTTTATTTATTTCTTTTTAACGTTATTTTGAAGTGTATAAAATTCCAAAACATTTGTACTTTGTTCATATTAACGTGCATGTTAACTTTCTTCAAAGCATCTAGTGCTGGAGTCTCTATCGTTACGTATCAGTAGTGGGATTCTGGAAAAAGCGATTGCGACCGAGTCGCTATCTTTACGATTTCGGTCGCTTTGGAGGGAAGAGGTTTAGGGGAGGATCTTTTCAAAAATGCGAAACCAATCATTTTTCAGCAATTTGTTAAGGTGAAAAGTTTTCAAACTACCTAACCTAAGTATCGTGAACGTAAACCTCGTGGACTTTAATACACTAAACAATTGTCACTTATAATATTTCTAGTGCATTGATTATTTCCGGAAATTTTTTCGAATGCATTTCTAAAACGTATTAATTAGCCCGAGTGGAACATGCATAAGAATAAAATTTCCGGAAAAAAAAATTTCAGGAAATTTTTACATTGTCATAGAAACGACATCGAATTCTATTTTTCTATTGGCTACTTTTCGGTGTCGTGTGATTTTCATCAAAATGGATACCAACGATACATGATAACTTAATTAATTAACATTCGGAAAAATTGATCATTAGAGTCAAGAGTTACGACAATTTTCAAGAACTCTTCCTCCGTTATCAACCGTTTTCGAGAACATGTTTATTAAGAAAAGCCGTTTAATTTTTTGATTTTATATCCGCCTCTCAAGTTTGTAACAGTTATTCCGGGACACTCTGTATACAAAAATTGAGATATGCGTATGGATTCAAACTTGCGTTTCAATCTGACAGAGTTAGAATATAAGCTACTGTATATTATGAATCCAACAAATTATTATAAATGTAACAAAATTTGTGGAGGATATTATTTTGTATAGAAACATACTTTATGGTACGATTGTACCTAGGACTTTTGTTTACAGATATTTTTTCTGAATGTAATTACAAATGTCCAAGTTGACTGGGATATAACGTTTATTCGAGGATATAATTAAAATGTTTGTCGAGATTAAGATTTTGTAAAATTTGCAAGCACGTTTTGAAGAAGAAATTCAAATAATCTAGAGATCGTTTAAAATTGGTTTCGGAAATGAAAATTATTATTTTTTACCTACAAAAGTAATAATATTGGTACCTACATATTATGAACAACAAGATAAAGATTATTTAAAAACTCCTTGTTAATCTCCAAATAATGATAAATATGTAATATCCGAAGAATCGCTTTTAAAGCAGCACCTTTGGAGTTGTAGAAACGGTTTCTACCAAAAATAGGTAAACTTGGGTGCCGGAGGCTATAACCCTTCCACTTGTACCTGAAAATATCTCAAAATCCAGCCCCTAAGCCGTCATCTACCAATGCCATTCATAGGGATGCACCTTCGGAACACCAAAAAAAGCGATAGCCTCTCGGAACTCTCTGTTTAACCGACGGAAATCCATTGCGACTCGGCTGATATCTATCCAAAGCAACCGTTTTCGGTTGCTTAGAAGCGACTCGGTCGCAATCGCTTTTTCCAGGATCCCACTACAGATCTTAAAAACAAAAGTCAGATATTTCTTACCTGTACGGAGATATTTTGGAAATAGGAAATGAATTTCCTCTTTTTTCAATACGTGCCCCTGCTAATACAAAAAATCACGTCAATGCATTGTGCTGACGTTCTGCAATCTCAAATGATACAGCAAAGACGTTCCTCTTAAACCAGATTTTATTGAAAACAAATAAATTAAATAGTGTACATTACAAGTCATCCGGTCTGACTAGAGCTTAATGTTAATAGTGGGAATTTCACTTTCAATTACATCATCATCGTTTATTTCAATGAGACCGTTTTCGTCAGCTCTCGCAAGTATATCACAAACCAGAGGCGACTCGACCCCTAAAATATATTCACAGTATCTAGGTTCCAGTAAATACAACGAAACTGCGTTCAAATTCGTAGAGTCTTCCAAACACTTTAGTTTAACTTCCGTCTGACGTGGCTTTCCAGTTTTATCACAAACAGTTCCATCCGAATATAGATGTGATAGCTGCGTTCTCTGAGCTAAAGGCTTGGGTCGTTTATGTGGATGTTGCGCAATCCAGTCCAAGTGCTTCTGTTTATTGAATTCCCCCAATCGAATAGTAACTTTAGTTCCGTCTTTTTCGATGTGGTACTGCTCAACCGATTTGCCGTAACAAAATTCGTATTTCCACCAACCGGTGCCGCCAGTTAAACAGTTTTTGCCGGCCAGAAAACTTTCGACAGGTGACGTATCCAGGGGAGGTTTAACTTCTGGAACTTTGCTTACTTCTTCTTTATCTGCAAAATCTGGGGGGACAAATTCAACTCTAATGCGGTCCATGTCGGATTTCCTGCGAAGTTTGGCACTTTCCACTTTCATTTTTACTAAATTGTAGGGTTTCTTTGGGCTGTCGTCAAGAGGGATGCAGTTAATTTTGTTTTCTCCGGTTTCTATCGGCTTATATTTGGGATGAGCACAAACTTGTGGTGACAGAATGACAATTTCGTACTGACAAGTCGAGGTTTCCTTCAAGGAATACACTTCGTGTTTGCCGTGAATGTAACAAGCATACAAAACGCGGGTTTGACGGGGTTTGTTTTGATTCAAATCGCATAAAGTTCCGTTAACCATTAATACCTCGAAATATGGAAGATTGATGTTGTCAATTTTCTTAACAGGAATTTGAAAGTTGGGGTCTTTCTCCGCTTCCTTAGCTTCGATCAGGGCGCGTTCGTACGACTTTTCATCCCATTTACCTAAAGTGTATTCTTGTAACTTCACCTTTTTACCTTCCCTATCTTCGTGGTACTGTCTGATAAATCGACCATGGCATATCTCATAAGTCCAATAAGATTCCAGACGATACGAACACGCTGATTGGGAAAATAGAGGCGATATTAGCTCCAAAGCAGTAGGTCCTTCATATTTTTCTTCGCTTGCTGACTCTTTCTCTTGAATATTGGGAAGGATGCAGCGGTACTTTTCTTTATGTGATGTCATCACGACCATTTCTTCTCCTGTTAGATCGATACCTTGGGCTTTGTCTCCGGGCCAGTGTATGTCAAAGAGGACGGTATCGTCAAAGCCCTTCACGTCGTGGCCCAGGCCACTTGAGGCAGCCAAAATCACAAGAAATATCTGCATCATTTTGACGACAATTAATTAATGCCCAACATGGTTATTTATAGAAATAAGAGCAACATAGAACTACGTCACAATTAAAGTTATCTCTGCTTTTCCTGATTAGTTAGTTTTGATTGTTTGAAACAGCAAATATACGAAATGACGTGTTCTCATAACCTCACTTTTACTTTTCTTTGACATTTGAAGATTTGGGCAATTTTATTGTGGTGGCAACACCAAATTCCCTAACTACAACAGTCGGTTGGTAGACGAGGTAGACGACGATTGGTAGACGAGACTGGCGGTGACGTTAGGGAATTTGGTGTTGCCACCACAAACTTGTCGCAAGAGGGCGCTGCGAAGTGCGAAATGAGAGGTGACAGTACAGAATGACAGGTAGCATTTGAGGTTAAATTAATTAGTTAAAGTTAAATTGATAGTCCAAAAGTTGATTTTTGTTACACATGTTTAGAAATGCCCGAAAAAATTTATATAAGATTGGCGACCCACCGTGTTAATTCATCTCTTGGGGTTACAACTCGATTTCCAAGAATATTCACTCCAGGACAAACTATTACCGAACAAAATGAGTTTATGAGGTAAGTACCCTGCACTAAAGAGCTTTTATTAAAAAACAACTCTTTGCCGTGCACCTACGATATCCACAATATTAACAATGGTTTTTAACATTTAGAGGCCATGGCACCTATGAGGAAAATGGGCTTCTGAAGTCTTCAGTTGCTGGCGTCAAAGAGCAAGTAAACAATTTGATATCGGTGCGCCCTCTGAAGAGCCGTTATAATGGAGAAGTTGGTGATGTCGTTGTAGGGAGAATAACGGAAGTACAGCAAAAACGGTGGAAAGTAGAAACCAACTCCAGGTTGGATTCAGTTCTGTTATTGTCTTCGGTGAATTTGCCTGGAGGCGAACTTGTAAGTTAGTTTACTACTTTCATACTAGACGGTAATTTTGATTTTTAGCGACGTCGATCTGCTGAAGACGAGCACATGATGAGGCAGTATCTTCAAGAAGGTGATTTGATTAGTGCTGAGGTCCAGAGTGTTTTCTCAGATGGTTCCCTCTCGTTACACACCAGAAGTTTGAAATACGGAAAGGTAGCTTATGGAAACTTAATGCTTAAATTTGTATAGTAACAATTATTTTCATTAGCTGTCCCAAGGTGTTTTGGTTAAAGTGTTTCCATCTTTAATAAAAAGAAGCAAGACACATTTCCATAATTTAGATGTTGGAGCTAGCATAATTCTCGGAAACAATGGATTTGTCTGGATTTTTCCCACAGTGAATGATACAGAAGATAGAGTAGGAGGTTTTATACAAAATTTGGAAGAGGTCAGTATATGAGGTACTACCGTTGTCCAAAAAAAATTTGAATGACTTTTGAAAACGATTTTGCCATATTTTTGTTAGATGACAAGGGACTTTGGCTCGGCTTTGATCAGAAGGGGCGAACGTTTTATCGCAACCCTCATAGACAAACAAGGTCCTTTATTGTATGATTATTAAATAGTTGCAACGTTGATGTTGTTAAAGTCACTGTTACACGGCAATTCTGCAGGCGTTCAAATTTTTTGGGCGACGATAGTACTTAGCATACCATACTAAATGCACTACAAAATGACATTATCGTTTTTTTCTTTTTTAAATGGTGTGAGTTTTCACTTTCGATCGCGATTTTATATCGAAATATTCACTTCATCTCTTTGTTTTTCTTCAAGCTCATGATCACAAGCTCCAAAATTGATAACGAGTAATTGAAATATTTTTATATCAAACCGTCATTAAATTACATGGATTTTTAAATTTCAGCGCTAAAGGGATTTTTGATTGACAGCTTTGTAGCCGCTTACCTAGTTTATTTGCGGTTAACCACATTAGATTTTATGATGGTCCCTGTACTGCAAAGATCTTTGAGTAGGTACCGCTATTAAGTCATCAATAACCGAACCGTTTAAGCGTCATTGTCATGAAATTTGACTGCTTCAATAAAGCAGTCGTATCATAAATTCGTCAAAATCCCGCGAACTTCTTAAAAACACAATTAGCGATACTTCAACTACAAATTTCAAATTTTTAACAATAGGAACGTATACCTGGCGGTATTACGAACATAACAATAATGAAAAAATATATTGAAAATTTCTGAGAAAGCACTTTATGGCGTCCCGACGCCGCATGGAATTAATTATGGACCAAACAATGACGCCACATTGTAGCGCATTAATTAAAGTTTATTTCTGCCAAATTTCAAATTTTCAACTCCATTGGAAATACGCAATTTGGCACCGGCGGTTTTCGTTGAAACACCCGGTATACCAACGTCGACTTCTGAGACATTACTGCATTTAGAAAAAAAAACAGTCCATCAAACCAAAGAATAAAAAATATATTTCTATTTGAAAAACAAAATTGAACATTACTTGACATTAATGTTAATATAAAGTCATTTGTCATAAGTGAAAATTATCGTAAACTTTCAATTTGTAATTTTTCTTTGAGTGCTGCGTACATCTTGAAGTTCGTCTTTTGTATTACAAGAGGATTTTACAATTAAAAGGTTTACAATGTCTTCAAATAATGCAACTGAAGATAGCCACAAGTTCAATAATTTGTTAGATATACCTACTTTTAAAAACTAATCTTGTTTTTTAAATAATTATTCTTTCTGTCTCCTTCAATTTGAATTTGTTTGTAACTATTGGTACCTATTGAATATTTGCAGGTGATTTCAAAGCCGGAAAGAGAAACTATTGCTCGACTAAGAAACTGTGTGTTGGCTCTCACCCAAAGTAAGATGATGTTGTTTGATACCAGTATTCTTTACGCTTATGAAGAATCCATGAAATACACCGTTGCCGAATTGTTGGTCCCAGAGGCGATGGTTGATGTAGCAGTGTTAACGCAGCAGCGTCTTAGTATGTTTGAAAATATTTGATCATTTAAGAATAAAATCGATAGTCTTATTATGTATTTTTTTATTTCAAATACGTCTTATGCGTGTCATACAAAATAATATAAATATTAGCTAACTTAACTTTAGATATATACACAAATAGAATAAAATAAATAAAGTATTAATCTAGAAGAACTTAACTGAAATGAGCCGAGTACGTTCTTACCGTTACAAAATTTGTTCTAGGAACAAAAATCAGTGCGAATCAAGGTTGTCACTTTCGCGGACGACGAGGAAAGAGATCACGGATTGAAAATAAAGTTTTTGTAACGGTAAAAGTTCAACCTAATAAGTCGCAAAAGTTTAAAGCTTTTTTGAACCACCACCAGAACCGCCACCATCCCGAAATTTCTTAAAATTATCTATATTGCGTTGTTGAGTCGTCGGGAAAATGTCCTCAAAGATTTGACGTCTCGTCTAGAGTTAACGACACAATTATCACAGATTTTGCGATATTGGTTACTCGTCAACTCAGCAGAAAGATCAAATGGTTGTACTTAAATACTGGAGAATTTTTTACAGCACCACAGTGTCCATAATTCAGCTAGTGACTTTCTCAAGCGACGTGTTTTCCGGGATTCAGCCACTTTTTCATATAGTAACAGAACAAGGTACTGATGTAAAGTAGGACTAATAAGGCACATGTTACACCCAAAGCCAACACAGATGTCTTGGTCGGGCAAGGTTCCACAATCGTCACTGTTTTATCTGTAAAATTATAGTTTAACTGGGGCATTATCAAGACTTTCAATATTACCTTTGCCAAATTCGGCACTTGACAATTCGCTTTTTAAGAATTCCGACTGCTTGTCGTCGCCGAAATCCAAAACCAAGATTTCTTGACTAAGTGTCATGTCTTCTTCCTTTTCTTCATCGGTGACGTTGCTGACGGACCTCTTTCTCCTGCCCCAGGATTCAAGTGAATCACGACCCCATTCGCAAACGGCCTGAAATGACTGTATAGTCATATCTGCGGTAATGAGACGCAATGATGCTTACCGGGTCGCAGGGTCCTAAGCAGTATTTCACGTTACATTGGAAAATGACACCGTACGATTCTGTGAACCTGAAAGCTTCGTACACGGATTGCAAGGCGTTGCCGTCGGGCGTAAACGCCGGGAATATGCTCGGATCTACCGGACAACCTTCATCGTCGATGATCTGGAACGTGCTCTTAGAGTCTTTTGCCATTGCCACGCAGCTTCGGGCAAAAATTCCATAAGGAGCTGCAAATAATTAAAATTTCATTAGCAAACAAAACAATAGCTCGGATATTTGGTGTGATGAACAAAATAGTATTCTGGGATCCCCGACCAAGCGTTTCGATCGCATCGCTTTCATTTCGACCGCGTCGCTTCCATAGCGACCGAAAAGCTTCAATGTCGACCGAGTCGACTTGTATTTCTATCGGTTAAACAGAGAGTTCCGAGTGGCTATCGTTTTTTTTTTTTTGGTGTTTCGAAGGTGCATCCCTACGATTGGCATCAACTCCTTCCCTCGAAAGCGACCGACATCGAAAAGAAAGCGAAGCGATCGAAATACTGGATCTAAGTCCTAATACTTACTGTCTTCCGGAATTTCGATTCTAAAGGTGAGTTTATCTCCGATGCGCACAGTTTCAACTTCTCTAGAGCGACTGTCCAATATGCGGATTCTTGGTGGAGGAGCTTCAGGAGCTGAAGTGATGCTTATCATTTCTGGGTCCCTGAAATTTAAGATTTAATTAAAATAATTCCAAGATAATCTAAAAACGTACCTAATTGGCATCATTCCGAAGGTAATATTTTTTGAAGACATATCGTAAGTACATTTCACTTTGTAAATCTTATCTGCTTTAGTCATGACGACGGTGTGATGTTGTAATACCACAGTGTTACTGTAGACACCTGTCTGTAAAAAAAGACAAACGAGTCAAGTACGGTTTTGAATGTCCCCATGTAACATACCACAGATTGTGTATTGCAGTCTTGTCCATTCATCGTCAAGTCAAGCCTGAAAAGATCGCTGTTGAGAACGTCGATATTGCAAGTTTCTGATCGTCCGAGTGCGTAAATTCTGCCGTTGAAAGGCTTGTTAGTTCTAACTTGAACGGCAATCTTCGTGTCCTTGCAGTTAACAGACACTGGAATAGTTGACAATAAGAAAAAGACTCGAAAATATTTATGGTTTCCTACCATCGTAACAAGTTCCAGTTTTATCGCAGTTGACGTCGCTTCTTGTCAAGTTGTTCAAATTTGGATCTTCTGTAGCTTCAAAAACGACAGGTAATGTGTTATCTGATGGTGCTCCGCCCGCTGTTGCGGCGGATTCTGTAAATTAATCGTTAAATCACGTCCGATTCTAAAAAAAATTCTGCTTACTTTCGCAAGTATTTTCGAAGTAAGCACCGATTCGATCGCCGTTATCGATGAGGGGACGTTCGGCATTCAGATAGGTACTGGGCCCGTCAGGAAGTGTCTTGTGGTCTAAATGGAAGAGTTGACAGTTGTATTGGGAACCCTGTGGCGGCCCTTTGTAGAGAAACGAACGGCAGAGGAATTCGTTTTCTATCTCGCAAGCCAAACGACAAGCTGCCTCGCTAGTGACTTGGAGTTCCTTGTCGGTATAATAATGCAAGGAAGCGTATTGTGCTACTTTATCATCAGCGACACCTATACGAGGTGTTTGGAAAATCCTGTTGCTCTTGCAGGCTTGATTGCCTTTCAGACACAAATTTTCGAAATAATCGACGCCTTGAGCGTCGACGAATTGAACAAACTGACCGGTGGTCCGTCGATCGGAGTCACTCAACTGACACTGGAGGGTAACGTAGTTGTATTCCACTGAACGGCAAGTGAAGCGGTGCTAGAACAAACCGATCGGATGTAGTAGATTAGATTTGTTAATTTGATTGTAAGCTTGATAGCGGGGATAGCAGACTATTTAATTAGATGCCAATTACAGTCGGGTCCGACAATAGCTTTTCAATTATACCATTTGTAATTGCTATAGCTGGCTTCGTTAACGTCAGCATTAACTTAATGCCTCGTATTCTTTCCCCCAATCTAATCCTACCGCCACGAAACAAGACGTCTTTTTTTTATTGGCAAGCCGTTTTACTATTTATTCTCTCTATAGGTATCAATGTGTCATTCTAATTTTATTATATCCCTATGCCACTTGCGTTAATAATAATCACGTTATTTCTCCTAAATAAGAATGGGTCGTATTTAACAGTCTACCAAATTTATCCAATATTTTCATACAAAAAAATACTTTCATTTCCCAAAAATACTAAATGCTCACCAAAATTAAGAAAATACATAATCTTAAAGCGACAACTAAATATTGACATAATGCTGGCCTCTTATATATTTTGTTTGCCAAAATAACTCTTGTTGACCATAAATACTAAATGTTTACCAAATTTTATTCCGTATTTAATTCTAACATAATACCCAGATATTTAATTTTCGACAGTGTCTTATATTATTTAGCAGTTAAAAATACTATTTGTTGATCAAAAATACAGAAGCAATAAAATGTTGTGCAAATGGTAAATAATTTTATGAAAAACGTTAGATGCAGATGTGCTAGGGCAAGGAAAATAAGAGTAAAAATAGAAGTGGTTTGCACAAAAAAAGATTGATTTCCGTAATATATAAATGCTTTGCTGTAATTGGCTTGCATTATGTAAAACGTAAAACTTCTTTTAGTGGTAATTTCTAATCGTGCTTTAAAAAAAAAATTACAGGGCCCTGAACTGACCTTGTACAAAACTTTTTTCGCGCGCCTCTTGTCTGGAAGCGCAAGCGGCAAGGAGAGATGCGCGAGCATATTTTATTTTTGGAGTAATAGAATAATTATTTGACGCACAAATAGTTTTTTTTGAGAAACACTAAATATAAATGGATAGCGCGAATATTTATTATGTACAGCACGGACGCGTAACTTGAGCGTTCAAAATTTGGTAAACATTTAGTAAAATTGATAGACATATAGAATTTAAAATGTAAGCAATGGTAAAACAATACGCAACATAGTTATTTTAGTGGTGATGTTCTCATTTTCTGATGTATAATAATTTGGGTTTCATTTAGATTTTTTGATGCTCATTAAATTTTCTGGTGGACAGTGCAAGTATAGTTATCAAAAATAAAGAAGTAAAATAAGTCAAAAAAGGACCAATAACACTAACTTCGTTTAGACAGGCGGCAAGGCAGGCTTCCTTGGTGGAGGTGTAAATAAGTGCGTTGTCCAGTCCTCTAATCATCTTGTTCGGTATTCTTTCGAATGACCATGGTCGTAGACATACGTTTTCTGATCGTAGTTGCAGTTTGGTCATGTAATACATGTTGACGGATCTTTGGGGGACGGCCGATGGATTGTTGGCCGACGTTTCATTCTGAAGTTGACACAAAGTTTCTTGCACGGGAATGAGGGGATTTACTACGAAACTGAAAGCCGCTGCTTGGCAATCTGGTTCTTCGCGACACCAACCTTGGCATTCGTATAAACTTAAATTCTTGACTGTGTAGTAAGTGTTGCCCCTGTAGTCGAAATCCGTCAGCTTTTCAAACGCTATCCTTCCTGAAAGATCACTTCTGGTTAGTATCAATATTAGATTTAAATAGATTTTTAAGTTAAGCTGTAATAATTAGACAATTTTAAGTTATTTCTTTATCCACTTAGGTTTTGGGTGGGTGTTCGAAATAAATAGAGTTTAAGAATAAATTAACTGTTAATTGCAACCTAAGTGACACGAATAATATAAACTGTTTTCTTACAATTTTAGCACTAAGTGGTGATGACAGGAAGTGTTTAACAAGAATATCATTATTTATAATGGAGTAATCTATGTAAAGACTTGGTTCAGAATTCTTAAAGCGATTAGCTGAAACATAATTTAAATAACTACGTGGTAGGTACTAACTCGTCTAATCTAAATGACTGTATCACGGATTCTTGAAAATTTTCAGCAGTAACATCTCACTATTTGTTCAACCTGCTATAACCATTATATGATTTAATAACAGATAGTTCCACAGTACGTGACGCAACCTTTAGTGATCTGAAGAATAGCGCAACGTAGAAATTGGCACGGAAAGGGGTGTTTTTCGCCATTCTAGATGAACCTATATACACATAATTCGTAATTCGCGTCTGACATTGTTCATATTCATAACACGTTATGCAGTGCTTGCTGGTGTGGGAAAACGAGGTGAATGGGCGATTACGGTGTTAATTAAATGCGCCGGGATGCTCGCAAACAAAAACCTTCGTTTACTAATAACGGTTCAAGATTACCAAATGAGAGATGTGCTCTAATTTGGTTAAACAGAGAAAAAAGCACAATAGAAAAACCTAACGACCTCAAAGAACCGTAATGTTATGTTCGTGTAGACGTTACGCTCGGACGATGGGAAGAGCTTCGTGTAGGCACTCACCTAAACTTCCATATACATTTGTGAGGACTAGAATCAGGCCTATTGCGAGACTGGTGTGCTCCATCTGAAACAAAATACAGTGTTAATAATCCATTTCATGGAAACTCAACGAGCGTAGAATACGATCATGCTGATGATAATCAGGTAATCAACATCAATTAATTGTCGTCTTCCCTCCAACAAAAAAGTATTGTTAAGCGCCGAAAATTAGTAAGCGTTTATTATCTTTTTCTGTGGGAACTGAACATACTAAAGTGTTCAGGTTATTGTAAAGTTGATATTGCAGACTTCAGAAACGTTACTTGCATGTTTGCAGGTAATGGATGGCTGAGTAAAATACTAGGCGCCTGAGTAGTCGTCGCCATCTATATTACTTAACATGGAAATTGTTCATTTTATTCAGTGCGGCGTTTTTATGTGGCAATAGAGGAGGATAGCTAGAGGAAATCGAAATTATCGAGCTTCGACAGCAGCCATGTGCACATAATGCTGTAATTGACAATTGGAATGAGACAGTATCTTGAAAGTATGTAGTGAACCAGCTCCAGCTTTTGCCAATTTCCATTGACTTTTAACAATAAAGAAAAAAAGTAATTGTTGGGCATCACATTCACGTCACATACCTGCTTATGCATAATGTTATTTGGTTTTTATTTAATAGCAACATCAATGATTTTAGGTAGATCAGATTAAAATTTTTCAAAAGAAATTAGATTTTATTTTATACTGAATCCTGGCTACAAGCCGAGACGGAATTAAGAGTGTCACTTTATGATGTGTAAGAACTTTCCAAAGATATCTGAGTAAAGGAGAAGGTAATCATTAAATAAGGGTCGTATTTAACAGTCTCCCAAATTTACCCAATATTTTCATACAAAAAAATACTTTCATTTCCCAAAAATACTAAATGCTCACCAAAATTAAGAAAATACATAATCTTAAAGCGACAACCAAATATTGACATAATGCTGGCCTCTTATATATTTTGTTCGCCAAAATAACTTTTGTTGACCATAAATACTAAATGTTCACCAAATTTTATTCCGCATTTAATTCTAACATAATACCCAGATATTTAATTTTCGACAGTGTCTTATATTATTTAGCAGTTAAAAATACTATTTGTTGATCAAAAATACAGAAGCAATAAAATGTTGTGCAAATGGTAAATAATTTTATGCAAAATTATAGATGTAGATGTGCTAGGGCAAGGAAAATAAGAGTAAAAATAGAAGTGGTTTGCACAAAAAAAAATATTGATTTTTGTAATATATAAATGCTTTGATGTAATTGGCTTGCATTGTGTAAAACGTAAAACTTTTTTTAGTGATAATTTCTAATCGTGCTTTTTAAAAAAAAATTACAGGGCCCTGAACTGACCTTGTACAAAACTTTTTTCGCGTGCCTCTTGTCTGGAAGCGCAAGCGGCAAGGAGAGATGCGGGAGCATATTTCATTTTTAGAGTAATAGAGTAATTATTTGACGCACAAATAGTTTTTTTGAGAAACACTAAATATAAATGGATAGCGCCAATATTTATCATGTACAGCACGGACGCGTAACTTGAGCGTTCTAAATTTGGTGAACATTTAGTAAAATTGATAGACATATAGAATTTAAAATGTGAGCAATGGTAAACCAATACGCAGCATAGTTATTTTAGTGGGGATGTTCTCATTTTCTGATGTATAATAATTTGGGTTTCATTTAGATCTTTTGATGCTCATTAAATTTTCTGGTGGACAGTGTAAGGGATGTATGGTTTAATTTCATGTACATTATATTTGTTCCCATTAAACAGTGAAACTCACACTAATTATCAGTAAAATTGTTTTTTGTTAAAAGCTCGGATAAATTTAAATTTCCTTACTTGCCGCATAATAGCTATTTGGGCAACAAGAGTGAAAAGTGACCCTGAATGTTCTACGGTTGCATCGCAAGAAAAAAAGTATCTATACTTAATTTCTTTTTGTGGAAAATACTTATTTCAAGATTACAACTAAGATGTCAGTGAATTAAGATCGTGATATCTACATTTAGAAAAAAATAGGGCGTAAACAGCATTTGCAAAAGTAAAATGAGGGGTAGCAAAATTACTATGTCTTTCAGACGGAAATAATTACCAACTTTTGACCGTAAAATGGGGGTTGAAACGTAAACTTTTTAACAAGATTGATAGTTTGTAATTTCAGGAATTCAGGACACCACTTACCAATATGTAAAATATAAAGCTGTCGAATGAAAAAAGAAATTACGTATACTTCATATTATACAAGGTGTTTTATTAATACATAAGCTAATTGGAGAATCCTTGGAACAAGATATGAAGATTTAACCTAAAATAGCTAGATAAAGTGTACCTCCTTACATAGATACAGGGTGTTTTATTTCAACATTTTATAGTTATTCATGTATCAAGAGAATAAACACCGATTTTAATCTCGAGAATGTAAGTAATGCACGAGGCGAAGCCGAGGGCATTTTCATTCGAGGGATTAATGATGTTTATTTCAGAGATGCATACAAAACTTTCTTCCCAACGGCTTAAGTTAATAATAATAATAAATTAGAGAAGAAATAATAGTTATAATTGACAGACACCTAAATAAAGTTGCCTGACGGTTATTATGAAAACGAGTTTCTTTATGTTATATCGGCATTTTTTTTACTTTATTCCCGGTTGGACACTGTTCAATATTTCTTTATCATATTCAGCAGGAGTTCTGCAAGACGCATTAAATTACGGAGAAATAGAGTTTTTCGCTATTACCCGAGGCGTACGGCAGGAGCGTAGGATTCAAAATTCTACGCCACTCGTGGAATCGCTTTTTTACTATAATTATTCAATTTTCACAATGATAAAATGATAATTAAAGTTGAAGATAGAGTCGCACAATATTCCGATTTTAATGTTTTTATTTATTTATTGTTCTTATTCGTATTGACTATTTCGAAATCTTAACTTATAAAATCGCATTAATTACGTAAAATAACTTTACAATTCACTCGAATATGATAAAGAAATAATAAACAGCATCGCAATTATAGACAAAAATAAAACAATCTGTATCTCAGTAAGGACACATATTTTATCTAGCTGTTTTAGGTTAAATCTTCATATCTTGTTTCAAGGATTTTGCAGTTAGCTTGTGTACAATTATTAATAAAACACCCTGTATAGTTCAATAAGAGTTTTTGAAATGGCGGGACAAATAAAACAAAAAATGGCCTCTGACAAAAATAGTTTCTTTCGGTAAAGTTGTTTCAAATTCACCCGGCGCATCCACCATTTGTACTGTTTCAGCACCGTTCGTGTTGGCGGCCGATTTCAACCTTGTGTATTAATTTATCGACCATAATTTTAACACTTTTTTATCCAAAAAGTCACAAAACTCAAAACTTTGAATTGGTGCATTAAAATTTACTGATCTCTAAAATCCCTTTCACGCACTACCTCTCGTTTTCGATTTGCAGCGGCAAAGGATACCAACCATTCGGCGGTAAAGAACGTAAAAATAGGGTTTATGTGCAGTTTTAATTTTGCTAATAGTAGGTACAGACTTTTTAAAAAAAACTCTAAAACCCTAAAAATTTGAGTAAGAATTTTACTGAATTTCCAGTTATATTAGTAAATGTCAATTGTTTGAAAGTGAACGGTTTGCAATATCTGTACTATTATTATTAGTAACGCATAAGAGCGAACAGGCATAACATATAGCAAATTAAACTTCTAAGCAGATAATAGATTAGTCTTGATACCATCAGAGCGTCTAATTACGCACCGCCAACGTTTTCGCGTGTACAGTTCCTAGAAATATAATCCGAAATTTAGATGTTCCTGTTCCACCTTAATTTACGAGCTTAGAATTTCTAAGAACTAAATTAAGATTGGCATTCACTTTCTTTATTAATGTTTTTAATTCATAACTTAAAAGCACACCACAATTAATGCGCATGACGTTACAGGTAGGTATATTATTATACTTATGTTGGATGGCAACAGGCCAGTTAGTTCAGTTACAGGGAAAATTGCTTCTTTATATCGGTTTCTTTACTACATCATATAAACTTTTAATTTTTAACATCAATGACGTGCTTCTGAGAGCCTCGTCGTCATGTCATCAGCAAGTTTGCAACTAGGCATCTAAACAAAATAAATCAAATTGAACTATAATGCCCAGTTGCACAAAACTTAACAGTCGTTTAATCGTCCGTTAAAAAATTGTTGCAATTTTATTGCAGGACTATCCGTTTGTTTGTAAAAATTTGACGGGTTGAACTGTTGAAGTCTATGAAACATCTGCGAATTGCAACAATAGATTAATAGCCAATCAAAGTAGTAAAGAACTGGGAGAAAGTTTTGTGCAACTGGGCATAAGGGTACCTACAGGGTTTTGCTTGGACACAACGTTCACGACAGAACTTTATTAATTTGTTTCAGTACCTCACGGCGTTTTTGCAGCCAAACCTCTTTCCCTTCATATGCGTAGGTGCAAAGTTGTAAAAATAATAAATAACTAACTATATACTTGCTAACAAGATTTATTATAAATCTTTATGAAGCTTTCATGGCTGATAAATAATTACAACGTGATGGTTTATTTGCAAAATTTACATCTAGTTTGTGACAGTCTGAATTCTCTAACTAAGAAGCTCTTGTGTAGTGTAAGTATATGGCATCCTTATTTATATGAATATTAAGATAAACGTAGTCGTAACGTCTTCGCGCGTTGGAACATCAAAAGCATTCACTACATACTACAATATACCACCTTTAAAGGAAAACATATTTATCACCCTCTTCTTATTAACTTTTCCAGTTAATGATGATATGATGGGTAACATCAGCATGCTTAGTAATAAACTAAATCCGAAGTGCAAAACAGCCTGAGCACAACAGCACGGTCATAATGGTTACAGCGGTATGGAACTGCGGTCAAAGGTTACATTGCCTTGTGCGCGTGTTTCTGCATAGATGCAAGGGCATTGCACTTGAGTTAGAACAAGATGTCTAAACTTAATAAGCATGATATTTTTTCTAGACGCACCGCGCAATCAAAAAAAATTGATTATTACAAATGCTTTACAAGACTTATCCAAATTCTTTCTGGAAATCGTTAAAGAATTAGTGGAAGCTTCCTGCGAGAGTATTTGTAATGGAAAGGAATCCTGCAGCAATTAATTACGCATTCTTTACAGCAAGCTAAACGAATCAGTGTTGTGTACCTAAATGAGCAAAGTAATTTATACGATAAGCATTCCATTTCCACTAGGACAAATACAAATACCGTCGTAAATTACCACAATTAGTGAAATCGTCGATTCTAAAATGTAAAACATGAACAAAATTTAGTCTTCGACAGTTGAGTTACGCATTTTCTTGGACACACAGATTTTTCAACCCCAATTACCACCAGAATGAACTTTTCAATCGATACTTAATTGTAGTATTGTGGTTGGCGACAGCAACGCCGGAGATTTTTGTGGAATCACGAAACTTCTTCCCATGACAAATTAACACACGAATTAGGCGAAGCGTGATGTTGAAAAATTTTAGAGCTTGAAATCGATTCATGTTTAATTTGCATTCCTGCGGATGGCGTTGTTGTTCATCGGACAAACGTTCGACAACGTTCATCAAACAGTTATTGCGAAAGCATTGATGCACTTATTTTGCATAATGCTAATTTCACAATTTCGTTTGGTTTTTGGTTATTGAACAGCAGCTGCTCTCTTGGGGTGCTCTGAAAATTAATTGGGATTTTGTTGACTATTGGATTTTCAAAAACACATTTGCATACTTCTATGATTTCTCGTTAAAGGTTCATTGAATACAACTTGCATCTTTATAATCCAGCTTATTGAAGGCAATCTGCGTTTCCTCAAGTTTTAGATCAATAAAAGGTTTTGTGGCTACATGAATAAAAGAGAATCAAAGCTTCAAGATAATCAATAATTTTTTCCCTTATTTTATAGATTTTGGCAGTCGTTATTTGACTGGATCAGATTTTCTGAGTTATACCGAGAGTTTGATAAATTGCATCTTGACATTTTTTGTAGCAATTTTGTTTAAAAGCTCTAAAACCCTTTTATTAATATGGCTCAATCTATCACAAGAAAATGTGTCCAATATTTCTAGCATACAAATATATGGATGTTGAGAGTTGAAATGCTAGCTAACATCTATTGATTGGGAAAGATAGATCACCACTTGTTTTAAAAATAAAGGGTGTTTGGTGGCTGACAAACAAATAATTCTTAGCAAAATAAGGTCGACACTAAAAAATAATTTAATCCTGAGAAGTGATGTTATAAAGCTTTAAGTATCAGGTTTTAGTTGCGGCATCGATATTTTACAATTTCACCGAGTTTCAAAAAAGGTTTGCTAAAGTTGATGTAAGCAGTTAACTAGTATCCGAGGCGAAACGGTTAGGTATCTAAAAAAAAATAATTTTTATCCAAGATGTCTCTAAGTTTAGTGTCATAAATTTAATTGCATGCTAAGCAATTGAAAGTTAGATGAAAACCTTATCTAGAAACTACAATAAAAAATTAAGAACTTGTAATCACAAGAATATCTATGTAGAATTAGATAAACAATTGTATAACGGAAGTAATATAATATAATAATCTATTTAGTGTAATTGTCCTTTTCATGAAATGGACATTCTGTTCATGAACTGGGTTCAGATCGTGTAATCTTAATTTTTTTCACGATCTGGGTACTACTTCTGTCCAGTTCATGAATAGGACAACACATTTATCCATTTTCTGAAATTTCGTAAAATTACGGCATCCGGACATACAAAGCATCCATTTCATGAAATGTACAACTGACTTGTCCACTTCCTGTTACATCGTCAACGATAGTAGTGTCCAGATCGTGAAAAAAAATTAAGATTACACAATCTGAACCCGGTTTATAAACTGAATGTCCATTTCATGAAAAGGACAATTAAATTACACTTAAATGGGTGCGACATATACCGGGTGGACCATCACTTGTGGTCAAATTTTTCCCGCCCAAACGATAAAAGATTTAAATTTGAGCTTCCGAGGATATGATCGAACCATTAAGACCTACTTTTCAAAAAAATTTGAAGTTTTTTGGCCCACCCCGTGCTCGTCTACACGGTGATTTATTCAAAATTGTAAAAAAGTTGACAATAAAGCTGCAACCGTTGGACGCAGAAAATTTTTCAGATTACGGCGGCCTCTTCAAAATTTCGAAATTTTGATTTCTGGGCCGTAGTATTTCGTAAAAATGCAACAGCCAAGTTGATTCATGGAATACCTCCCTTGCCTCAGATAATTTTCAACAAAATACTACGTCCCCAGAAATCAAAATTTCGAAATTCTGAAGAGACCGCCGTAATCTGAAAAATTTTCTGCGTACAACGGTATAAAAAAAGTTGCAGCTTTATTGGCAACTTTTTTACAATTTTGAATGAATCACCGTGTAGACGAGCACGGGGTGGGCCAAAAACCTTCAAAATTTTTCGAAAAGTAGGTCTTAATGGTTCGATCATATCCTCGGAAGCTCAAATTTAAATTTTTTATCGTTTGGGCGGGAAAAATTCGACCACAAGTGATGGTCCACCCGGTATAATATATAATATCTTTAAAAAGTCTTTCGGATCTAAGTAAAATGCATTAACCGCTTTGATATCAATTTGTACAACTATTTATGAAAATCGAAAGATAATAAGTAACCTACGGTATCACTATATAGAATGATGTTGAATTGTAGTTTTCTTGACGAAATGAATGAAGTGTATGTCAGAACTAATTTGCAATGGAGGTAAGTTGTATTTGTTGCCAATTTAGTATTGGTAACGGTTTTTTGCTTTCTAGTTTGTTTTGTACCCTAATCCGGAAAGGAAAGTCTACATTGTCAACAAAAATTAGGTGAACAATTTATTTAATAAATAAAGGTTAGTTCACATGTTAATACACTAATTAAAAGATAACCTTACAATATTATGATTACTACGCTTCAATGTCAATGTTATATAAGGTATCCTAAAATACCGTGTAACCAAAACTACCTATACCTACCTACTGTAGATTGTTGTGATAAAAATAAGCGAATTGAGTCAAATTTACGTAAATACCAAAATGATTGATTTTCCTATGAGGAGAGGTTTTATTCATAAATGCAAAGATAAATTTAATAATTTTTTAACAACAAAAATTAATGATTAAATTTTCTTAAAATTTAAACAGTAAAATTAAAGGACTACTTTTTACCGAAATTTGAGGAGGATTAAAACTACTTCTATCCTAGAACCAATTTCATGTTTCTGCAAAATTGAATCGGCGAAAAACTTTTCTAAACTCAACGTAGGGTAACTTTTTAATTGAAATACAGTACTTATCCAATATCGAAACAGTGCTTTTTTATGAAAAAAAAATTCTTTGCAACATTGGTTTATTTTGTATAATATTTGTGTTTTTCATAGTTTTGAAAAAAAAATTCTTTCTCCCCTCCATCGTGTGGCAAAGTGCCATTATCCATTTAGTAGACTGCAAGCTCAATAATCTTTCTCGTGAATGTCCTCGTCACGTATTGCTCTAAATTATTATCCTATCTGCAGCAGATACGGATTTCGGCTAAGCCGAAATGTTCGGCTAGATAATGTTGATTCATTCCACTTTTAAGGAAAATCTAGAACTGTTATGAGTTGAAGGTGTTTCAGTGTTAAGTAAAAGAGTTGTTAAATAATTTTACGTTTTCGTTATTTCGGAAGCTTTTGCAATAAAACAGCTTCTCCACCTACATCAGCTAATCCATTTTATCTATCGTAAAATTGACTAAGTGTCACGTTTGTAACAGAGTGTTATCCAGGGCTCGCACTTCGGCTTTCAGGTCATTACTATATTTCATTCGCAGTCAGAATGTGAACTTTGCCAACACGCGATCTCGTCGATACATTACTTCCGTGCCTTCATTAGCAAATAATGGCAATGCTTTTAAAACTGCAACTAGCAGACGAAATAGCGGATTTCGCAGCGTTTAGTCTGGATGGAGACAGTTCAGTAAAAAGTACATACATATTTAACGCCGTCTGCCGTTATAAGGTTATAACGGTCTGTGACACTTCCACCATTATTTGATTGTTATTGTTAACTTAAGAATTTTGAGAGATGCTTGCGTATAAAGAAGCGTTTCAATTGTTTCTTAAGTTTAAGTTTAGGAAAACCTTAAACGAGACGTTTGCTTAGCAAAAAAACAGACCGTCAATTTACAGTTGTCTGTATTCATCAATATTGACGACATGAACAATAAATACCTATACTTAAGAGACTAAATGTACTTAAGTAGACTTAAGGAAAGTCGCTTGAGGAATATTTTCCGTAATTAGAGACTACGGCGCCAGCATTAATTACAATTTCTTTTACAATATGCTAGGATAATTAAGCGTTTTAACAAGTAAATTATTTTTAATTCGTAGATTGTTGCATAGTTATAAGGCAGGTCATTAAAGGCCGCAATGCATTTCCTCACTTCAATTTTTATTTAGCAAAGCGATACAATTTGGTGCGGTAATGAAGTCTGCTTTTGTATTTTTGGGTGAGCCTACTCTACATAACCAAATCAGTTATGCAGCAAACTACCATTGTAGGTACTTTTAATTGTGCTAATTTTGCACCGTGCACTAATGCGGTCGCTTCATTAATATAAACAGTTAAAATAGGATAAGGCAATGTTAATTAAGATAAGTAATTACTATTAATTTACGTTACTTGCATAATGAATTTGATTAACGATTATCTACTTAAATGGTTTCCGTGTGTACCCAAACATGCGTTTAAAGCAATTAATTTTAATAAACCAGTGCGAATAATAGTGCCACCTACTTGAAGAAATTAGACGACTTTCCTCATTAATAAACTGGCGACTTCTTGAATCAACGGTAACTTAACGTGAAAGGAACAAAGGTCGTTGTTGCGTTGAAAAATTTCAAAAAACGCCGTTTCAACAAGTAGTGCTTTGAGGTCAGTCAGCTGTTGTTATTGAAGACCGGCCACCATCAAGTACCGTTCGCATGGCAAAAGTGCCTTCTCGTGCTCTTTAATTTAGTCGTCTTCTGCTGTGTACGAAATTCTTGTGTCGTGGAGAAGGTTTTAAGGTACGCGATAACATTATGCAGGTCAGACTCCCAAGACCTTCGAGATTTACTATCGGAGATTTTTCAGGAGGATACACGGTGCACCTGAATAAATAAACATCAATTTAAATAAATAAATACAGATGTGCGATTTGTTTCATAAATCCACTATCTTCGGTGGATTTAACCGGTGGGTGGAAGTGTAATAGGTAACTAGAATGAGAAATTGTCAAACAGAAGTTCGCTCGCAATTATCTGGATGGTGGTGATGGTCATATTTTTTTTTCGGGCGACGGCTAAGAGCTCGCTAGCACCAAGTTTTACGAAGTTGGAATACCAAACGAGCTAAATGGGTTTTGTGGTGATACACATCGCAACGCATAACTCCAATTGGAGCTTTTAGGACGGCCTTACGGCCAGATTCACGCGCTGAACAGACAGCTTTGAGCAGAGCTGCAAAAACATGTTGTTGAGAGGGAACGGCTAATTGAGGTTTTTTAAATGCAAGTTAACGTGCAAATTTGAGCGCCATTTTCCATTGTTCGCTGAAGCATATGCTATTAAAACCTATTATAATTATAGGCTACTGTTGCACTGGTTTCTTATTAGCTTCTTATATCTTTTACCGCAGCAAACGCTTACTTCTGCAATAATTAATAGGATTATTGCAATAAATGTGTTTTACAAAAATGGCTACGCTTTACACTTCTCGAACAGTGTGACGACTCCATAAAGCAAAGTTTACTTCTGAGATATTACAAGACACTGATTATTTGACCTATTAATCTAATCAAATTTTTTCTGGTAGTCTTGGCGAAACTACTTGATGGACATATTATTAAGAACAATATTTATGAGCAAGAAGACTTTCATTGTAATCAGTAGGTTTGCCAGTTATAAAAATCATTTGTTCCGTCCACAACAAGATGCATCGATTTGACCTCAGAAGCAGACATTCAATCAACACTGAGATTTATAGAAGAGTAAGGAGTCCGGACAATCAATGTTAGAATCCAGGTAATGGCTCTGTGGTGACACTCATAAGGCTCATTTAAGAGAAGAATTACAGATGAACAATGAATTATAATATTTAGGATATTCACTACACACCAAAAAGTCCTCCTTAGTTCATTGGAGAAGTTTTATAGTCCTGCTGCAGCAGAATTATAGATAGGACTTGGAAAATATAACCAAAAATAGCTATTTCACAGGTGATGCCACGAATAATAATTTATTATTCATTTAGGGCCAGTTTTACGAAAGTCGGATAAGCATTGGAATAACTATTCCGGACTAAGGGCCGGTTTACATACCTTCGGTCCACAGTTTACACCTGGATTTTGTCCTGTTCGACTTTTGTAAAAGCGCCTTTACCTCGAGTTATTCCGGAATAGCGTTGTTCCAGGTATATTTTGCTTTCGTAAAACCGGCCCTTAGTGTCACAAAATTGTAGACAGAGTAGCGATAAAAGGGATAGAACCTATTCCAAGAAATAGATCCAAATTGCTAGTAACATTTCTCTTAAGTAAAAACATATTTGTTAGGAAAAATAAAGAAGCATGACAGGTAAGACGATAGCAAAATATTAGCACATTGTATATTGACGGTTCAAAAATGTTAAACAATATAAAAAAAAAATTGATATCACGGCAAGAGACCTATGTGGACAAATGATCGTGCATTTAATCCGCATCATTATCATTATTCAAATGAAAGAAGAAGGACTTGAGCAGAGAACAGTCTGACAACAAACAGTATCACTACTTCTTTAGTAAATGCTCATCTATGATAGTTACTAAGAGGTGCACTACTGCACTTGAAGAGATAGCTCTTTGATCGATATCGCTCATCATACTTGCCTGCCTGTCTAGGACACAAATTTATTTAATAAATTAATGAGTCCATGGGGGTACAAAATAAACTTAAGCATTAATACAGCGGGCAGTCAGGCTGCCCTACGGGTATTAGGCTCTTTCAGGGCCTCATCAAGGCTTGTCTGGGACTGTCACGTGAAACTCCAGAGACTACCGGAGAACAACACTGGATCCCAAGTCATCAGGGGCATAGGGGAAACGAAAAGGCTGACGCCCTGGCCAAGAAGGGATCAGAAATGGACCTGATGGGCCCAGAGCAGGAACCGGGTCCTTAAGAACTAGGTGTCCAAAAGGCATTCTAGAGAATATGAGGCGAGCGCACCTCCACAGTCGATGATCTTTATTATTATTTATTATTTCAACAGGAAAGACTTAAGGAAGGCGAGACACTGCCCCCTCAGAAGACACTTCTACATCGTGGGTTCTCTTGAGGAACCTATGTGCAGAAGGTGTGGAGAGGAGGAAGAAACGCCTCTTCATGTTATGTGTCACTGTCCGGCTATTGGCGCACAGAGGTCCAGGTACCTAGACTTTCCTTCCTAGAGGTGTCCTAGAGGCTACTAGGTTTCATCAGGAGCACAGGCATGCTCTAAAAAAATGCAGCAAGCAATCGTCAAACTTTAGGTGATAAATGTCATTTCCGTATGATTTTAGATTTGGGAATATTATTAAATTATATTCGAGTTACTGCTGTTATATTTCCAACTTCAAAAAACTCTATAGCTCTACTACATTGACAAGTTAATAGAAATACGTAGTAGTAGGTAGGTATATTGAGAAAAAATATTTCATCCCTTATTAATATTATTTATGTGAATAAAACGAGTTATTGTCATTTTGCATTTGTCAAAATTTTTAATTGAGGCCAGTTTTGAACTGTCGCTTTCCTGTGTCAGTAGCTGGAAATTATAGTAATAGCTGCATTCACGTATGGAACACAACTGAAATACCTCATTAAGTCATTAATTAATATGATGAATAGCATTGTGAACATGCAAGTGCAGACTGTAATGAAAGATGTTGTGTTGTCGACTGCTGGCACCTCGAGTGCTTTGAACCGTTATTAACAGATGGTAACGACGCTGGGTACTTAATTTTTGCATTCCATCGGTCAAAGTAATATGGTAAGTGAAGTGGGTACCGCAATTTCAAGAATAAAATCAGTTTAAATATTAACGGGAAGCTTCTATAATCTCATCATAACAGTAAAGTTAAATACGGTTCTTACTGCCTCATAAGAAACTGATTTCCCGTCATGAGTTTTATAGAAGCAAAAAGTAACTTTATTTTTCAAATTAATCGCATATTTACTCTAGTTTACCGGATGAACGCAGTTTTCACTTGTAAAAAATTCCACCTTAACAGAAATTGAAGATTCAGGTAATATTTAAATAATGCGCGGAAGGCGATAGTAATTTAATCATTCACGTTTCTTTTCGACAATTAAAAGAAGCGTCGCTGAAGGCTTTTATGGTAATGAAATGGAACGAAGTTTTTGTCGTTGCTCCGTAAATACAAGAAATTTGCAGTTTTTCCACTTTAGGCCGGATTTAGACTATGAGGCGGCATCAAATAAATAAATCGGAACCGCGTGATGAGGCTTTTACGTGACTGGAACTTTTGATGAGTCCAAACAATTTCCTGAATGGTGGCTGAAGGTAATTAAAAATTTCGTAAAGTCACTTCATGCATATTTATTTATTACCCGAGCTTCATCATTTTTAGTCTCTTTTTGATGTAACTAGTTTGCTGCGGATGTTCTTATCCTAAGTAAGGAGATTCTCATGACCAGTTATTACGATAATACGGGGTTTAAGCGAGTTCTCCAAGTTTAGTACGATTACGTGGAATCTAGCTAAAGTAGGGACAGGTAATGATTTTCGCATGTGCACTAAAATACATGTAGGAAAAGCCACCAAACAGCTAAAAGATGAATTAAGATTGATCATCCGCGTTTTCCAAGAACAGTGGTAAAGAGCAAAGTCATGCATGAGGATACGTGGGCGTTGGAGCTTTCACGATTTCATTGTCGATGCAAAAACTACACTCTGGTGAGCTCGTCCTTGGAAGGAATTTTTCTTCGGAACATCATCGCGGTTGCGAAATTGCAATTGCAATAAAGAGTTCTTTGTTAGATTGGAAGTAATGGCGTGCATTTGCTTCGCAACCGGGCAAGACGGCGCGAAAGCTCTGTTAAGGACAATCAGCTCAACGGTTCGTTGTTATATGGACGTGGGGAATGGGAATAGACCGTGACCACGGCACGTTCGTGCATTTGGCACCTTGCTTGACCACATGATCGATCGTAGTCGTGAGCTTTGTGTGAATCCCACGATTGTATTTTTTCTTCTCTAGGTGGCTTACATGTTCAACGACCTATTTCTATTGTGCGACGATGAAACGCAAATAAGCTCCTCTTCAAATTCGACCGGCGACAAAGCTCATCGCTCGCTATTTGAATAGCAGGAACATTCAAGATTATATTTTCGATAAGTAGTAGCTTTTTGAAATAAAACACAGTTTCTCAAGTAGTGGAAGACAATATTGAATTTTGAAACTATTTGTCTTTCCTCCTTAAAAGATCCTACTGTTCTCCTAAAGCACGACACCAGCAATTTCAGTTTCCACAACATCCTTCGTCTATTTACCTCAGGATTTAGGATAACAAGCAAGATTGGTATTTGTTGACGTAAAATAAGGTTAGAAACTTATTTCCTTTTAAAAAATGACTAGAGCTTTCAGTTTAAATTGGTCCTGTTTGACATTCTACAAACGTTTCCGCAAACATTAGATATAATAGATACGTTAATTTACATATTCTGAAAACCGCACATTAAATTTTACAGTTCCATCAAAACTTTATGGTCCTTTTATTGACTAGGACAAAAGTGCTCTGATAATATTGTTCCAGTGAACTTTAACGGAATTGTAGTAATTCTGACCGGCGTCACAGCAAACGACGTCGATTTTAGGCGCGTTAGTCATTCAAAAGTCGTCTTCCAGCAGGATGGCTCTGAATTCAAATCATTCTTTTGACATGTACAAATGTCTCAAATTAAGTTTCGTAACGCATAAAGCTACCACCGTCATAGTTATTTGACGCATAAGAAACTTGGTTACCGTTCAAAAAATTATTAAGAAAAACCTTACACATGGACGGGTGCAGTGAAAAAGAACAACAAAAATCTTGTTGTGAACTCAAAGATAAGTTAGTAACAATTTGTATTAACAAATTTTGCGCTTGCGGCGACAAGTTGCTGTAAAAAAATTGATCATTGTTGACAGCCCGTGATTATTATCGTTATTAAATTAACTCTAGCTGACATGGATGACGAGACGTATACCTGGGTGACTTTAAAGTGTTTAGATGCATCAATTCGTGTTTGTGTCATTAATTATGTATGCGTAGATGATTCGTTGGCGTGTGCGTTACTATTTAAAGCTTAGACTTCAATTTGCTAACGATTCGAACTTTTGAACCGTATCTTGAAGAAAGACGAGTAATATAGTATAATAACATGTATTAGAGCGATTATTTTACCATCGTTAGCAACGAATTACTTTTAAGTGCATCGACATGGTGGATGTTAATTTTGTTCTGTTTTTTTTACAATTGTGGATAGATTTCTCGTTGTTATCGTACGTTTAAGCTGGGTACTTCATTTTATCCCGATATTACAGTTTGGAGGAGGGTTTGCAACAATGTCGCAATTTACATCAAAACCCTGTCGTAATGAGAAATCCGGTAGCAAGTTTATTAGTAATCTCCTCTCCACTTCAATCTCTCACGAAAGACGTAAAGCTAATACTTTTTTTTATTCATTTCCGCCCAAGGGGCTTTTCACAAATGTTCATATCTTCCTTCACTTCGGTGAAAAATTTGACATTTGTCTGTCTTTTTGTGTGATTTTAAATCTTTTCTTCTATTCGTCTCGTATATTTCCAGTCTCTGTTTTCATTTTCTGGTTTCAGGATTATGTTCGATGTTTTTGTTTCATCCAACTTGTTACATGTTTTACGTTAAAATATGCATGGATTGTGCTTTATAACACTAAACTTTTTTGTTTTTGTGTTTTTGTTAGCAATATAGAGGGTTGGGCAAATGTGTCGGAACACCTGATTTCTAACTTCGATCTAAAAATACCTTTAACAAAAGCTTTTGTAGTATGTATTTTAATTCTATTCAGTGACGTCTTTGATTTCGAAAAAAATCGATATTTTTAGAGATATAACGTTAACAGTGTATTTTTTTAAATGGATTATTTTTTAGAT
Organism: Schizotus pectinicornis; assembly: GCA_951805265.1. Lineage (NCBI taxonomy): Eukaryota > Metazoa > Arthropoda > Insecta > Coleoptera > Pyrochroidae > Schizotus > Schizotus pectinicornis. Next base: position 6,514,229 of record OX638202.1, on the reverse strand, counting down.
ACACTTTTTTGTCTGTTATACATATAGTGATATAGTGTTTGGTGAGTGTGCGACTTGTGGTGTCTTATAACAATAATATGAAAAATATTAAATAATTATTAGTTTATAAAAATCATATTTGTTATTACAAAATATTGGGCATTTTAATATTAAAAAAAAGAATTTTTAAAAAAACACAAGTTGTACACCCATCAAACTTTATCATTATAATAAACGGAAAAGTGTCTAAGTATCTGAAAATGTAGAAATATACAGAGTAATCCATTAAAAAAAAACACCGACGACGTCATATCTCAAAAAATAGAGTAGCTTTTGGAAATGAAAGTAAGTCACTGAATAGAATAAAAATACTATATAAACATTTGTTAAAGGTATTTTTTAATTAAATTTATATTTCAACTAGAAATCAGGTGTTCAACACATTTGCACAGCCCTGTATATTTCATTGGTTGTAAAATTGTCCTGAGCATTAATAGAAAAAACCTCAAGTGTCTCTTACAACGTTTTTTGCATCTTTTTAACTGTTTATATTGAGATTTATATTGAGTAGTTCCGTAACATGAAAACAGAATATTATAATAAGTAGTTGAGAGTTAATTTACTTTGAATCTTGTACCTATTATCTTGTACTGTATCCACGTTTTGTTGCTTCCACTCTGTATAAATTTTCTTCTTTTTCTTTTATTTCTCAAAGGTCTCTTTTGCAAAAGTTTACTTTTTGTATTTAATTTTTTAATATCTTGTCTACTTGCATTTGTCACAAAACCAAAATGTTCTCAATTCCATTTAAAAAGTTTGCTCATTATATACTCAAATCTAACTATCTTTTGCTACCATTTCTGCGCCAAATATATCATTTTTTTTATAGCATTTTATTCTTGAGTGATTTCACAACTTTATATGACTTGGATTCCTTATTAGACATGTTATGTGAGTAGGGTAAGATGAGGGGTTCATGCCCACTCCTCCTTCTCCTCTCACCACTATTGTTATATTGCGTTGCCTACCTACTCAGTTTTGCTCAACTTACAATTTTACCTGTGTAAAGTTGTTTAGAACATCAAAAATAGTAAGTTGACCAAAACTGATGAGTAGGTAGGCAGCGCAATATAACAACAGTGATAAAAGGAGGAGTGGGCATGAACATGAACCCCTCATCTTATCCTACTTATGTGTTATGTGTTTGTGTTATATGCTATTGTGGCGTTTGTTCAGTATAGATCTACTTCCTCACCCCTTTGTTGTCATTTATTTGCCGAAACTTTTCTCCTTATATTTTTTATAATATCAATTATTATTAAATCTTTTTAATCTTTATCTAATCATGTCTTTATATTTTATATTTATAATTTATTTTTAATTACCATTTAAAAAAAAAAAAAAATTTAAAAATCTTTTCTTTATAAATTTTCTCTTATAAATAAATTCTCAACTTTACATAATTTGTATTTTTAACTTTAACCTTGTATATTATTTTTTGTACGTACAATAATTATTTTTAATTTTATTTTTGTTGACATTTTTTTCTGTTTCTTTTTTTTCAATAAAATTTCTCAACTTTAATCAGTTTAATTATCTTCTGCAAACATTTTCTCCACAGTTTTTTATTCTTATTCGTTACTTCATCTTTAAGTGATTTGCTAAATTAATTCAATTCTTTATCATCTCTTAAATCTTGTGTTTTATTATTGACATGTATGTGAGTTTTATTACATATTAGCGTTCTGTACATTATTTCTATATTCTTTTAATTTTCTCCCTGTATGTAGAAGCAAAGCATTTACTTGTAAACATATTTTCCAAAGTATTGCGAAAGGTCGAAAGGACTTTGTGAAAACGTTATAATTGTAGTAAAATCTTTAAATGAGCACTGCAGAACTAAAATTTGCGGTAAGTTCAAGTAGAACAAAGCGGTTCGTTATATTGTGAGGTAAAATGATAACAACTTCATCTCGAAGACGTAAGTCTTACACACCTCGCTTCTAATCTAAATAAGAAATTCGCTGCTCCCTCGTGTACGTAACGGCTGGTCGGTCCCCTCTTTGGAAGGATTCGTTTCGAGCCGCCAGCTTCCGCGTGGGAGTCGAATTTAGGTTTGCAGGCAAACCGGAAGTGATCCCAAGTAACAGGAGGTCAGGTCAGTGGCGAAGGTTACGTGAGTACAACGAACTTCCTAGATTCCAGTGCGGAATTTTCGTTACCTGAGCATTAATGTTTTCACAATTAATATTTTATTGATTTAACTCTTCATGACTTTAACTTCTGACTGCTGGCTACCACTAGACATGGTAGTTACTAGTTATAGTTACGCCTCACATCTGCCAGGCAAATCTAATCCCAGAACTTTATCTACTTAGGCACGCAACGAACCTGGTGACGTTAAGACATTTGGAATTTTATTAATTTCTTTTTCTGTTCGTTGTCGCATGTGATGGCGATGCTAGAGCGGAACTGGACAGGAAAAAAATTTGGGACAGGAAATGAGGCGCCGGCAGTGCGCCTCGTTGGGATTAAGAAATTCAAATTGTTAGCATTTCCATTTTGATACTTTAAAAAATTAATGAACCGTGAAAAACCTTTATCCAAGTCAGTTTTAAAAGCAGCATCCATCTACTGCTAGTGGGTAATAGAAGTTCATTAAGAACATCATAAACCACAAGTTTTTGCTAGCATTATTCTTTAAATTGAACAGCAATTCGAGCATCACTTTTAAAATAATGGCGTTTCTTATACCTACATCTATGCTTTGATATAAACCGCCTTTTCTTGACAATATTCTCGTGGTCATGATCAGGATCTCTTAATTCCAATTTTATTTTGATAAAAAACCACCACACCTCTTTATCGGCGAGTCATGTGCAAAAATAACAGTAATGTGTAGAAATGATGTCTTTGAATGTTCTCTTCATGGATGATGGTGATGTAATATCATGTCAACCATAAATTGACAGTTATGTATCAATTGTGTGGGATCTCTGTTAAACGTTTAACAGTACATACCGGCTACAAGCTACCGGTATCTGCGCCTAAGTGACTGTAAACTAATAATGCTTTGAGGCATCCTAAATAACTGACACGTGATGTCCTTTACATAACTGTAACATAGCTATTAATTGAGTAGAGAACAGCGAACATTTCTTGTTAGGTGATGTACTAACATGCTGAATACGTACCTACTCTTTCCTACCTCTATAATTACAGCAGCTTATTTGACAGCCTCAATTTCTGGTACAACACATCAATTAAGCCACGTAAAGCCGTCAATCTTGATGACTTTCAAGACAAAACTCGAGCTTTAAACTTCATACTTCTATTTTGCTTAGATTTGCACCAAAATATCTTAAAAAAAGACGAAATTATTAATTAAAAAATTAAAAAGTAGACTTTTTAAAAAATTTACTTTAATATTTTAATTAAGTACATATTTTCTGAAGGGTTTACCAGCGAACCGGCAGCCCGACGTAAGCTTAGTTCTTGAAACTACTTATTTATAGATGGATGTTCTTTATCATTGCAGGAGAGGAGCGTTATTGGCCATTTGCCAAGTCTTTAGACCAAGCGGCCAAGTCAGGAACGGTGATAAAGCTATCTATTTTTTTTTGAGAGGATTTAAACTTTTTTGTCAATCTTACTATTATTAATTTTTTCGTGGCAATTAATTTTCTAAATGCCGGGAATTAATACCGAAAATTCTAAATCTTGCGTTGAAGGAAAATGTTCAATTAGAAAATTGCATTATTAATTTGATGATTATCGCAACTGAGTAGCTGCGGAATGATCAGCGAATCATCAATCGACCAGTTTTAACTTTCAGTTGATTGATGGTTTGTTACAGGTAATTACATATTCAGGATTACTGCAGTGACTTGGAGGAAGCATCAATTAATCAAATAATCGAAGCTATAATGATAGCAGAAGTCTAACAATCTCGTTAATTTTGCATTAAATTATTGCGCGGCGTGTTCACACCGGTTCTGTTCTCGGGTATTGATCTACTTATATTCCCGGTTTTAGTTACAGCTGTATCTCATCAACATCAATTTTAGGCTTAATTGAGCTGTTTCTCTGTTCACTGCAGAAATAGTGGAAGAATTTTTCAATTTTGATCCTCGTATACTCCCGGGGCGATAAGCGAAAGTCCTTTGTTTCATCCCTTATTCAATTTTTCTCCGGGTTTTAAAAGCAATAATAATTGTTGGTTTACCTGCAACAGCAGCCCCTTTGGGCGATACGGTCTAGTCGCTTTCACTTCTTTAATAATTAACAATTCACGGACGAAAAAATCTCATAACAATCCTGCTGGTACTGTGACAAAAGTTCCCGCATCATAATGTGCTGCGACTGCTAATCTGATATATGACTTGCGTAATAAATGAAATAAATCATCCATTTCAGTTTCTAAGAGGTTATTTAACTCGAAACGAGAATTTTTTAGAGCAAGCTCGTCATGAGAAATTGCGATGAAGTAGAGTACCTTAAACCAGTCTTGTGATTCAATATTCATTTGCAAGTCTACTGGTTCTATTAATAACTCTACTTGCGACCTTGAGAGTTCATCCTAGGTCAGTAACTTGAAGCCCTCTTCGGCGGAAACAGAAACGATGCATTACCGCAGTCATTTGATCAATTGAGCAACTTCATATTTCAAAAATTACCCTAGGCATAACGGCATATCTATTTATATTCGGTATACCTAAGTGTTTAAAGTTTAAACCATCCATAGGGACTTAAGAAAAATCCTTAACAAAATTTTTTTTTCTGAAATTATTGCTGCAAAACCAATTTTTCCATTTACAGCAGACATTGTATGAAAAATGCAAATCTAAATATAAAATATAACAGAAATGCGCAGAAATTAAAATAAAACTAATTGAAATTTTATAATTAAACTAGATTTTGAAATAACTTCCCATACCACATGAAATAGAAAGACATTAAATTATAATTAACGATACAATTTATCTTTAAATATTTCTTTTATATTTTGTGATTATTTACGCAACTATGCATTTATTTTTATGGGTGATTCGGCGCTCTATAGCTATAGTATTCTAACTAATAATTATTAGATTTGCTTGCAAATTACTCTCTGAAAGGTACAAGTTCAGATTAAGCGTTCAGCATGCCAGCGTCTTAGATAATTATATAATTAAGTAAGTTAGTGAAATTATTTTTTTGTTTTATTGTTGTTGGCAACGAGCGTGTCTCATGCCTGGAGTTAGGTGTGGGTTAAGAACAATAAGTACATCAAAAAGAGGTAATTAATCATTAATATTAAAGGATTTACAAGACCCAAAGTATTAAGGTGAAATAATCCATTCTTAGGCGAGACGTTTATTATTATTTTATACCGAGCCAGACATGTTTTTCACACCAACGAATATTTACCTAATTATCACCTGGGTTCACACTCAGTCCCTGACCTTATAATGGCTCAATAAAAAGTGTGGGTAAAAATTGTATTTTAAAATTTAACAAAATATTTCAGTTGTGCTTCGTTTGAAGAAGATTGTGATACGAATACTGAAACATCACGATAATATTTATGCAATTTTACGATTTCCCTAGGACATGTTTTTAGCAAAAGCAATGTGCAGTTTTAGACAAGTTTTAAACATATATTTAATATATTTTAAACAGATATTTAAGTAGTAGTCGCATGTTGTTCTCAGATTATTGACACATAAAAGTTCCAACTGTTGTAATGAAATTCTCCCATTGGTGAAATAATAATAATATCAAATATCAATAAATATCAAATAATTATTTAACAAATTTTGTCATTATATTTAAATATACTCAGGCGTCCGAAGAGATAGAGTAATAAAAAAATCAAATTTGTAAAAATACATTTGAATTTCAAAATATTTGGATTTCTATTGTGAAAAACTACTAGAATTGCCCAGTTTTTAGTTATTGTTTAATAAAAATGCAAATACTTTAAAATTTATGTGTATTATTACAAATTTGATTTTTTCTATTACTATACCTGTAGGGCGGCCGGACTATAGGTACTTATTTTTTGCTCATTTTTTAATTACCATTAAAAATCTAGAACTAAATTAATAGTACATACTTACATTAAAGAACGACTGACATAAGTCCAATTTTATGGCACGAGTCCAAGTTTAGAAAGCGAGTGGCACAGCCGCGAGTTTTGTAATAGACGAGTCCCATAATTTTTATAAATGAGTTTCTCATGCCATTTTTTCTACTTTAAGCCAATTTAGAAAAAAAAATTGCAATTTTAAAATTTGAGGAATTTGGTCGTGGTTGGTAGTTGGTAGATATGTACTACCAAAGTTAATAAAATCTCAGATTCAAAATGACTCGTAAATCGTTTTGTTTTAACGTTTATTTGATGTCTCAATGACATTTACAATCACAACTACAAACTTGAAAAAGGCAATTTGCACTATCGATAGTGCTGTTATAGCTTTATTATAGAACCAAAGTAGAAAAATACAATTTTACTGTACCTAGAGTTAAAAATGAGAGAAGAATGATTATATTTTAAAAATTATTATTTTGCTACGCGCAATTTTTAAACTGAGAAAACCTACAAGCCTATAATCTTGACAGCTTGACTAATTTGAAAAATACGAATTATTGCCAATTTTAAAGCTTATTATATTATAATTTTTATGATAAGTAATTTTGCAAACATAAAAAATTTTGTTTTTAAGTAGATAATACGTAATATTCTGTTGTTAATCAATAATTTCTTCATTTTTATTTTTAAGTGGGTTTTGCGGCTTGGCCTCTCTCCTCCTGTCCTTTTCGTGGAGTGAAGTGCAAATTAGACCCGTTATAATTTATTTAGTAGTATATGATCTTTATAAATTTTAAATAAGCTTGTACGGTTAAAGTTATACAAAGAAAACTACTTCCTGCTATTCAACTAACTTTTTAACTTTTACGATTTTACAATTTTATAATTAATATAAGTAATTATGGTCAACTGTTAATTATAAAAATTATGTTCTTATCGCTTAAGTAGAAGTATTAGATATAGAAATTTGAAAAGCTTTTTTGGTTTTCATATTATACATAGGTTCTAAAAATTTAAACGTGTTTTTTATTATACTAATATACACGGTGTCCCGAAAAAACGGTGCAATTATATCTACGGTTTCTAAGATAAAAAAAGAAAAAAAGTCTATAAACTTAGAACAAAAAATTCTTTCCATATTATAGAGGGCGATAGTTACCCTCTCCTATAAGCAAGAAATTTAAAGTAATTCTGCCAAACATTTAATTATTTTGTTGTTTGAATATTTCACCAAATTCAACGTATTAGACACAATTGCATCCAGAAAAAAATACTTTATCAAACCAAAGTATTAAGAAAATACGTTTTTATTTGAAAAAAAAAGTTGCAAAAAGAAGACAATATTTAAAAAAATCACGATTATAGCCACTTTGTACTTCTTGAAGAATAATATTGTACAAAGCTCTTTGTCTACTCAAATTGGATAATAAATAACGAAGATACGACTGGAGGCTTTTTTTAGGGAACAGCCTGTATACAGGCATACCAGAATTATGAAATTACCACATATTTTTGACAGAAAAACAAGACGATTTGCCAAATATTATTTATACAAAGTGGTACTGTTTGATGAAGAGGGCGTTAAAGTCCCAAAGGTAATGCCGAAGTTATTTTATACTTTTCTGAATGGTCGCATTGTCAGTCGAATGTTCAGTCCAATCATGTCCAGTTGCATCGGACTGTATTGAATTTATTTACAGCGGTTCTATTGAAATAAAACAAATGTAAAAATTTGGTTTCACGCCAGCGTCACGTCCAGTTCGATCTACTCCATGAATTCAGCAGCGTTCCACTCAACTGAACGTGACTGGACTGGCTTGATGGTTCGAGAGAATAAACCCCTAAGAAGTGCAAAAATGTCTAAATTGGGTATATACTCATTATTAGTTAAAGGCAATGACTGATTTTAGAATGTAGACTAGATTTCAATTTGGTCGACTCCATACACACCCTGTATATTAGTAACTGCACACTGCACGAACTTAATCTCTTTGTAGTGTTTTTTTAGGGACTTGTACTACTAGTTAAAATCAAAGGAAATAGTAAATTGCAGATGAAAGCCTGTAATTTTCAACTCGCTTAAGAAGGTAAAATGGTTTCAATGAAATAATGTGCCACCACTAATGAGCTGTACAGGGTATATTTATACGCATACAACAGCACAGGTAGAATATTAACATTTCAATTACACCTATGTCCAGAAATTCCCAAGGGCTCCGTTCTAAAGATATATATCAATAACGCCAGAAATATCTGCAACGTTAACAATAGCAACTACATTAAATAATTTGCCGGTAACTCAAACAGCCATATTAAAATAAATATTTTTAGCAAATGCCATGGTCTCTTAAATAATTTTACAAAAATAAAGTATAAAATTTTGTAAATAGCACTGATTTTAGCAAGCAAAAAAGGCTCAAATTATAAAAATATTAAATAAACAAACATCAGTCTTATTTTATTTATTAATTATTATTATTTATTTTTATGGTTTGTCAATTTTTATAGGAGTCCTCATAGTTTTCGCTATTTTTACTAACTGGTGCGAGCTGTTAAAATCATTTTGTAGTGAATAGTTGGCAGATGTTTGATGAACTGATGCATTTCGACGAATTGCATCATCAATCCAGACACGCAAATCCATGAAGTCACTTAACCAAAAACCGAACCGTTATTTACATTCGTTTAACCTAAAATCGAGACCGATCAATATCACGTACGTAACGTATTCATGAGGTAACTGTAAATCACTAAAAAAACGATTACCGAATGCACGAAAGGTATGGTCGAGATGATTCATTTGCATCTTGTTGTACGAAAACGAATAATTATGTCACTGGAACGTGGAGTAACGCGCTTTCGGAATTGTGAATTTAGGAAAAATTAACACGCCTGTCCGAAATGCAAATTTTGGCACTAACCTGGTCATGTTACAGCTATGCAAACAAATTTTACGGTTAAAACGTACGGTACTGGTGGTTTTGTTAAAAGGAGTCATCTGGGAGAAAGATGCTCGATAAAATCCAGTTTTAGCTCATCAGCAAGTCGGATCAATTTTTAATGAAACAAGACTTTGAACTTGATGTAATCTCTGAAACGCATCATCCTTAGAGATTAAACCTCAAATCTTTTTCACTTAGCTTTATCAATGAATCAGTCAAAAATTTCAGTAATAACTTGTTTACTACTTCTCCGACTCGGATTCGATTAAATTAATTAATTAATTGAGACCCATGTTTCTCATAATAAATGCTTCGACGTTAATAGTTTTAAGGTCAATAATGACTCTTTCCTTACCTTTCGATAAGTTTAGATACACCACGAAAGTCCTTTGGATTGATTGCAGGCGTTGAACTCACTGATGGCACCTCTCACAACACTCAAGTCACTCGTAACTGTTCACAACGTCAAGTTCACTGTGTTTGAATTGCACGATCCGTTCTTCCTTCTTGTAGGCCTTCCGCGTCTTTCACGGCCCGAAATGAGTTCAAGCTACAGGTGTCTTGTCTTATAGTTGCCGCTGTGGCGGCTAGGACAGGATGGCTATTGGTTAAGAAGAAGATGACTCTTTTGCCATTGGCTGCTACCTAGCTTTTTACATGCTTAGTGAGTCGGTTTAACAGTTAGGTCCACTAGATGCAGTTGACGTCCGAGCTACTTGGACTGTTACCTTACGTTATTTTACAAATTCTTGCGACGGATAGTTATTTTCCAAGTGAAAAACGCGTGGGCAATATGAAGCGGTGTTTGGGAATTTGAACTGCAAAAAATAACGACCATCAATAACCGTTTAGTTAGCGATGGTGTTGTCGGCGGTTCCGCTAAACCGAATTTCAGATAAGATTCATTAATAAACCAAAGCGCAACAACATTGTTGTGATGCTTTTCGCATCGCCTAAATTCTCCTAATCATAAAAAAAACAACGATATACAGTTTATGTCCTCTATATTCAAGCTTCAAGCCCAAGATGCACATTTTAGTATCACTGTTAGCAGAAATCGATTTTCGTTATAATTTATGATTTTTGCAAAAATTTCAAATTTTAGAAGATACCTAATGATGAACCGCCACATCTGTTACACTTTGTTTATGTACCTACATACAATACATAGCACTTCTTCGACAAACTATTTCAAAGGTCAAGAGATTTGAGACATAGAAAGTACTCTTAATATTATTTCAGAAACTTTATGGATGGATATTAATAGTTATTTATGTATCAAAGAAATAAACACCGATTTTAATCCCGAGAATGTAAGTAATGCACGAGTCGAAGCCGAGGGCATTTTCATTCGAGGGATTAACGATGTTTAATTCAGAGATGCATACAAAACTTTCTTCCAAACCGTTTAATTTAATAATAATAATAAATTAGAGAAGAAATTGTTATAATTGACAGATACCTAAATGAAGTTGGCTGACGGTTATTATGGAAACAAGTTTCTTTATGTTAGGATCGGCATTTTTTTTACTTTATTCCCTAGGGAATAAAGTGGCACTTTATTCCCTCATTATGAGAGAATAAAGTACGACTTTATTCCCGGGTGGGAAGAATAGTTATTTATGTATCAAGGGAATAAACACCGATTTTAATCCCGAGAATGTAAGTAATGCACGAGGCGAAGCCGAGGGCATTTTCATTCGAGGGATTAACGATGTTTATTCCAGAGATGCATACAAAACTTTCTTCCCAACCGTTTAAGTTAATAATAATAATAAATTAGATAAGAAATTGTTATAATTGACAGATACCTAAATGAAGTTAGCTGACGGTTATTATGGAAACGAGTTTCCTTATGTTAGGATCGGCATTTTTTTCACTTTATTCCCTCATTATGAGGGAATAAAGTACCACTTTATTCCCGGGTGGGAAGAAAATAAATTAATAATATTGTTAAGAATATTTATTATCTAGCAAGTACTTGCGATGACAAAATTGTGGAAAAATGTTACGAAGATGATTATTTGCTAATGAAAACAATGAGTGAGCTAGTTAGACTACTCATAAAAGACATGAAACTTAGGAAAAAAAGTAACTTTTTCTTTTCCCTTGTTGCTTAAATTACTTTTCTTTACCTACATTATAACGTTCTTCTTTTTATCCACCTCTCCGGAATTGGATTTATCTGGGGCCCATAGTACCTTTCGCTTGGCGCCACTGTAATGGAAATGGGGCGGTTACTTTTCGTCAAAGTTGGAGAGAATTGGAGGGTTGCGAATAAAAACAGAAAGGATAAAATTTTGTAACTAGAAAGGTGTGCTGGGTGAATGAGACCTTCATAAAGTGGCAAACAGGCTTCAAGCAACGAACCGACATGGAAATCGTAACGAGGTGCAAAAGAGACCAAGCTAATGAAAGTGTTATTTATAACGGAAAATTTTAATTAATTAACAGTAAACAAAGAAATTCAAAAAATGATTTTGTCAGATTTGGGAGGTAAGGGTACCTAAATAAGGCGCCAGCGTAGCTGCTGCACGTCTTGATAGATCTAAGGTCTGAGCAGACATATCAACTTAATGTATAGCAATCCCATTTAGAGAAGTATTATGCGCGCTGGATACGTCACTAGTAGAAATTATTTGGGCAGCTTTCTGATAACGTTTGTGTAGTTCTCTAAGGGCGGGTTTTACGAAAGTTGGATAAGCATTGGAATAACTATTCCGGAATAAGGGCAGGTTTACGTAGCCTCGGTCCACAGTTTATACTTGGATTTATCCGATTCGATTTTCGTAAAAGCCCATTTATCCAGAGTTATTCCGGAATATCATTATACCTGGCATATTCTCCTTTCGTAAAACCGGCCCTTAGTGGGATTGCTGGATGCTACATAGTTGTCTGGTGAGGTTAGGTTCCATTATTATTCTTCGATGAAACAATCACCGTCAACGACTATTCTTAATAGGGAAACACCGTTTTTAGTTAAATAAATAATAATAGAGATTTTAATTTAACGCTGAATTAAAATATTACAACTTGTCGTGCTCACAAAATTTCAAAAAAACGCGTAATGGAGTTAAAATAATTGCAAAATATAATAGAAGCCTGTTTTTCTTTTGCTACTAATTGAAATGATAAAAAATTATCGCAAAAACTAATAGAGAAAACGGATAACATTTTTTTAGTTGACTAGATTTATAAAATATAAATAAAAAGTAAGGGATTTAGATGATTAAATGTCAATTTTTTGCTTGAAATAAACATGATATAAACAAATAAACTATATAGTTTATAATTTGAAGAATTGATAGCAAGATATGGGCATAGATTCTTCTAAAAGGTTGAACCAAAAGTATACAAAACACATATACGAAATGGTGAATAATGATATTCTAAACGCTGGTCTTAAAGTACCGTCAAACGGCTTTCTGTTAAAGTGCCTTTAATCCATATGACGACACTTCAGTGTTTTAGGGCAAGGAAAAAGATTAGAAAAGTCTTTTCAAGTAGGTAGTAATTTTTAATGGTGCTTTTAAAAAAAATTACAGGGCCCTGAACTGATCTTGCGTAGAACTTTCTTTTTCCAAAAAAAGTATAGTTCGAACCAGGATTTGAACTCAGACCTGTCTATGGTACGCCACCGGTTTTCCACGGCTCTATCAACCTCGCTAGTCGTTGCGTGTTCGATCTTTGTAGTCAAGCGTCTTTCCGTGATGACATCACTAGCGTGTTGCGCGCGCATTGACGGCACCTTAATAGAAAGCCGTTCGACGGCACTTTAAGTACAGTGTATTCTAAATAACCGTTAACTAAAAATAATAAATGGAAAAATGCCAGCATTGGAAATTGAATCTCACTATACTTCATTAAGAACCTGTCAACAAATTAATTAAGAAAAAATATGAAAATATGAAATAGATTAGCCCGAAAAAATTTGAGCGGTTTTTTAAAATCTGAGGGTGTTTGAAAAATAACTAATATTGGTATAGATAGAGAATATCGTAAATGCTGTGCAAAAGTTAAGATTCAGAAATTAGAATTAGATCTTTTTTCTGCCACTGGCAATGTACTAAATATGTACAACTTATAATAAAGATATTAACTGAAACCGGTAGCTTTAATTAAATTTATTGGGTTTTTTTAAATTACATGTGCAGCAATCCCATAATCAAGAACGCATAATTTATTGTTAATAAAATGTTAAATTAGAGAAGGATATTAATATGTATACAATATACCTACAGGCTGTCCCAAAAGATCTGCACCATCTTGAAGGTACATTATCTAGAATTGTAGTAGAATGCTAGAAAATTGTTTAAAAAGTTTTGTCATTTACTTTTCAAGTTTTTGCTCTATCATATGCATTAAATTTAGAGTCGGAAATTGTTGGCATATTTTCTTAATTTCTTTGAGACGACACTTTTTTCAAGAACTTTTATTGAGGATTTGAATAATTTTGACCCCACTTGGATGCCATTGACTCCACTGAGACGAAAGTTGCTTGAACCATCGCTTTCAGTTTAATATCTTAATATGTGTGAAATTGGAGTCTACATAATACACATCCAGAATAGAATAAACGCTTAGAGTCAAGATGCATTTACAATCTTATGATGTTATATTAAGCACCTACTTGGAAATGTTGCATTTAATCATTTAATAAAAAAATACAAGAACAAAGCAGTTTAGGTAAAAATGCAGCATGTGACTTTTTCACCATTTTTTAAATTTGTTCACAGTCAACAATTTTGTGTCACTTTGAATGACCCTGATCCTATTTGGCTTCGTTGTTGTGACTCGTCAGATAAAAGTCAGGTCAGCCATTGATTTTGAGTGAAAATGACCCCCATGTAGTTATGACAGGAGTTATGAGCAGTCAGGGATGGAAGATTATTTAATTTTTTAATACACATGAATGATAAAAACTAGGGACAAACAAGTATTTTCAACAATTTTTACCTCTTAAAAGAAGTAGTAAGATGTTAGCATTTTATTGTTGACGTTTGCTTGAACAAAGAAGCATTTGTAGTTCCGATGAGACAAAGCTGTTTCAGTTTTGTACCAATAGGTAACTTGAGTATTCCGTAATGACAATGCTGCTGATGACCTCTTCAAATGACAGTTTAGATACGGAACTAATTCGCTACAGTGAGAGAGGAAGATAACTTTCTTCTTTCTTCACTTTTCCGGTATGCGAATTATGAACAAACACAAGTGGATGTCACTGTCTCATAGTGGTTTTTTGTTAACAGTTAACTAATTATATAAATTCTTCCATGCAACTCGAAATTTCAACGTCATTGTAGCCAACGCTGAACGCATACGCCACAAGCGTAGAACATACCTAGTTACAAATCTCATTACAAGTATAAAATAATATTGCACGTATACACAAATGAAATTTCAGGCAATTAATAATGATAATTATAACTGTATTAATGTTGAAAGCGCTACTGAACAGGCAGGAGGCGAATTAACTCAAACATTTAATTATGAAATGAACTATTTAGGAGATTGATAAAGTTGTGCGATTTTACGTGGGAAAGGTATATTTGAGTTAATCCTAAAATTCAAAATTACTTGTTGGTAGATGCATTAAAGTTGGAGTCAAGCTTTTACAACAAAATTATTTACGAAATATTTGAAGCTCATGCGGACAAGAAGTTGCCTGAAATAATTATGTTGAATACTTGTATCTAATTTCTCAATAGGTGACCTTTAATACCGTCGCTGAAAAGACCTGAAAACCCACGTATTTGTCGGTAATTTCAAGTCTATGTAGTTTCCTTGTCAACCCAAATGTATAGGCATGCTTTCGCTTGTTGTCAGGCTGTTTGTTTATCATTTGGTTAATTTTAAGACATTTAAGTATTTTGGGGCGGCCTGTAGGTTTTTAAATGATATATACGACCTTGCAGATTCATAAAGGTGGAAAATGGAGAGATTATAAGAAACTTTTCCCCAATTGAATTTTCTTTTAATTTCCAATCTTAATTTTTTTTAAAACAACATTATTATTAACATTAACTCAATAAATAACTTTAAACTAAGGTTTTATTAATTTGCAAAGTATACATTAGAAACAATTAATTTTTTTGTATTTTTTTCAAAATGCTGCTAGATTGTCTCGTAGTAAAACCATATACAGGGAGTCTCAAAAATACCAAACCACTTTGAAGGTCCGTTATCTTGAATTGTAATAGAATGCTGGAAATTTCTTTAAAAAATTCTATGTTATACAGGGTGTCCCAAAACTCAACGTCAACCCGTGGAGGGCTGATGGTCCTGCTCATTACTGATCAGAATATCATAATATGACCCTAGTAAAAAGTCATTAGTTTTTGAGATATTGGGACTTTTATGAATTTCGTAAAAATTGACACTTTAGATCAGTTTTTAGAGTGTCACAAGTTTAAATTTCCATATTACATTATTATAAGGGCCGGTTTTACGAAAGTCGAATAAGCATTGGAATAACTATTCCGGAATAAAGGCCGGTTTACATAGCAACGGTCCACAGTTTATACTTGGATTTCTCCTATTCGATTTTCGTAAAAGCTCATTTATCCCGAGTTATTCCGGAATAGCGTTATACGTGGCTTATTCTCCTTTCGTAAAACCGGCCCTAAATGTGGTTACGTAACCTTGAATAGCTCTGTTATTGATCAAAAAACAAAGAAGCATTACTATAGCCAGATCTTTGGGAAAGAAAAAAGATTTTTGGCTGATACATGATTTATTTCTTTTAATGACCTAACTTTGACTCTTCATACTTTTGAAAAAAATACCACGCTAACTTGGCAAGTTATTCCAAAAGATGGCTCATTTAGGGCCGGTTTTACGAAAGTCGGATAAGCATTGGAATAACTATTCCGGAATAAGGGCCGGTTTACATAGCAACGGTCCACAGTTCATAGTTGGATTTAACCAATTCGATTTTCGTAAAAGCCCATTTATCCCGAGTTATTCCGGAATAGCGTTATACGTGGCTTATTCTCCTTTCGTAAAACCGGCCCTTAGTGTAGTTTTTAAAATGGTATAACAATTTCTAGGTTTTGCATTAGAAAAAAAAGATATTTCTATTTGACCGCAAAAGGAGCGCATTGTAAAATTATTTTAATAATTAAGAAATTGAATTAAAACAGGTGTTAAATTGCAGTGACAATTATGCATTAAGAAATAAAAATAAAACAAATAAAACTCAACGGATGTGCCTGCCACCAAGTCGATTGCAAGCGCGGCATCTTCTTAAAAATGACCTTTTTATCAGTCTTGCACTTCCAGCAGCATTTATCTGTTGTGCAGCTTCCGCGATGCGTTCTTTCTATTCATTTTCATTATTTACTGGTGTGAAATTATTTGGACCAAACTTATCCAAAGAGATGGATCGGCCATCGTGGTCCCATTTTGTGGCCTCCGCGGTCTCCAGATTTAAATCCATTAGATTTTTTTTTACTGGGGTTAGATTAACGAAAATGTCTATTCAACACCAATGAATAATGAATTAATGAAAAATAAATTCAGAGAACGCATTGCGAAAGCTGCACAACAAATAAATGCTGCTGGAAGTGCAAGACTGATAAAAAAGTTTTTTTTAAGAAGATGCCGCGCTTGCAATCGACTTGGTGGCAAACAGTTTGAACACATCCGTTGAGTTTTATTTGTTTTATTTTTATTTCTTAATACATAATTGTCACTGCAATTTAACACGTGTTTTAGTTCAATTTCCTAATTATTAAAATAATTTTACAATGCGCTCCTTTTGCGGTCAAATAGAAATATCTATTTTTTCTAATGCAAAACCTAGAAATTGTTATGCCATTTTAAAAACTACACTAATGAGCCATCTTTTAGAATAACTTGCCAAGTTAGCCTAGCATTTGTTTCAAAAGTATGAAGAGTCAAAGTTAGGTCATTAAAGAAAATAAATCATGTATCAGTCAAAAATCCCAAAGATCTGGCTCTAGTAATGCTTCTTTGTCTTTTGATCAATGGCAGGACTATTCAGGGTTACGTAACCACATTTAGAATAATATAATATGGAAATTTAAACTTGTGACACTAAAAACTGATCTAAGGGGTCGATTTTCACAAAATTTATAAAAGTCCCAATATCTCGAAAACTAATGACTTTTTACTAGGGTCATATTATGATATTCTGGTCAGTAATGAGCTGGTCTATCAGCGTTGAGTTTTGGGACACCCTGTATAGTTTTCAAGTTATGACTCTTAAAGGAAGACACAATTAAAGTTTAAATTTAGGAATACCACGGTTATTTCAAAATAAAAGAAATCTTTTGAACTTTATTCCTGTAAAGAGTTTGAAGTTGAAAAAGTTGGACAATTCTTGCTTCCAAGGTTTAAAATCATAAAATAAGATCTTTAATATAACAATGAGCAAAATGCCAATACATCTAATAAAGATAAACAGTTTCTAGGAAATTAATATTGCACGAGTAAAAGTTTAATTTCAGGCCTTTTTCTTAATTTTAAATTAGTTTCTTAATTGAAAGAGAGGAATTTTTTTAGCAATTTTCCACACTAATCTTAGATTGCTCATCTTTAAGGTGGTGCTTGTGGGACACTCAGTATAGCCAATTAGTTGTATATTCAACATTGCTGGAAGCAGTGATGAGGTAGAAAAGAGTGAGAGTGATAAAGAGTAATCTCACTTCTACAGCATCGTTTCTTGCTTCATTAAAGTTCGGATCGACCTGTCTGACAAAGTTTACAAGAAAATCATTTACGGAAGAGTTAGCTGGAGCTTGCCTGTAATAATTATGTTGAACACTTTCGTCTAATCTCAGTAGGTGACCTTTAAGGCCGTCGCTGAAAACGATAGGATTCTGTTCGAAAAACGACGTGTCAGCATCGACTCCGGTGATCGGCATCAATTTTTTGCCCAAGTGTATATATCAATTTTTTTCTCACATTAAGTAACCGGCTGTTCTCTCAGATGAAAATCTATTTAAACTTGAAGCGCGTATTGTATTGGAAAAATAGATCAATAACCTCGGGACGGCGGACAAAAAATCTTTAATATCAAAATTCGTTTATTACCGAGGTTTCAATGAGTTTTCATGCTTTGATTTTGAAAACATCCGGCAATTTGTTGTTCAAATTTTCGGAACATTCAATAGAGAATTCCAATCTATTTTCAATTTTCGACGATATCGCTTTTATTAATAATTTTGAGCTTGAGGTAAAGCTGCGAATATTTTTAGGTGTGAAATTCGACGAAATTTTATCGAGTGATTGCTCAACTAGCAACATTTCCAGCTGGACCAGGATCTGCTAATGTTTCACGACAAGAAAACGTCGCAATATCATAACAGTACTTGGTACATTTTTATTTAACGAATTAAAAGCGTGACTTTCCAAATGACTTTTATTTATACGACCTCTCGGCAATAAAGTTCCCTAATCTAATTAGGCTGTAATTAAAAACCGTTAATTTCAGACGAATTAAAAATGCAAGTGTTTAACAGTTCCCGGTTCGATGTGAACGGAAATCCTTCGCCAAGCTCAAAAAGAAATCTCGCACGCCTCCAGGACAATAAGTTCCCGGCTCCGGTCAAGTTCAAGTTGTTTATTATTAAATTACCAGTCAATTTCAGCGTAGAAGCGGCCTTCGAGACATTAAGATCCGGCATTATTATACAAGACGATTCGCGTTATTGTGGTGATGGTTGGTGTTATGGTTAAGATTGGTTTCAGCAAAATTGATGTAATAATAACGTGGCTGCAGCGGTCGGAATGTGCTCGCAAGGTCGCTTAGTCAATGACCGCCTTTGCTACTTCCTTGAACTTGGAACAGAACTGGATCGTATCTGCATAAATAAACTGACCTCCGCATTGGATAACGAGCAATAAGCTTATTAAGGGACGAGGCCGTAAACAATGAACGTTCGTGATATTAGCTGCTAGATTGTGCTCATAATAGGCCATTGCAGGTCGCAATTTATGGGGTATTTGTATACATATATTTCTGCAACTTGTTCTTTGATTTTTCACAACTGACGCCCAAGAAAGTATAGCCAAACACGCTTCGTATCCTGCAGCTACCATAGGTGGAACATTGGAACTAAACAACGTCCTGCTGGTTTTATGAATCAGCTATTAATTATAGAGAAGTCTCAAAATTCACCAACAATAAGCAAAAAGTTTGATATAAAGGTGCTGAGATGTAAGGCACACTCCTAATATTTTTAATAAAACAAACTAAAACTAAAGCAACAGAACAAAATCAAGAGTCATTTATTACTTTACCCACTCTTCGATTTTCAAAAAACTAATTACACCAACGCATTTGTCACCATGTATACATTACGAAAATCAATATCTTTTTTTGTGCAAACTACTTTTTTTTTACTTATTTTCCTTGCCCTAGCACATCTTTTTTATTTCTATAAATTTTGCATAAAATTATTTATCATTTGCACAACATTTCCTTGCTCAAAATGGCATTATAATGATGTTTTACGATGGTTTCCAATAATACAGCACAAAAAGCGAAGAGTGAACATTGTAAACAATTACCAAATCAAGTACTACTGATGTTATAATCGTTGGGTAGACGATTGGGAACTCGAGAGAGTTGAGAGAACAGAGGGAAAGTACCGTGGCACAGTGGTTAGTGCACCCCGAATTCGAGACTGGAAGGCGGACGGGCTGTAGGTTCGAACCCCGCCGGTAATTCACATTTTTCTCTGGTTCAATAGTAGGTCGTTTATTATTTCTTCATGATTTTGCACCCTAACATTTCAGTATTCATATGATATTTAATAAGAATTTCTTTAGTCAGTGCATGGGTCAAAATAATAATAACGTAGGACGTCGCTCATCTGAAGAAAGCTTTTTTTGCAGGGAATCACTTAAAATTTTCGGTACGCCAGTACCAATAGAGACAAGGGTCTACCAATTTTACAAAACAGTTACTAAAAGCCATAAATTAGCATCAGGAATTTTTGTAGTAAGTTGTATTTTTGAATGCCAACGAAATAATTTATGACACCAATACTATTAAAGAAGAATTTAACGGAATCTCCAATAGCATATTTCAAAATTAGGTTACACTTGGAAGAATAAATTGAACGTACAACTCAAAACCATCGAAGAATTCCAGTTCATCTTAGAAAACTTGTCAAATATAAAGTAGATCGGATATCAGTAAGAATTGATATGCAAACAAGCAATCCCAATAAGTTACGCCACCAAACTATTGTGCAAAAAATACATCTAATATTCAATTTAAAGATGTCCTAAATGGGGCAAAATCTTCAGCAAGATTTAAGCACAAAGATGAAAGATGGATATTATAACCTTATCTTAGAACAAAAGTATCACTACATCTCTACCTCTACAACATACATACAACTTTTTCGATATAAACGTTTATTTTATGGAAGCAATATACAAAGAGTATTATTTTTAAATAGCACCACTTATCAAATTGGCGTCAAAATAAATGTATTTTTATATTTACGATGGTATGTGAGTTTTAGAAGATTTAAAGAAGAAAGAATAGATGGGCCGTTAAGGTGTCTAAAGACTAATCATTCATCATCAATTCCAAAGGTCCAACTTCAAATAAAAACAACTAATAAATTTGGATACATTTTTTTCAAAAGACGGTGATAATCTAGACTCAGGAAAAGGATATTCATTCTTCAATCTTCAATCATCAACTAAATTATAATCACGAAGAAGATGGATAATATGTTCAATTTTTTAGTAAACTTTTATAATAACAACAAGAAATATTATTACAAAATATTAGAAATATTATTACAAGACAACCAACAGTAAATACACAAAAGCTATTTTAACAATTAAGATTTTTTCTATTTTGATTAATTGTAGACTATATACAGAGTGTTTTAAAAGGTTCGGACCACCTAAAAAGTGCGTTATCTAGAATTATTGTAGAGTATTGGAAAATTGCTAAAAAAAGTAAAATTTGTCAAGCTTTTCATAAGAAAAACCAAAGTTAGTGTCATTTCCGGCTGAACCGGAAACGATAAAAAATGAGTAAAATAACCGAAAGAGGGAGAATTTTACAATATCGAAAATTGATTCAAAGTTTTTTCTTCAAAGAGAATTAATTTTTGCATGAGTTATTATTTGGGGGAGTATATAGTGGAACACTCTGTATGTATGTACACTTGCTTGCAATAAAAAAGCGTTCACTTTTTTTGTTTTAGTAAATTGGCATTATTCTTCTGCCACTGTCAGTGTCATAATGTAAAAAAAACAGTCGCACTGTCACTGTCAATTGATTACCTGTTTGGAAACAAATTCAAAAACATGTATCATTGCATTTGAAATTTATGAAGAAAAAGTTTGTTTTATTCAATTGTATCTCTCTAAGAATGAATTTGGGACTAAAATGATTTTTAGTGACTTTCCATAAATCATTTAAGGCCTAAGATAAATTAAATGGTGTTAATGCTCAAGGATTTACACTGCATTTGTAAAAAGGAGTTTAGGATACATAGTTTACAGTTAGTCAAAATTTGAAATAATGCTGGAAGAATGTCCTCAACATAAATCACAAAATACCTACAAGTGGACGCTTTGAGAATTTGTTGAATAATATTTTAGCTTCGTTCTTTTATTGAATTAATTTCAGTTAAAGTTGACACTCTGTATAGTGTAGATATAGACAATCCATGGTATTAATGAATCCCACAATTTCTGATAAAATTTCAATTTCAATTTAGTTCAACTGTTTTAGGTCTTGATCTATTGTAGGGAGTGGTATGTAAAAGCAGAGCTCAATGCGTTGATGCAAAATGTTATATGTAATTGTTAAAAGAAACTAAAGGACAACAATGGATAATAAGTATTTAGTTTTAAGATGTAGTACCGAAAGTAATATTAATTGTTAGTCTCATAAACTACTTTTAATAGCTAACACTAACAAGTAATCAATAATTTTTTTTTAGCTCGATTATGGTATTTCTACAACATTTCTTAAATTTGGTAAACTAGGCAAAATGTGCACATGAGTGTTATCTAACGCATCAGAATTATCCTACCGTTGTGGGATAAAGAAATGTTGGTAACTTACCTGCATTCAAGAGTAGATGTTCCTACTATCTTTATGTTATTTGCTAAAAAATTAGTAATTTATAGCAGATTGTTGTTGTAAAGTTAAACTTATTTTAATTTGTAGGTAAATATTTAGAATAAATGTTTATAAAAATATATGTTGATTTTTTGCTATAAATGTAAATCATGTTAGTACTATTACTATGGTACTTCCTTACAACCTGCAGACATTGCAAACCATATTTTTTGCAAAGCCAAATGACTTTTAAATCACTGTAAACCGCTAGCATCAAATCTAATGAAAAATAAGTAAAGCAACTAGGTCAAACACACAAAATATGTTTGTATGCGCCAAACCTTGTTTGCTGGAAACTTTTCACATGGCTGCTATTTAAGCTTATGAGCAATTTTAGAGCGTTTTACCGTTACCACGACAACGAGCTTTTTTGGCGATCATTAAAGGAGTTTGGCAATTTTTCCAGAACAAGTGGTCACTTTGTTGACTAGTTCGCCAAATTCATGGGTGAACAGTTCCTGTGGCAGCCGTAAACGAGTGTTAATTATGACAACCAGATATTATTCATCAGATTCAACAGATCGGACCGGCAGCACCATATGCCTGAATAATAATTGACAGCATACCGTTCTTGTGAGATATAAAATATTGTTAGGCCGGCATTGCAATACAGTTACCATAATAAATGTTGTAGCACACACAATCAAATGCTTGTTGACTAGATTGAATTAACGGGCGTATATCGCTGATTATGTTTTTGCAATGCTCTATTTGAATTAGAGTTACGCGGCCAAATAGGGCTTCAGTATATTTATAGAAAGTGATAAAACATCAGTTCGCTGGCCTTGCATGTAATAAATTATTCATTCATGTTTCTTGCTTGTGGTTAACGCTCCAATTCTTGTGTGGGACGTTACCTACAATATTTTATGTAATTAACAATATGCATTTCCGTGTTGCTTTACATAAACTGCAGCACTAACGATCAATTCCACATAAATACTGAATTTATATTATGTAAATACGAGTAATACGACATAAACCATATAAAAAGTAAAATAGAAGAAGTTTGCTCTATATAAAGTTTTTTACTATTTGTTCTCCGTTAACACTCATAATGACTTTATGTTCACCATAAGTAGGATATATTTTCTAACTCCAGATGTTTTTTTGTTTGCACTTTTTCATGTCCGCGGGTCAAGAATATGAAAAAAATTCTTTTCGCAATAGTTTACATTAAGAAAAGTGTCAAAATGTTTAAATAGTATAATATGGCAGTAACCCATTAATCAAAGGTCTCATCGGCTGTCCTATGGATAAAAATATTTAATTTATTAATTTTTTATACAGGGTGAGCCATTTATTTTGACCGTCTAGTAGAAGTATCTCGAAAAAAGAAAAAAAAAAGAATTTAGCCATAGTCTTGGAGAGGTAGGACCGGTATATTACCAAAAATTAATATGAACTGCTGTTTTAAATGAAATACTAGACGCAATTCTTGTGTTTTGTGTTAGATAATTACCGAAATTTGAATATTTTTAATTTATTCGACATCTATAGACATGGGGAAGACTATTAGTAGAACATGCAGAACATTCAACGAAATGTATTCTGAAGTACCACCAATAAACCGACAAAAATTTAAAAAAAGAATTTAAAAATCAAGAAATTTTTTTTTGTGATGAAGTTGTCAATAAGATGATGTTTTATTTTTATTGTGGTAAAGGCCAATGGAGGCCAATAGAGGCCAAACGCAAGCAACTTGCTAAAATCGCAGAAAAAACTGTTTGAAGCGTCATAATGAAGTGGGTATTTTTTAGGAAAATAGTTTACCAGAAATTTGTTGTGGTAGAATTATGAAGAAAACGATTCTAGACTTCGACCTTATTTACCGCAGTTGGAGTTCTAGTGGGTAGGTAATGATGATTGCATCGTTACGAGCGTTAATTCAAAAGTCTCGAAATGGAGCTACAACCAACACTTTTCGCTACCTGCTATTACATGTTTTTGTTGTTAGGACTTCCACTAAAACATTCGGTTGAGATCACTTCAATTTGCAAAAGTCGCATCAGCAAAAAATTTATATCGTCACATCAAGAGTGTTTTCTATGTTTTATTGCTATTAAACTTACTGTATAATTACCGTTTTATTTCCATTAAGTGAAAAACACTTTCGTGAATGTCATGAAACGTGAAGATCATAATTGTTGTTGCTCATGGGCAGGGGCATATTACATGTCACTCATGTGTAATCAGCGTTAAAGTACATTCGGAATTCGTGTAAAAATATTTCAGGTGGAAATGCCAACGACACAATTTGATATAGCGGCTCAAGATATTTTGATGGTTTACAACCTGTGCTAACATTTGCTTCGAATAACTACCCGTGACTGATATATGAATTTGGGAAAAACGAGATGTTACAAATTAATTTCATTGAACAAAGACCGTGGCACTTACTAACGCTAAAGGTAGATGACTTCATGACGAGGATTCTAAAGGTAAAATTTTTGTTGGCATACTTCAATTACAGTTAATTTAAGAACACCTGCAGATATTTTACTTAAATGTTAAGTCATTTTACAGGGAATGTTTAGCGAGATAACTTTGAAAAAACAAACCATTTTAAGCGATTAAGAAATAAATTTACCATGCATTACAAACTTGGAATCGTGTCTCAGAATACTGCAAATAATATTAAACTATAAGATTTACACATCAAAAAATTCACTTTATGCTTTAATGGTTAACTAACTACCTTTATATCTGATATCTGATCTGAATAATAAAGTGACCAAATTTTATTACCTATATCTAGTTTTCAGGAGGACTCAACCTCCACCAATGCGGAATGAGATTAAATTTTCGATACCCAATAATAATTGCAATTTATGAATTTATGATTTTAGAAACAAGGTTTGCAGTTAAATGTTTTTTTCAAATTATTTCTTGAAAAATATATATATATTAGCAAGCTTTCTAATGTGAGATTTATTAAAAATTTTAAAATCCAGCGTTAAATAAAAGGTGATTTTTTTTTCGCTGTCCACATACATGTATGGGGTGTGGTGTGACAAACCCCATTACAAAAAATTAATTAACTAATACTTAACCAAATTTTATAAATCAAAAAAAAAACATGGTAACTTAATTTTCTTTAAAGACAGAAACATGTTATTCCAAAAAATATAAAACAAAAAGTAATCATAAATATAAGAAATATAAGAATTTTCTTTTGCCATTATAGCATCATATGTTCCAGGTACAATAATGTTCTGCAACGGGTGAAGAAATATTACGATCTTGATTCCTTGAACACTTAGAGCATCTTCATTTAGTGTAGGGAAAGAAGAGGGGTTCTAGATCACTCCTTCTCCTCCCAGCACTACTTTATATTGCGTTGCCTACCTACTCAGTTTGCTGTCAACTAACTATTTTTTGTTTTACACAACTTCCAACAGCTTCTAAACAGCTTCTAATAGAAGCAACACGAAGTGGAGCTTTCCTAAAGCATCGATTTTAAATAGTTTCCATCGAAAAATCAATCAGAGGAAGTGTGCGTCCCGTAAAAAGGAATTTAAGAAACCAAAATTTCCGAAGACGATATCAGCTACAGTTAACAACAAAGAGAATTCTATAAACATTAAAACGGATAGTGACGGAGTAAATGAGTTATCTTTGGAGGAGTTATTGAAACAATCATTAATTCAGCAACGTTTGATTGATGAAAGCATAGAGGCTGCAAACGAAATCGTTGTAAAGATGCCACATGGTTCCCCTCTCTTTCATCACATCGAGACAAGGATTCCTTTAAAACCCACAAAGGAGCAAAGAAATCAAATTAAATCTTTGGAGTTTGACGTTAAGAGTGGACCGTACAGTAAAGAAGAGAATGATACTATAAAACGAAATTAGAAACAGTTTTGTAAGTTGCACAAATTAGATGGAACAGCTTCTAATGGAAGCTATTAGAAGCTGTTTAAAGCTGATGAGAGGCTGTTAGAAGTTGTTTAAAACAAAGAGAAAAATAGGAAGTTGACAGCAAACTGAGTAGGTAGGCAACGCAATATACAATAGTGTTGGGAGGAGAAAGAGTGATATAGAACCCCTAATCTTTCGCTACTAAAATTATCAATTTTTTAGCCAACAGTTCGCAAGGACTATCTGTCAACAATCCGTTCTCAGTGCTTACACGATACCGTTTCAACCATTTGCTTCGAGATTTGTAAACGTTTACGTGTCCACCAGTGTAACGTCGGAGTATTTTTTATTATCAATTTTTTTTTGTTAAATTTTTTCCAGTTGCAAGCATAAATTGTCTTTGGTTTGACCTGCATTATTCCCCATTTTATTTCTAATTTCCCGTCTCACCCTCAAAGTAAAAAAAATTTCTAGAAATTTAGAGAGCAATTCCTTTTTTCTTTTTTTTTTATTGGGGGGTGATAGTAGGTATTCGAAGTGTGTTTCTAGTATCTGTCTGTAAGGAACCATTTTAACGTCTATGGTTAGTACTAATGGTTCCTGGTGAGTGGTCCAGAAAAAAAATTCTTTGGTACAATTTTTTGAATAGTGGTTTTGGTGTAGACTCGCACATCGTTAAAATCTGGCAGGGCCGCCATTGTGTTAGGTACTGCCAATTCTTGCCAAGTGCAAGTTTCAAAATTCCACGATTCATCAGCCACCTCAAGAGTAGCAGTCACCTAGCACTTTCTTGTACATATACCTACCTACATCACCATAGAGTTCTATCGTTGATAGATATCAACGGTTCTATCTAGTCTTGAAGTATTTTATCAATAGTCCTGATTGTTGCCTGTATCCAGTGTTACAATAATTTATTAATTCCTCCAACACAGGAACGCTTAAATAAAAAAAAATTCAATTTGTATTGTGATATCGTTGATTGCCTGGAGGAGAAGGCTATATTATTTAGATGTCGCTCTCACGAGCAGCATCAAAACTCAACCACAAATAAATTGCAGTACAATTTCGGACTAGACATTTAATTATTCTTATTCTTTATAAACTATCATGAACAACAATAAAATTTACTATAATGTACTATTAAATTACTTAAAGATTATTTTTATAAAAAGTATCTATTTCATAAAAATTTCATTTAGCCTGTTTGTTTCCTTAGCCACAAAAAGATGGCTTGTGGTTTGTAGAAACTGAAGAAATTACATTTAGACATTCAGTCAACAATTTAATATTTCAAGTTACCTGCGATGCAGCACAGATGATTTAGTTTGGTTACTTGTAATAAGACTCAGTGCTGCATGTTATACTTTTTATCAATGCAAGAAATTAAAGAACAAGCCACGTTTACACAGAGTAAGATGGACAGTTTACGTTAATACAACTCTTTGGTTGTCTTAACTAAATAACTAAAACCTGAAATATAAACATTAAAATGCTCGCAAAATTTCAGATCCATTATTTCCACTTGGACTCTATTCTTAAAAAATATTTAATGTAAGATTTAATGGAGCTGATAAACTTTATTTTAACAGTAATTATTTTAGTGTTTCATCAATCAGCTAATTAAAAAAAATGTTTTTATATACATACTCATCAAGGTTGTGTAAATTTATGGTTACATTCGCTTTCGCTATACCCATTTGTCTGGTAAATCTGGTTACTTTTTTGTGTGTTTTTTGTTGCGGATATCATGATAACTTAATTAACTTCGAATTACTTTTATTTTCCAAGAGCGCGCGAGTAATTCGATAAAGTTTATCGCTGCATTACCGTTACAATTATTTGGTGAAATTCAGTTATTTTAACAACTGTAAACTTGATTCTTTCGATACCGGAAAAAAAACCGTCTGATTCACATGATTAATCTTGGGACCGTGCTTTGTTTTCAGATATTAATTCCCACAATAAAAATAAAACCATAAAAGATTCCAGATTTGCTACTCTT
>OX638202.1:5652527-5885843 GCA_951805265.1 Schizotus pectinicornis | reverse complement strand
GAATGCCATTTTGAGCAATGAAATGTTGTGCAAATGATAAATAATTTTATGCAAAATTTATAGAATGAGTAAAAGTAAAAGTAGTTTGCACAAGAAAAGATATTGATTTTCGTAATGTATACATGGTGACGAATGCGTTGGTGTAATTAGTTTTTTGAAAATCGAAGAGTGGGTAAAGTAAACAATGACCGATAAGGTTTATTCAACAAAATAGCAAATTAAAAATTTTTAAATATTAAAATTGGATTAAGTTGACATGTCTTTTGTGGCATTGAACTTAACCATTGCATTAGAGAAGACTTGGAATAAATTCCTCATCTTGCAGAAACCAACAAGTGTTGAGTACATAGATTCATTCATTGTAAATTTGTTACAACCGAAACCTAAAGAAATTTATTTGTGACAGCTTTCTGTGGTCATTGGTGCAAATCCTGGCCAGTCAAAATAAATAAAATGTTGGTTGCCTATCGCTCCCATTTCTTGATCTACCAAACAATAACTCGGAAAACTTTGTTAGGACTATAACAAACAAAAACTTTAAAAAACACATTTAATTGAGTTGGTTATCTCTTTAAATTTTTATTATATAACATTTTCTGCACCATCTGCGCTGTATTTACAGTTAAAGCAAAGATGATATTATACAGGGTGGGGCAATAGTGCGTCCGACTTCGATAGCTTGAGTTCTATGATAGGTAGAAATTTGGTTTAAAAACACAAATTAACTAGAGAAAGAAGTCTATAACCGGAAATTATTTTTGAACATACAGGGTGAGCCAAGAAGATTATCCAGGGGCAAGTAACATTTTTTTAAATGGAATGTTGTGTGTAAAAGAAGATATTTTAGAGCCTTTTTCTAGACTCTTTTTACTCTAATGTTATTACTGACTATTTCCAAACCACCTGGATGTACCGATTTTTTTTCAAATAATGGCATCCGCAGATGCATGTGAAAAAAATCACTACAGTCACCATTACGAGTTCTAAGAAAAAATTATGTAAAGATTAGTTAGGAAATATCTGTGGGATGTCTTTGAATCGTTTTAACTTTTGAAAAATTATACAGAGTGGCTAGATTTAATTTTTCAATTTAGAAATTTTTGAATTTAATTTTCTTCATTTTTTTTAAATGGAACACCTTGTATATTTCTTGACGATATGATGTAGAAACTAAAAACAAACATTTTTTGTATGTACACCGTGTAGATTTTTTTCCAAATAACTTGACAAAAAACTTCAAATGTTTCAAAATTGACACAAAAATGACAACTGACGACAGGTAACTGCGATAAATGTGTATTTCTTGTCTAATAATATAAAATGCAAAAAATGATCAAGATACAAACATAAAGTGAACTTACTAAAAAAAATTATGCTGTTTTTATAAACAAAACATCTGGAGCACTTATTACAACTTTATCTGTCGAGTTATTTGAAAAACAATCTAATTTTTTAGGATTATTCTTAAATTTTGTAATTATTGGGCGATAAATCGAAAATCGTTACAAATAGCCATAGGGGTGTATGTACAAAAAAAAGTTGTTTTTTTTGTTTCATTAAAAAATGGAGAAAATTAAATTCAAAAAATTCAAAATTGAAAAATTTAATCTAGCCACACTGTATAATTTTTCAAAAATTAAAATGATTCAAATACATTTCACAGATATTTTCTAACTAGTTTTTAGATAAATTTTTCTTAGGACTCATAATTGTGACTGTAGTGATTTTTTTAACATGCATCTGCAAATGCCATTATTTGAACAAAAAAAATTGCTACATCCAAGTGGTTTGGAAATAGTCAATAATAACATTGGAGTAAAAAAAGTCTAGAAAAAGGCTCTAAAATATTCTTTTTAACATACAAAATTGCATTTAAAAAAATGTCACTTGTCCCTGTATAATCTTCTTGGCTCACCCTGTATGTTCAGAAATAATTCGCGGTTATAGACTTCTTTCTCTAGTTTATTTGTTTTTAAATCAAATTCCTACCTATCATAGAACACGAGCTATCAAAGTCGGACGCACTATTGCCCCACCCTGTATAACATTTCCTGCATCATCTACGCTGTATTTACAGTTAAAGCGAAGATGATATTATATACCTATGATGATTTATATTTATGTGTCACTTATAAATTAACGACCAGATCCTGCTATTTCAGTCCTTAATCTTTTACGATTTTTTTAATTTTTTCAGATGGTGTTCTAAAATTGCTACAAAATAAAATTAAAAGCCCATAATCAATAATATTTTGACCAATAAATACAATTACCTATAAGTTTTGACAACAAAAAATTTGAAAAATTATAAGTTGTTAAGTTAATTACAAGGCTGTTACTGGCACGATATCGTTGTTTTTGTTTATTGGGCTCTTGACTATCAAATTTTTGAGGTTTTGTTGCTAAAAACAATATGAATACTGAACACTCATTAGTCAAGACTAGAAGATAATATTGGGATTTCTAAGAGAAACATAGTCTCTCAAAATAAATTGAAAATATCAGAGTTTTTATTTTAGAGAAAAATATTTTATTGAAAATATAAATGGCTAAAATACATATTTTAAAAATTTGACTTAATCCGACATTAAAGCATTCACGAAACAAATACGAAATTTGAATTAACATCACAAAAATCTATTTACTTGTAAGTACATATTATAATTATTGTGTAATTACAAAAAGTATAAATACCAGTCTTATTTATGTAAGTAAATAAATTAAATTCAAAATACACTTCTTCCAAAGGAGTGGCAATAAATACAAATTTTGCATACAACTACAATTAGCTAAAATTTTTGTCGCCTAAATTTTAAACTCGACTGTGAGAAACAACTGCGATTAATTTAAGGGACATAAATTGCGCCAATTGTTTAGCAATGCCATCAAAAATACTGCAATGGATTATATTGGGTGTTATGCACTTTGAGAGACTACACTTTACTTTTTACATTAGTAGATACAATTGCACGGATAGTTTTACCGAAAAACCTACATTATGGGTGTTTTTCGATAAAATTACGTTCTGATGGAACACTTTTCTTGAGGAAATTACTT
Organism: Schizotus pectinicornis; assembly: GCA_951805265.1. NCBI lineage: Eukaryota > Metazoa > Arthropoda > Insecta > Coleoptera > Pyrochroidae > Schizotus > Schizotus pectinicornis. Next base: position 5,882,786 of record OX638202.1, on the reverse strand, counting down.
TGAATCAATTTAAATTTTCTAAATAATAATGGACAGTTAAGTACATAATATTATAAAGACATAATTTATTTACTGAAAAATCACAACTGTAATCTGAAATGAAATTGAATGGATAGTACAGTCTCTCAAGTGAAGTGTGACTATTGGGCTATCATGTTTACTAGTATAGCTGTATTCCTACCATATTATGTATGTTAAGAGTTTGAACACATCGAATGCTAGAATGACTGAACAAAAATAAAATTAATCACCATACAAAATTTACAGATGTTTTTGAAAGGTAAGTAATAAATAAAAACATAACAAACTATAAATAATATGAAATCGTTCAACATGTAATACAATTTATGACAGAAAACATTAAACGTAGCTCTCACTCTGCGTCGAGTATGCCAGGAACGAATCGAGTAATTTCGGCTCCACAAGCTCTTGAACATCTTCTGTACTAATAACTTGATTGCCACAAGTGTCCGCAATCTTCCTCAAAGTGGCCTAAAAAAAGCTCAATTACTTCTAAATTGCTACAAAAATAAGTTGTAAGACGTACCAACGTCGCCACCAAAACAGCATCACTATCGAATCGCTCGTTCTTTTCCCTGCACATTTTGACTAGTTTCTCAACACCACCCAAGTTCACCACTTGAACAGCAGCTTCGTGTTCTCCACAAAGCCTCGATAACGCAATTATGGATTTTTGCTGGAGTCGTTTCTCCACTTCTTCTCCTGTACTGTGAACTTTCAAAAAACGAAGAAGAGAAGCGGCGGCATGAGTAGTTACCAACTGCTTTCGAGCTGCTTCGAAAGCAGACGCGTTCGCCATTAAAGTAGCGAGTTGTTCCATTAAATAGACGGAAATTCTTGGCCCTCGCTTCATAGAAGCTTCCAAAAGAATTTTGACTGTCTCTAAATGTAACATGTACTTGATCGATTTGTTATCCATTGTAGATAAATTTGCCAAGGCCGCCGAACACAAGAGCAAATTTTGGCAACATTTGGTGGTAGACACAAAGTTTGTAAGTGATTTCACTAGTCTTCTAGAGTAATCGGGTAAACCTCTTATGCAATGATTGTCTTCGATCCAAGGTGCTGTCACTTGAGCCAGCAGAGCCACAGCTTCGGATCGTTCAGGTTCCGGTCTGGAATCTTCCTCAAGAGTGTCGGCGATTATCTGGATGCCAGAAAACTTTTCAAATTGTCTCACAGCTGACGTGGTGCAGCACATAGTAGAAAGGGCGCGTAACAATAGACTGCGCAAAGATGAACCCTCGCACTTTTCACAGAGGATCAACAAAGCCGGAATTATATCCAATTTGGTAAAGGTATCGATCAGGTTTTCGTTGCGTAAAGATACGGAGGTTATGGCGGTGATTACAGCTCGTAAATCGAGTTCGGATCGAGGATTCTCCAGGGCTTCAACCAATTGTTTCACTTCTTTAACCAAAATGTCTTGGTAAGACATTTGCCATAGGTTGAAAAGTTGCGTCATTCGAACCAACGCATCTTCGGGACGAGCTTGTCTTAAGTCGTCGTAGAGTTTTATTGCTGTTGAAGTTACTTCTGCAAAAGTCTTCAAGAAGTCGACAATGTTTCCAGCTAAGCTTTGAGCTAGCGGCCCCACGTGTCTCGTTTCGCTAAAAGCAGAAGTGGTTAATCTTCGAGGGTTAAAATCAAAATTAGAAAAGTAAAGACATTGGAGCAAATTTTTAGGGAACAAGTTAGGTACACATACCTGTTGAGTTTTCTGTATTCAGTTTCTATGCAGTGAAAATGAAATAAGATGTTCCTCAAATTAGCGGTGATGTAAGCTGCTCTTTGGGAAACTTTTTGGTGCAGTTCAGATGCTATGGACTTGCACTGGAGGGTAGTCATGCACTCTTGATCGTAGTGACGCCTCAATTCTTGAAACCATTCTTTTAAATCTTCGCTGTTTATGAGCTCGATCGATATTGGAGGTACTCTAAAAAATACGCATAATTAATTAATTAATAATAATAATTAAGTAATTAATGAATTGGACCACAAATGCTAAACTGAAATTACCGTTTCTCTTGGTGGATTTTGAAATTCAGTTTGACGGGCACCGGATCCCTTAAATGACGCATCCTGTTGAGGGCCTTGGGTGTTGAGGTAAATTTTGGTGATTCCGCATGTCCGTTGAAGAGGCACTCCAGTTCGCTTTCGCAATCGCTGGAGAGCGAATTGTTCCCATGAAACGAGGTCTCTTCCTCGTCTCCCAAAATTGCTGGAGCCGATTTATTCAAAAGAAATTGCTCCTTGTAGCATGTTGACACTGGCAAACTCGTCGAACTTTCCGGAGTTTCATAACTTTCGTCCAACATACAGGAATGGTCATCACTGTATGTTATTTTACTTCCTATGCTCGATTGCGTTGTGTTTTTGGTTGTGTCCTTTGAATACAAATGAGTCGCCTGGCGCGCATTGAATAAATTCCTGCTGACTATTGGAGAATTTTTGGTAAACCGCGATTTCCTAGGTGATGATTGCGGGTTAAATTGGGTCTTCTGTGGAGTGATTTTTTCTTTAAAATTAGCAGACAAATTCTGAGGCTTTTGCTCGGGCGATTCTTTAAAGATGTCGTTGGAGATCTTAGGAGAGTCCAATTTCGGAGAAGTTTCGGTGGGCTTATTTCTCGGATCGAGGGGAGGCGAGGTTTCAGAGTCAGAAAACCCGGAATCTTGACTGCCCGGACTTCCGGAAACTTCGCGCCATTCGACACTCTCACTGGCCCACCAGACTTTGCTTGGACTTCGTTTGAAGTCACCCATTATGGCTTCCTGGAACAGTAATCAAATTAGATACACAACTAATTAAATGTAGTCATAGGGGATTTAAGCTTTTCTGCAGTTAAAAAACTAGAGACGCCAGTAATTTATTCTTGTCGCTGGCGGAGAGGGCCAGGTGTGCAGATTTTTCAACAACTACCTACATGAGGGCGCCCTTCAACTAAATCACCCCTATATTTTCACCCCGGCTTTTTGTAACGACGATAGCGATAGCGGGTCTTGTCCATATGACTTATTTACAAACTTTCAATACTAGCGTGTCTATGCCTATCAATTACAAATTTCGGCATAACTGTTTTCAATATGTAGATCTTAGTAACTATACAGAGTGATTCACGTACAAATGTTTCAACTTGCGGTTAAATTAGAAATTTAAAATTGGATAGACAATCACAATCAGTCATGCTTGTTCTATCTAAAATATTTTAAGTTCTCCAGTTATACAGGTGTGCCAAAAGTCGATACCAACTTTCGTATTTTAAATACAAATAACATAAACAATTTTTTAGATGATTTGATTTTTCCTTCAATTCTGAATTTTGACAACCCATGTCATGTAATTTTTGATATATTTTGTTAATTTTTTTTTAATGATCGATGTAGTTACGAAGAAATTTTTATCTTGTGGACTGTTCAGAATTATGAATCCAAGTTTTTGATGCATTTAGCTAGAGATTTAGACTAGCTCCCAATATCCCAATGGTGGTCCTATGTTATGCCATATGGGCACAGACAATTTTCAAACAGCGTAATCAAAAATGATCAAAAACCATTTTTTTCAAACAGCAGCCACTAATTTTTTTAACTTTATTGAAAACAAATTATATTTTAAGATGAATTATTTAAACATGTACTGTTTTTAATTTCATTCCTTGTTAATTAAATTAATAAACTTCTCGCAAAAATTAAAGGAACAAAAAAATTTTCTAAATTTTTTGTCAATTTTCAACAGGCTGTATTTTAGTGAAAAATGGTCGTACAGGAAATGAAAAAACATAGCTTTTGAAGCTTAAAGATTCTAGTTTTCGAATTTTTTGATTAAAAATTTTTTGGAGCACCGGTAGCCATAAAATTCTTGGATAAAGCACGAATAAAAAATTTTCCAAATTTTTTACATTTTTTATTTCGCTCTATGGGCATGGAAAAAAAATTTCGAGCTGACCAATGCATAGGTTAGGTTAGAAGAAAATTTTGCAGTCTAATGTACCCCAAAAGCCCCCCTAAATTTTTAGATCGATCGGTTCAGCGGTTTTCCTGGACCGATTGATTGAAATTTTGAAAAAATTAAGGGAACAACATTTTTGTTTCTTAAACTTGAGTTGTGAAAAAAAAACTGTTGGTTGGTTTTTTTTACCAGAAGTCGGAAAGTTTTGAAAAAAACTGTTTTGTAACACGTAATGGCTCTGTAGAAAACTTAAAAAATTTATCGCTCAGAATTTCGCACGAGTACGGTGGGCACCTTAGGGGTATCAACTTTAATTTTATTCAATAAAATTTGTTTTAAGGAAAATAAAGGTTTGAATGTGTCTATAGCTTTAGCGAGGTAAGTCAGAAATGACCTCTTGGTCTTTTTTAATTTTTTTAAATTTTTAAAAAAAAAAAATTTTTGAATTTTTTAAAATAAAAAAAATTTTTTTTCCCAATCAACCATGACAAATTTCCGTGGGAAATTTTCTGCAGAAAACGAAACCTCCCGTCCGCTCGTTGGGTGACCAGTAGTTTCAGAGATATCAGTAGTTGAGTGAAAAAAGATCTTTTTGCATTCAAAATTCGATATCTCGAAGACAAATGGTTGTATCTGACTCCCGTAAAAAGCAAATTAAAGCTGAATAAACAGGCTATGGGACCTATGCTTTGGTCTAGCTCGAAAAAAAATTTCCATGCCCATAGAGCGAAATAAAAAATGTAAAAAATTTGGAAAATTTTTTATTCGTGCTTTATCCAAAAATTTCATAGCTACCGGTGCTCCAAAAAATTATTAATCAAAAAATTCGAAAACTAGAGTCTTTAAGCTTCAAAAGCTATGTTTTTTCATTTCCTGTACGACCATTTTTCACTGAAATACAGCCTGTTGAAAATTGCCAAAAAATTAAAAAAAAAAATTTTGTTCCTTTAATTTTTGCGAGAAGTGTAGTTATTTATGTATCAAGGGAATAAACACCGATTTTAATCCCGAGAATGTAAGTAATGCACGAGGCGAAGCCGAGGGCATTTTCATTCGAGAGATGCATACAGAACTTTCCCAACCGTTTAAGTTAATATTAATAATAAATTAGAGAAAAAATTGTTATAATTGACAGATACCTAAATGAAGTTGGCTGACGGTTATTATGGAAACGTGTTTCTTTATGTTAGGATCGGCATTTTTTTTACTTTATTTCCTAGGGAATAAAGTGGCACTTTATTCCCTCATTATGAGGGATTAAAGTACCACTTTATTCCCGGGTGGGAAAAAAATAATTAAAAACCAAAAAATTCCATCAGTCTTGAAGAGAGATTTTTTGGTTTTTCAAGTATACCAAAAAACATTTAAGAAAATGACATTCTATTAAAAGAAAAGTTGTCTTAGACCTGTTAGAAATCTATCCCATATGTCAAAAATACGAGCTTTTGATAGATTCCAATGAAATCAAAAGAGCAACAAAATTTATTGAAAATAAAAAAATAAAATAATTAAATAAATAATATAAATAAAACAGTAACATCAACTAAAATTTTGTCAAAATGGTTCTTAATTATTAGTTATATGTTGTTATTTCGTTAAATTGTTGCAATTGTCTTATGTTTTCATGCCATACTTAAGAAGCAAAACTGACAAAATTCCTTGATTTTTAATTAATTTCTTGACAGGAGATTTAGTTAGATATAGGAGAGGCTTAAGTAACTCATTGTAAAATATAATTCTTTTTCTAATGATGTCAAAAAAATTAGTAGCTACCCTTTGAAAAAAAGGACTTATTGATCATTTTTGGTTGCAATATTCAAAAATTGCCTGTGTCCATATGGTACAACTTGGGACCACTATTAGAATATTAGATGTTAGTATAGACTTCCAACCAACTGTTTCAAAAATTTGGATTCATAATTCTGAACGGTCTAAAAGATACAATTTTTTTCGTAAGCTACTACATCAAACATTTTTATTAGAAAAATTAACATTATGTCAAAAATTGTCGGATAAGTTCACATAACATGAGTTGCCAAAATTTAGGATTAAAAGACCAATCAAGCTATTTAAAAGAAAAAAATGGTTACTTTCGTTTAAAATAAGAAAATTGGTACTGACTATTGGTACTGCCTGTATAGTTGGAAGACTTAAAATATTTTAGATGCAACAAACATAATTAATTATAAATTTCAAATTTCTTTTCCGACGCAAGCTGAAAAACTTCTAATGCACGGCCTATGTGAATCACCCTGTATATTTCTGGGATGATGACAACTTTCACTTGAGTACCGAAATATATTCACGTATCTCCTATTTATCTGGAACCTGATACTGAGTTTATGTTAAAATTTAAGGTAAATGTATAATTTAGAATCATAAATTATCTGTGGGAACGTCATTAATTTGCATTTCTTCTGACCAATAGGTAGGTATTCCATAATTTCAAGAAAAAGAATTTGGAGGCCCGACACGATTAGGGCTAATTATCCACAAAGTTCTTGATCAAGTTTCTCATTAATAATTTAGAACGGAAACGGGACAGTTATGGTACCTAAAACTGAAGGTAATTTCCATTATTGATCGTGTTCAATTTGTTGCCGCCAGTAAATATTTCTTTCATTTAATTTGTCTCATTGTAAGCGACTAAAAAGGGAATTAAATTGATTACTACTTAAACATTTTTTGCCGGCCAACAATCGAATATGCTGAATCAAGTTTTATTGTTGTTGATTTTACGGTAATACATTCACCGAAAATTCACAGTTAACTTAATTCTTTCCTCACGTTAGCGTGGCGGGCGCTTAGGCTGCTTAATTTGCATTTTTCTCGTCGTCGAATTTTTAATATGGGCGTCAAATTAAAAAAAAATTAAAATTATGTAAAATAAACATGATCCATGCTTTTCTTGCCAAATTTTAGACAAAAAAAATTACAATTTTATTTAATTTAATTGTCAAACATTTAGGTTTTTAATGAGTCTTTTTAGAATTTTGAAGCAAATTTTTGAGCATTTTGAAGGACGTTTGATCTCATTGTTAACGACCCAACTATGTCTGCTTGCTGTTTGCTGAAAAGTCAAGCTCCTGCATTGACTAAACCCCAACCGACTAATGTTGCGACCGTTACAGGCAGCTGCACCGAGATTGAAAGCGCTCTATTGTAAGCTCCTGGTATGATTTTCGATACCCGTTTACTGTCGATTTTCGTCCTAGCCGCCGTAGCAGAGTAAAGATCTCATTTTCTATTCATCCATCACCGTGAGGTTTCCTTTACAACTTTTAAATTAATTCCGAAATTGATCTCGAGTTCAACGATTGTAATTCTCATTAGACACCTAATCAATCTATTAAATTGACAAATACACGGACGACGACTCAGGAATTTTAAAACGACGATGTTGATGCTCCTAAATATTTGAACAAGATAATGAACACTTGCACAACCGAAGGTGAAGGTGCGGACAAGCGTGGCTTATGGATATTATTTATTGTGACTCATCGCATTGGCGTTATTAATAATTGCAATTATTTATGTCAGTATAAATAAGATTTTGTCAAGCTTCTATACGAACTATCTACTAATTAAGATCCTGAACTGACGTATGACCGTTAAGTCCATTTGTCGTCTTCCCAACGAACCTGTAGTGGGATCCTGGAAAAAGCGATTGCGATCGAGTCGCTATCTTTACGATTTTGGTCGCTTTGGAGGGGAGGGGTTTAGGGGAGGATCTTTTCAAAAATGCGAAACCAATCATTTTTCAGCAATTTGTTAAGGTGAAAAGTTTTCAAACTACCTAACCTAAGTATCGTGAACGTAAACCTCGTGGACTTTAATACACTAAACAATTGTCACTTATAATATTCCTAATGCATTGATTATTTCCGGGAATTTTTTCGAATGCATTTCTAAAACGTATTAATTAGCCCGAGTGGAACATGCATAAGAATAAAATTTCCGGAAAAAAAAATTTCAGGAAATTTTTACATTGTCATAGAAACGACATCGAATTCTATTTTTCTATTGGCTACTTTTCGGTGTCGTGCGATTTTCATCAAAATGGATACCAACGATACATGATAACTTAATTCAGTAGTACATGTGCAAACATTCGAAAAAATTGATCATAAGAGTCAAGAGTTACGACAATTTTCAAAAACTCTTCCTCCGTTATCAACCGTTTTTGAGAACATGTTTATTAAGAAAAGCCGTTTAATTTTTTGATTTTATATCCGCCTCTCAAGTTTGTAACAGTTATTCCGGGACACTCTGTATACAAAAATTGAGATATGCGTATGGATTCAAACTTGCGTTTCAATCTGACAGAGTTAGAATATAAGCTACTGTATATTATGAATCCAACAAATTATTGTAAATGTAACAAAATTTGTGGAGGATATTATTTTGGTATAGAAACATACCTACTTTATGGTACGATAGTACCTAGGACTTTTGTTTACAGATATTTTTTCTGAATGTAATTACAAATGTCCAAGTTGACTGGGATATAACGTTTATTCAAGGAAATAATTAAAATGTTTGTCGAGATTAAGATTTTGTAAAATTTGCAAGCACGTTTTGAAGAAGAAATTCAAATAATCTAGAGATTATTTAAAAGCGGTTTCGGAAATGAAAATTGTTATTTTTTACCTACAAAAGTAATAATATTGGTACATATTATGAACAACAAGATAAAGATTATTTAAAAACCCCTTGTTAATCTCCAAATAACGATAAATATGCAATATCCGAAGAATCGCTTTTAAAGCAGCACCTTTGGAGTTGTAGAAACGGTTTCTACCAAAAACGGGTAAACTTGGGTGCCGGAGGCTATAACCCTTCCACTTGTACCTGAAAATATCTGAAAATCCAGCCCCTAAGCCGTCATCTACCAATGCCATTCATAGGGATGCACCTTCGGAACACCAAAAAAGGCGATAGCCTCTTGGAACTCTCTGTTTAACCGATGGAAATCCATTGCGACTCGGCTGATATCTATCCAAAGCAACCGTTTTCGGTTGCTTAGAAGCGACTCGGTCGCAATCGCTTTTTCCAGGATCCCACTACTGATGCGTTGATTATATTAAAAAGTAAATAAGCTCCATATAGGGTGCATAATGTAATTATTTGTTGTATATTGTAACATTTCTGTTTGCTAAACAACCGCTATGAACAATTAGTCAATCATTATTCAATTCGGTGTGTTGTTTGGAAATCGCTGACTCGTGTCAGAACGGTCTTCGCGCACGTGTCGTTATTTAAATTCCTCCCTCGGAAACCATGGTTTTTGGTCACACCGGAAGGATGTTCAAATCGCCCTTTACGCTGCGTGGCTTTACTTGCTATGGGATTCCGTGAGTCCCATATGGTGCGTGCAAGAATAATTAGGTACTTTACTGGACTTCTTCGAAATGTAGAACCAACGAGATTAACGAGATTTTCAATTCATTACGGTGCAAAGAAGCTATGACTACAGAACAATCGTGAATTCCTGACAGAATTGTATGTCTTGATATTGGTAAATAAAGTTTTTCTGGATTGGAAAATTATGTTAATCGTCTCGGTATGCAAAAGAATGAAAGATTTACAATTGTTTTGTTAAGAGCTTTCAATTTCATAAGCCCGGAATGTGCTCAACTGCAACACTACAACAATTAAAACTGCTTGTGGTTCACTTATTATTAGGTGGAAAAAGCTGCAACTATGCTGTGCTGCAACTCGTATTACATATTTATCACAATACTTGTTTCATAGTCGGCGTTTCTTCGTTTCTACACAACTAAACTTTGTACCTAGATACTACAACGATACCACCTTATAAAGAAGACGTTAATTTTATCACATAGATATCGAATTTTTTTGTTTTTTTGTTTTAGTTAACTGCATGTATTTTAAATAATGCGGTCTGCAATAAAGCCAGACCAGGAACACAAAACCGCCATTATTCAGCAAGGAATCGTACAATGAAATGAAGAGAACTAATCAAAATCATGAACAAAGCAACAATGTGTGGATAAAGGTACTCCCTACCAAATAGGTGTTAAAGATAATTATTGCGAGTTAAAACTAATCTCGAACTAATTTATGTTTATAACACACAATCAAGTTTGATTTTTTTCCAATTTGCCATATTTATTGGTACATGGAGCTTTATTGGTTAGAGTTAGAATATTCACTAATCAATATTCACAAAGAACGGAAGGCGTGACTATGAATCTGAGAAAAATCAAAAATGCCACTTTGATACGAAATCCCCTGAACAACAAGATAAAGATTATTTAAAAACCCCTTGTTAATCTCCAAATAACGATAAATATGCAATATCCTAAAAAATCGTCTTCAAAGCAGCACCTTTCGAGTTGTAGAAACGATTTCTACCAAAATCAGGTAAACTTAGGTGCCGGAGGCTATAACCCTTCCACTTGTACGTGAAAATATTCAAAAATCCGACCCCTAAGCCGTCATCTACCAATGCCATTCATAAGGATGCACCTTCGAAACACCAAAAAAAGCGATAGCCTCTCGAAACTCTCTGTTTAACCGATAGAAATGCAAGTCGACTCGGTCGACAGTGAAGCTTTTCGGTCGCTATAAAAGCGACGAGATCGAAATAAAAGCGATGCGATCGAAACGTTTTGTCGGGGATCCCAGTACTGAAACGAAAGTGAAAACTGACATTGAATTAATAACACAAAAATAAACAAGCTCGTTGTAAGTAATTTTAATATTATACTCGATAAAGCGTCCTGTAACTCCATACTGAATATTACTTTTTTCGAATTAACTTATTTTGAATAATAGTTAAACAAGTTATTCTAATTTTAATATGTAATGGTATCTTATAAACAGTGTCACTAAATAATTATTATTATATTTAAATTGAATAAACTTGCAGTTTGCAGTTGAATAGAAAGAAAAAGGATGCCTACCTACTTATTAATTTTGCAACCCATTATAAATCTACTACAGTTCTGGGAAACGGAAGGAAGTCTTAATCCAACGCATCTGCAAACACACCCCTACTCATAAATTTATATCACTTCCATGTGCCATATGAATGTGATGCCCCAACAGCTGCAGACACCCGTGTTTTCAATGCGAGGGTGATTATATGGAGCGCGTGCCCTACACGCGGACACCTGGTGGATGGCCATCATGGCAACCGTAAAACCACCACAGAACGTTGCTCTTATTTACACATTCAAGTTAAGTACCAAGGATGTTTTTAATTGCAATGTAAAAAAAACTGTGTTTTTAAATTAAATTGTTCAGAACCGTGGCAATTTTTTTCAATTTTTTTAATGAATTTAAAACTTATCGTTACTCTTCCACATCCATCACCAGATCCACAAAACATCTAAATTGGGTTTAACTGACTGCACACTAAAATGATAGTGTTATGATTTTTTATTCTTAACCTTATTCCATAATTGTTGCAAAATTATAATTTACTGCCGAAAACACTTTGTTAAAATATTAATTCAGTTTACCACGCAGTTATATGCAGTTATTTGTGGTTGGATCATACATAATAAATATAATAACTAATTGTATGCCTATTTGGGTGATGTATGGAAGCATTATTTAAAATAGACCAGGTCGCTCTATAGAAACTTATTAAAGAGACTGAAGTAGATACTTGAAGGCCTAAAGATTTCGATAAGAACATTATAAATAGGACCAAACATCTTACTGAAATGTAACTGTTCCTTATAATAAGGTGAGCCTGCAGTCGCCCAATTATTATTATCATTATTGAAAAAAATCACAATTCAAATGTAGCTTTTAAGATCGCCTCTAACAATATTTGTGACATAATGTCGCAATTATGGCGTGGCGACTATTGTTTATTGTTGAAATAAAAACAAATCATTTTAGCAGACACCAATAAAAGTAGGTAACGTCTAATTAGGTAACAATTTCACTTTCGAATGCAAACCGTCAGATCTGTAAGAAAATGTAGTAAAAATGTATAGGGTGCACCAGTTGCTTTTCAAATAAAATTCGTTCACTCGGAAAAAAATAATAAAATTATTTAATAAATTTGAAAATTTTAATATTACAATAAATGAAAAAACGGAAGTGGTGTCATCTAGTAATCATGAAGTATGACATTTTTTCTTTCCATTGGGTCTCATGAACATTCCAGTTAAAATTCATTATTTTCAAAAGAAATAGATCAATTTACATGTGACAAAGGCCAAAAATTCTGAGGTAGTTGCACTTACCCCATAAATATGCTTATGTATTAAAACCAGAAAAAAACTTACTGTGGTGCGCTTGTCCCAGATATGGGGTACTCCACCCTACATAGAAAAATTATCTTGATTCGTTATTGTTTTTATTACCGTTACACCGCTGATCTCCGATCGATCGAAACGGTTGTCGTACCTACTTAGTGCGAAATGAACCCTGTTACAGACCGGAATTATTACAAACTTCAGCCGTTACTCGTGGAGTTACCAATAATGGGTGTAGTGATCATCATCATCACGAACAGTGCAGCAGTCAGCAGTCTTAAGAGTTTCGTAAATGACTATATCACTAATGCCCTAAGAATTTATCTAGAATCCAATTTAACTCTAATGAACGCATGGTTCAATTAGATTTAACGAAGCAAGAATTCAAAAGTCTTAAGTGGCCATTTCCGACCTCAAGGTGACGTATAATACTAATACATAGGCAAATGGGAAATCAACAGAGATTTTCCTGTTACCCATACGGATTCTCTGACGTTTTCTAAAATTCCTGTTTAAACCAAGGTTAAGTGATAATGGTTTGTAGAAACCTATCATCACCTGCATTAGGGGCGCTAACAGTGCAGAATGAGAAATCTTAAATTCCCAGTTTCAAAGAACTAATCTTCTGAGGAGGCTCGCCACTTGACAACCGAATTGCTAAAAAAAAAAAATTCTGTAAGCTGACACTTACAAACTAGAAGAAGCAACTTGTTCTAAATATTTCATACGTAAACTTGATTAGATGGTCTCGCCTCGAGCAGTGCGGTTAGTTTTAGATATTTATTTCTTTTTTATTGCACAGCTGAATAATAAATCAAAGGATTGCGACAATTCACGATTTAATATCGAAACTGGTTTTCAAACGTAAAATTTCAGGAAGTAATTGTTTTGGACCGAGGAAGGTTGGAAATTTGCATCAGAAAAGTTTACTATGACGACCACCTGAGTAAGTTTGAAATTACTAATGCACCGAGTGAGTAATGAGAAAATAACTTTACAATGGACTCGATTAAACGTGAAAAGTGCTGGAATAATAGGATTTGCCGCAAAAACGCCAAACAAATGATTAATCAGTTCTCCGATTTAGCTTTTTTGCTTTCATCAACCTTTAAGTTTATGCCGGGTGCTGAGTCTTTGCTTTTACGCGGAAACCTCGACGTTAATTCGAGATGACGCGTCGTAAGTGAATCATGTTAGAAAAAGGTATGGCGTATATCTTACACCAGACCAGAACGGTTCAAAATTGCAATAATCATGTGAACAGAAGTGGTTTATTGATTGACTGATACGATTACAGTTTGATGTCAATCGACTAGTATTTATGGGATCAGTTTTTCAATCTGGTTTCACGTTAGCACCAACGAGAGGGTATTGGCCATGCTTGACAGCATTGTGGTTGCTAATACCAAAACTCCAATTATCGCATTTCTACATTAAATTCAGTTCTAAAATCGTTTCAATAACCACGTGCTTCGGAAAAAAATAAATACTGCTCCAAAAATTAAAAAAAAAAAATTAAAATATTGTCGAATTGAGGCTTCAGCAAAGTCGTAATAATTGGCACTGCAAAAATCGAATTACTTTACTCAAATTGAAAAACTGTTTTATAAAATTTAAAAAAAAATGACTAACTCCCTTCTTAATTATCTACCCTGAGATGTACCTCTATAAGTTTTTCTAAAGTTACAAGTTATTAAAAAAAAAATCTGTAACTTACGTGCAATGTCTTGTATTAATTTAGTCCAAGCACCATGCCCACTATTATGACCATTCGAATGTAAACAATATTATTATTCACCACACAACATTCAAAATATTTCTCGGTTAGTTAGTTTTGTTGTTACAGCGCGAAACACACATTTAAATTCGTATTCGACGCTTTGATGCTATAACTAAGTTTGATGCGATGCCCACAACTCGCGCGGCTTCTGTTGATAACCAACAAGTGGGGTGAACTTGAAGGAGAGGGGCGGAACGTTACGAGCTGATTGGCTTGTGGAGTTTGAAAAAAATATATAATAGAAAAGAAAACAATTTCTCTAACAATACATTCATGGAATATGTAAAGAAAAAAATAAAAAAAATTTGTTTTTTTGATATTATATTTATTTATAATCTTTTTTCTAATATACCTCTTTACATTATATATTTTTTATTATAATATTTTTCGGAATGACTTTTGTTATCTAATATTTTAACAACTTTTAGCCAAAAATTTTATTTGTGTGTGGGTATAATAACCATAGTAAAATACAAATATACCCTAAACTTGTTTTAGGAATGTTTTATGAGGATAAGAATTCGGTAGTTTAACATCACAAGGAAGTGTTTTCTTATGTTATTGTTTAACTACATAATACAAATTTTAAAAAGCAAAAAAAACTATTTTCGAAAATACTAAGTACCTACCTATGTCGTTTGTAAGAAAGTATATAGTCTCCTCATTTATAATCCTCAGTTAGGTAATTAATTTATATGATCCTGCCCGATAATCCAGGCTATTCCGGGAAATTCTGGACTGTCCAGTCCAGTAGTAGCGAGTAGTAGGTTTATCCCTAATAAAACTAGTTTTTTGGTAGATTGTTAGTAGATATGCTACATAATAGAAAAAAAAAACTCTTGAAGCAGAAATTATTAACCAAAGACTGAAAACTGAAAACCTGGTGACTACTTATAATTATATGTCTTTCTACATGGAAGCTTATACCATGTATTCAGCTTTCTCTAAAACTTTGAATTAAACTAAACAATTAACCTAAGTTCACCAACAACTTCTGCAACTAAAAATTAGAAAAAATTGGATGATGCTTTCTAGAAGTTACCACCTTTAGGATGGTTTTTTCTTCTTTTTTAAAACTTCAAAGTATTCTAGAAAGGTTAAGTACCACTTCTTTTTTATTGTAATAGTTATTGACATACATTCAATATAAATTATGACTAAGTACCTTTTAATAGCAAAATCTTCTAAATGGTTATATCTTTAGGCCAAATCAAATGAGGTTAGATACAGAAAAGCTGATACTTTTACTACTTCCAGAATTTTTAACAAAAATTACCAAATTTTATCACCTTTCTTTAAACGGTTTAAGAATTTTTTTACAAAGACAAGTTCAAGAAGATTGCTTTCGTAGACTGACGGCTTTAAAACCCTATTTTATATAAACTTTTCTTTTCTAATTTTTAGTCACAAGAGTTGCTGGTTGTTGTCAGGATATCCGTATGGAATATATTTATTAAATGTTAAAAAATTTATACTAAATAATAATTGAAGTTGTTAATTATTTACAAGCAATTTACATAAAGCTAACCTTGATTCTAAATAAAGAATTAATTTACTTCATAAAGTCAAACAAAACGGATTTGTTGTAAGAAAAAAAAATATTAACAGGGGCTACATCGAAAAGAGTTAGTTCAAAATTCTCTGAATGATGATAGACCCATCATAACAGTATAAGAGCTATACAAATACAAGATAAGTTTCAACTCTATTTTTTTTCAAAATTACTTTCTACTTTGCTTCCAAAGTGTTGATTCATTAGATTTCTTTATTATTCCGAAATTTATTCTTAAGTCACAGTCAGGATAATATTAATTTATTAGTTTTAATAAATCCCATCGGATTTTCATTATTTATCCAGATAGCACTTTCGTTAATCGGAACGATAAAGAATTAGGCAGAGACTAATAACCTATTACATTATACCTACATATTTACTGTGGAGCTGCTCTTTGTATGTATGTTTAGATAAATATTACGAAAAACGATAAGATTATATGTTTCTGTAAACAAAACAAACGACGGTAGAAAGTAATAATTATGAAAATAATAGAAACAGTACTAAGAAGAATTCATAATGATGGCGCCATAATTAGTTTCGAACGTTATAGAGGCGTTGCACTATCCGTAGGTATTCAGATTGGATAGTTATATAGGGTGTCCCAAAAAAAGTGTGCAATATTTTACCGACAGCTTCTACAATAAAAGACATGGTAATTGTTTACAATGTCCACTTCACGCTTTTTGCGGTGTTTCTTTTTTGGAAACCATCCTGAAACATCATTATCATGCCATTTTAAGCAATAAAATATTGTGAAAATCATAAATAATTTTATACAAAAATTTATAGATGTAGATGTGCTAAGGCAAGAAAAATAAGAGTAAAAATAGAAGTGGTTTGCAAAAAAAGATATTGATTTTCGTAATATATAAATGTTAAGGAATGTTTTGCTGTAATTGGTTTTTTGAAAATCCAGAAGTGGGTAAAGTAAACAATGACCAAAGACATAAAGAAAGTTGTCTATAAACATAGGACTAAAAATTCTTCCTAAGGGAACTGAGCCCTCTGTTAGTGGTTTGCAGTGAATATCTTCAAAGCCAATCAAGGTAAAATAATGATAATGATGAGTAACAATGATGAATAATGAAAATAATGAAATTTTGGCCAACCATTACTATTTTTGTATGTAACAATAATAAATGTCATCGCATTCGCAATATCTGCCGTGCAACAAATCGATTTGGCTAAGAAACGGTGTACTCTATCGGTATTCAACAAGGGTACATTTCTTATGTAGAAAACCTTAGATATTTAAAATCTTGGGGTTAAAAATTGAAAATGGTACATACAGAAAGTTTAGGGCTATTTTCACTTAGCAGACTCTGCGCTTGAGACCCCCCTGTATACATAATTCAATTATTTTTATTTCTACTGGTTACATACAAAAATAGTAATGGTTGTGCAAAATTTTATTATTTTAACTTAACTGGTTTTGAAGATATTTAATGCAAACCACTAACAGAGCTTTACCTTTAGAGATCTCTAGTTTTCTTAGAAAGAATTTTTTGTCTTATGTTTATAGACCATTTTCTTCATGTTTTTAAATGTAGAAACCGCCAGCAATATATTGCACACTTTTTTCGGGACATCCTGTATATTAGGTAATAGTAGGTATATTATAATAAATTATAGTACGTTACAGCACTAGAAAAATATTATTGCATTGCAAGTTGAAAATTGTCCCAAAATTGATTAATCGCAACAGTGGTATCTGTACCTATCTATGTCTTATATCATAGGCACTCTAACTAACTCAAAAAAAATTGTATTATGTGGCGGTCTCTGGTTTTGGCCATAAGAACAAACAATCCAGCTTATCCAACTTGGGTCACTTTAAGGCGCCTAAATAGAAGGATTAGAAGAAAGCGATTAGAAACAGTCTTTGAGTGATACTACTATCTTGGACCCTAATCTCTTCATTGACTGAAGGTTTTAAATTCCAAATCAAATCGTTAGAAACTTTATAACATATTCTCCAGAGCTAATATCGTACCGGAGCCGGCACTGGGCATTCCTCCAAGCCAGCTAAAGTGCGCCCTCAACAACTGGGTGTCTAAAAGCCACTCTAGGAAATGGGAGGCGAGCGCACCTCAACAGTCGAGGATCTTCATTTCAGGTCCCGATCAGCAAAGAACAGCTGAGTTGCTGAGACTCAGCAGAGAAGACCTAAGGAAGGCGGTTCAACTGCTCACGGAACACTGCCCCCTCAGAAGACATCTCTACATCGTGGACTCTCTTGAGGACCCTATGTGCAGAAGGTGTGAAGAGGAGGAAGAAACGCTTCTTCATGTACTGTGTCACTGTCCGCGACTCTTGCTGCACAAAGATCCAGGTACCTAGACTTTCCCTTCCTAGAGATGAGTGAAATCAGGAAGGCTCCTATGAGCAGGCTACTGAGCTTCATCAGGAGCACAGGCATGTTCTAAATGGGTCTCTAGAAATTTAACAGGGGTACACATAATGGGCCTATTTGGCCTTAGTGTGCGGCTCGGCAACCAGTCGGGCCCCTCATGCTCAAAAAAATATATATTGTGTATTCTTATCGGTTTCAGAATCGTTGTCAGGTCGTAGAATTTTTCAGTCATAATCCAGCATATTTTGTGATACTGAAAGACGTTTAAAAACTTTGAGAAAAATGAAAAGGTAGTTGATGAGCAGTGCTTTCCAACTTTTTTTTACTAAACCTTGTATGAAAATTGTTAGAGTATGTATATAGATCAACATGAGTAGGTCTATCTATTTTCAGAAAGCTCCTTTATTATTGAGCTTATCAGAACTAATGTTATTAGGTCGAAACCAACTCTTAGATTGAGATTATTCTTGGTTAGCATCTTATACAATCTTTATTATTATTTATTTATTTATTAATTAATTAACTCAGCATTCGTCGCTTTTATTCACAAATAATAGTTTTTTTTAAGATTTTCCTTCATATTTAAAATTTAAAGTTCTGTTGCTGTATTTCTGGTTGCCTATATTAAAATCCAATAATTATTTACCATAGTACTTTTAAGTGTAGAAAAAGTGGAAATTGCATTTTATATTAAATGCTCCTGTTATACTGACATACAAATAAGTAATCAATTAATCATTATTTGAAAGATTGTTTTAGTCGCCTCTATCTTTATAATCTTGTAGGGCGGCAATAATTTCCATTATATGGATAGTTTCAAACGTTACGTTCTCATGTAGCTCAGTAATGAGTATTTTGGCAGACAACATTGGAATGTAATGCCGCCCCTGAGTATTACGTTATAAAAACAAAATTTTAATGAAAATTTCTCGGTTCTCGTTTCCACCTCTCTACAACGAGCCACGTGACTTTTAGATGCCTGTTAGCAGTCTGATCTAATTTTGGCGCGTACCGACGTCGAGGCGCTACAGACGCCTTTTTACGATCGGCATTATTATCGCCATAGACGTTAGTGTTTGTGCACATTTCCAGTGATTAATGGACGAAGAAGCACCAAAACAATAGGCGCATACAACTGTAGAACATTAGCAATCCACAGCAAAGGCCAAGCTAGTAAGTACATATCTGAAAATCCTCCAGAACCTAACTGTTTACGTTTATTTCCGTCTTTGATCTATTATTGAGTCCGACCGTGAATAGTTAACAACTATTAAGACACACGCATCTATGTCTTCTCAATAAAGTTATAAAAATTGAGATGAGAAAGTTGATTCGAAAATAATCGTTTCTCTTTGATAAAAATACCAAGCCTGAGTCGACAAAGATCTGCATCAATTTAGGAATCAAGGTTCTAAAACGTTGCGTATTGTTGTGTTTGGGTCTAGGCTTATTTTTAGATTAAAAAGCTCATAATTAAGAAATTTATTCTGATTTTTCGCAAATCGAAAAATCTTCCAGCCAACATCTATAAATAGAGTTCTTTCCAGTTATTTATTCACCTGTCGAATGGAAAATATCAAACGATCCTTTCTAGGTTAAAACTATATGTTTCTCTAATCAGAATTTTCTTGCAGCTTTTCTACAATGATTCGTGTGGACGAAAACGATCCTGTGGGAGGTATGTAAATGGCAAGTCCTACACACCTAATCAATGTTTGAACTAATTAGAAATAGCCACAATCAAGGACAAACACATGCTCATCACCACATCAATGGTTAAAACCAATTATACCGCATCTAAGGAATTAAGCAGAGAGCGCATGACTTGAGCAAGTGCTTTTCCTTAAACTTTTCTCTGACAGAAACATAGTTTCATAATACAAGGCACAACCAACTTTAAGTTTTTTTAACAACAGCTTAAGTTACCACTATGATTCATTAACAATGGTGATAATAAATGGGTCGTATTTAACAGTCTACCAAATTTACCCAATATTTTCATGCAAAAAAATACTTTCATTACCCAAAAATACTAAATACTCACACAAAATTAAGAAAATACATAATCTTAAAGCGACAACCAAATATTGACATAATGCTGGCCTCTTATATATTTTGTTCACCAAAATAACTTTTGTTGACCATGAATACTAAATGTTCACCAAATTTTATTCCGCATTTAATTCTAACATAATACCCAGATATTTAATTTTCAACATTGTCCTATATTATTTAGCAGTTAAAAACACTATTTGTTGATCAAAAATACACAAGCAATAAAATGTTGTGCAAATGGTAAATAATTTTATGCAAAATTATAGATGTAGATGTGCTAGGACAAGGAAAATAAGAGTAAAAATAGAAGTGGTTTGCACAAAAAAAGATATTGATTTCCGTAATATATAAATGCTTTGCTGTAATTGGCTTGCATTATGTAAAACGTAAAACTTCTTTTAGTGGTAATTTCTAATCGTGCTTTTAAAAAAAATTATAGAGCCCTGCACTGACCTTGTACAAAACTTTTTTCGCGTGCTTCTTGTCTGGAAGCGCAAGCGGCAAGGAGAGATGCGCGAGCATATTTCATTTTTGGAGTAATAGAATAATTATTTGACGCACAAATAGTTTTTTTGAGTAACACTAAATATAAATGGATAGCGCGAATATTTATTATGTACAGCACGGATGCGTAACTTGAGCGTTCTAAATTTGGTGAACATTTAGTAAAATTGATAGACATATAGAATTTAAAATGTAAGCAATGGTAAAACAATACGCAGCATAGTTATTTTAGTGGTGATGTTCTCATTTTCTGATGTATAATAATTTGGGTTTCATTTAGATTTTTCGATGCTCATTAAATTTTCTGGTGGACAGTGCAAGGGATGTATAGTTTGATTTGGCGTACATTACATTTGTTCTCTCCCATAATAAATCGCGAAGAAAATGTTGGTCTTATCCACTTACAAATTATATGTATACCTACACATTTTGATTGAGTAACTTACGACTTACTTCATCAAAATGTGTCTGTCATTTGTAAATACTTACTTGGTTGCAAAGACAACCGAACAGGCTCTCCGCTCCATCACATTTATGCAAAAGAGAAATAATGCCTGGAAAGTGCAAAAGTTTTCCAGTTTCTTTTGCAACTAGCTGTACTTTACCTGCAGCGTTAAATTGTCAAAACGGCAACAGCAAGTTGGTTGGTGAGAAACTTTTGAAAGAATATTTTAGTCATATTTTCGTCCCCGCTTCACTATTGACTCTATTGCTTTGACAGTTTTTGATTTTAATTATTTAATTTCTCCGGGGGTGGTTTACACATTCTGCATATGATTGCTTGATGATCTGGTTCACTATTTTAGACTATTTTAATAAGTTAATGGTCAATTTAATTTACCAATACATTTAATTTTCTTTCGACATTACCCCCATCATAGAGACTAGTAGGGTAAGATGGGGGCTTCTGGAACACTTCCCCACCACTATTTAGCTCCTTGTTATATTGCGTTTCCTACCTACTCAGTTTTCCTCCACTTCATGTTCCAAACAACTTTAAACAACTTCTATACAACTTTAAACGAAGCTGTTTAGAACCTGTTTAAAGTTGTTTAGAACATGAAAAATAGTAAGTTGAGGAAACAACAACTTTAAACAGGTTCTAAACAGCTTTGTTCAAAGTTGTTGAGAAGTTGTTTAAAGTTGTTTAGAAACTGAGTAGGTAGGCAACGCAATATAACAAGGAGCAAAATAGTGGTGGGGGGAGTGTTTCAAAACTCCCCATCTTACCCTACTGAGACTTGTTTGCATTTTTTACGGAATCTTTTTTAATGGCTTTAAGTGAATCAAGTATTCTGTTGGCATTGTACGTTACATAGGTAAATATTTCTATTTGGATACCATCCAAAAATCAAAGAATGTTAAGATTTCTCAAACAGTTATTTTACACCACCCCCATTATTAATTAGGTTATTGAAGACGTCTTAATCCCTAACAAACTAAATCTTTTCACTTCGGTAAACTTTTACTTGTTAAATTTAGATTAACAATTACATATAAAGTGATTTACTTCTTTGTACGTGAATAATAAAACATTTGTTTATCTGAAGAATAATTAGGGTATTTTAGAAGCCCGGAATGAAGCACAATTAGATTAATAGTAAGGCATATTGTCTATTCAAGTTCATTCTTAAACAGTTGTAACGACACAAGTTTGTTGGCAACATAGAATTGATTGTTTTCCTTTTCGTAAATCCGATACAACACTTCAGGCGCCTGGCCAACTGGCAACTTTTCAATTTCGAAACTTTTTAACAGCAATCATTGCACAATTTCATTGATTTCTTGCAGAGGTCCAGCTAAGCTTTCCCTATAGAGACGTCCAAATTCAAAGGGGTGTCGATCCCAAAGAGTTATATGACCTGGATTCAGAAATCGGCCGGTAAGTAACAAAAGACATACAAACAATAAGTTTTAATAATTTTTTTTTGCATTAGTGGTAAATTCGGCACTGTATACAAATGCCGCGAGAAAGCCAGCGGTTTGGTTTTGGCAGCAAAATTCATAGCAGTTCCCAAAAAAGAAGACCGGAGGAATGTGGAAAGAGAAGTTGATATAATGAAAACGCTACAACACTCTCGTCTTATCCAATTATTCGACGCTTTCGAAAACGGCAAAGTTATGTGTGTTGTTTTGGAATTGTAAGAGTTTCCATAACTCTTCTTTATTTTCGTGTCAATGGTAATTTTCAATTACAGCATTGAAGGTGGTGAACTCTTCGAGCGGGTGATCGATGATGATTTCGTTCTAACTGAAAAGAGCTGCACTGTGTTCATGCGACAAATTTGCGAAGGAGTTGACTTCATCCACAAAAACCGCATACTCCATTTAGATATGAAGGTAAAGAGTTTATTTTTTGCTGAGTGTTTCGTTACAAGTACAATTCTTCAGCCGGAAAATATTCTATGTTTGACAAGAACTGGCAACAGAATCAAAATAATAGATTTCGGTTTGGCGCGACGTTTTGATCCTGACAAGAAGCTGCAGGTTCTTTTCGGCACCCCCGAATTCGTCGCCCCTGAAGTAGTGAATTTTGATCAAATCGGCTTCGGAACCGATATGTGGTCGGTGGGGGTAATTTGCTACGTGCTGTAAGTATTGTAAGTTATTAAAAAAAAAAACATTTTAACGTATATATAGATTATCAGGTCTTTCCCCTTTCATGGGCGCAACTGATGTCGAAACCATGGCTAACGTCACTATCGCTAAATACGACTTTGACGATGAAGCCTTTCAGGAGATCTCAGAAAACGCCAAGGACTTCATCAGGAAATTACTTGACAAAAACATAAAGTAAGTCGATTTCGCATGAAAAGGCATGACAAAGGCCCAAATTGAGTCAAACTAACTTTCTTACTAATTTGGGATTTGCATGCTTTTTCTTCATTAATACACTAACCGAATCCTTGTCTTTCAGCAAGCGGTTATCTGCGGAAGAATGTTTAAACCACGAATGGTTGAGACGCAAAAAATTAATACCTAGATCATCCTCAATGGACGTAACTAAAGACAATTTAAAACAATTCGTTGAACGTTGGAACGAGCACCCTAACTCTCCTTACGTGTTCGAAGTTACCTCCCATTTAATATCTCCCCCATGCTCGGGGGGGCCGAAATTGTCGGATTCTTTGCACTCCCTTGTGGGAATGTCGCCTTCGCCTTGCGGATCTTTAGCATCTTCGCCCGGTTCAGACAACGCCTTCCTTAGTCTAGATGTCACCAACAAAGACCTGTTGATGCCGCCCCAAAATCTAGACTACTTTCGGCGATCATCGGATAGCACTTGTATGGTCAAAGGTCCTGATGTAACAGAACGCATTAATTTGGCCGAAGAAATACGAAAACTCTCAGACAAACTTTTCCAGTTATCTAACATGCCCACACTGGTAACTAATAATGAATCCTTCTTCGACGAATCCTCCTTACCTTCAATTTCCCCCAGAAATCATTCCAATATCGAGAGAAGCGTTCCTATTGAAATTAAAAGTACCAACAAGTTCCCAGAGGATCACCCGCCAAGTCCAAATTACGGCGTACCATGGAGACGGACCAAATTCAGGATGAACAATATGAGTAGGGATGTCCCGCTAGTGACAAAAACCAATAAAAAAATTGACTCGGTAACATTCAACAGTTCGGTAACGTATACGACTACTGTCAACAACAGTCCGAACGGTACCAAAGATTTATTACTGCGATTGCTAGATCAATGGGACGGACCCCACGGCCCAGTTAGACCTAATGCCAGACATGGGTCTGTATCTTCCGAATGGAGCGAAAGTGACACGTTAGGGCAAAGGACGATGAGTTCCTTAAACAATTTCTTTCAATCTAGAGCAAAAGGCAAGATTAGTTTTCACAGTCAAAAATAATGGCGCATTTTTCTTTGTGTACTTTAATTACTTTAGCTTTATTAATAACACTTTTGCATTTTGTTGTGGATAGTACCAGATTATACCATTTTGTTCAGGAAACAAGTATAAATCGGGGTTTTCTCGAAATTTCTCAGCGACAATTTTGACAAAAATTGGGACCATTTTTGCTCGCGTTTCGAGATATCACAATTCACCTAAACTGTGCTAAATGTAATGTTGTATGTAGTTATGTTATGTACCTATGTTATGTATAACGTCTGTTAATAAAAATGTATAGTAAAACGTTTATTGTTATAACGAATGTTTGTCCTATGCAACTGTCTAGGGTTGAATGCCGTTGCGCTACTGGTTGTTGAAAATGCTTGATTTTCTAGTTTCTAGACACAAGCAACAAACTGTATTTAAACCTTTTTAATTGGAGAGCTTACGGCTTTTAAAACAAGTAGGTACTTATAAAAGAAATAAGTGAATTCTGAAAACTTTCTAGAATTAAAGGGTCATAGCTATGTAATTACTATAGATATATATTTGTTCAGGACAAAATGATTAGGAGGAGGATCATCCCTCCGCCACTTTTATACAGGGTGGGGCAATAGTGCGTCCGACTTTGATAGCTCGAGTTCTAGGATAGGTAGAAACTTGATTTAAAAACACAAATAAACTAGAGAAAAAAGTCTATAACCGGAAATTATTTTTGAACATACAGAATGAGCCAAGACAATTATACAAGGGCAATAGAATGTGGTGTGCAAAAGAAGATTTTTGGGAGTCTTTTTCTAGACTCTTTTCAATCCAATATTATTGCTGGCTATTTCCAAACCACTTGGATGTAGCGATTTTTTTTGTTCAAATAATAGGTAACATTCACTGTCACAATTACAAGTTCTAAGAAAAAATTATGTAAACACTACTTAGGAAACATCTGTAGAATGTCTTTGATCTATTTTAACGTTTGAAAAATTATACAGGGTGGCTAAATTTAATTTTTTAATTTAGTACTTTTTGAATTTAATTTTTTCCATTTTTTTAAATGGAACACCCTGTATATTTTTTAACGATATGATGTAGAAACTAAAAACGAAATTTTTTGTATGCACACCCCTATGGCTATTATTTGTAACCATTTTCGAAATATCGCCAAATAATTATAAAACTCAAGAATAATCCTGAAAAATTAGATCGTTTTTCAAATAACTCGACAAAAAACTTCAAATGTTTCAAAATAGACACAAAAATGACAACTGACAACAGGTAACTGCGATAAATGTGTATTTCTTGTCGGATAATATGAAAAGCAAAAAATAATCAAGATAACAACAAACATAAAGTGAACTTACTAAAAAAATTTATGCTGTTTTCATAAACAGAACATCTGGAGCACTTATTACAATTTTATCTGTCGAGTAATTTAAAAAACAATCTAATTATTTGGGATTATTCTTGATTTTTGTAATTATTGGTCGATAAATCGAAAATGGTTACAAATAGCTATAGGGCTGTACATACAAAAAATGTATGTATTTAGTTCCTACATCATACCGATAAAAAATATACGGGGTATTCCATTTGAAAAAATGGAGAAAATTAAATTTTAAAAGTTCTAAATTGAAAAATTAAATTTAGCCACCCTGTATAATTTCTCAAAAGTTAAAACGGATCAAAGATATTCCACAGATGTTTCCTAAGTAGTCTTTACATAATTTTTTCTTTGAACTCGTAATTGTGACAGTAGTGATTTTTTTAACATGCATCTGCAGATGCCATTATTTGAACAAAAAAAATCGCTACATCCAAGTGGTTTGGAAATAGTCAGCAATAATATTGGATTGAAAAGAGTCTAGGAAAAGGCTCCGAAAAATCTTCTTTTACACACCAAATTCCATTTAAAAAAATGTCATTTGGCCCTGTATAATTGTCTTGGCTCATCCTGTATGCTCAAAAATAATTTCCGGTTATAGACTTCTTTCTCTAGTTTATCTGTGTTTTTAAATCAAATTTCTACGTATCAAAGAACTCGCTCGAGCTATCGAACTCGGACGCACTATTGCCCCACCCTGTATATTGTGTTGCCTACCAGTTTGCTCAACTTCCTACTATTTTTTATGTTCTAAACAACTTTAAACAAAGCTGTTTAGTTTCAATTTTTTTTTCAAATTATCAAGTAAGGCTGTGCCGCAAATTGTAATTTCACATTCAGTCATTTTTCTCAAAATTTTTTTTATACAACAACCCCTTTGTAATACATCGTTTGATTCAGAATTAAATTATCTACCAGAAATTGGTAAAAAAATTATGTGTTGCCATTTGAAATAATAAAGTTGATATCATTTCTGATTAAATGACAAGTGAATAAAAATATTGAAAAGCATATTTCAGAAGACTGTATTTTGTGCAATAGCTTCCATTGAAATTTTTTTACATGAAGTGTATAGTTTAGTAGAAAATGAGCGTTTCCTCTCAAAATGAACATCCGGTAAAAGTGGTGGGGGGATGATCCTCCTCGTCATCTGGGCCAGAACCCCCTATCCGTATCTTATACTACTGTTAGGTGTAAAATCTTTCAATTCTATAATTACTAAAATTATATTTTAAAACTTGAAATTTGAAGACATCTATGGCTGTTTTTTAAGTTAAGAAAAAATTAGAACAAAAGGGGCAAATTCACAGGAGGAGCACCTGGTAAACGTACATTAGAATATTTTAAGAAAAATTTAACATTCTCGATAAATATTTTAATTATTTCTTCCAATAAATATTATACCAAAGTCAACTTTTTAGACATCATTGTATTTAGAAAAAAATTGTCTATCAAATAAAACCATAAAAAACTAGGTTTCCATTTGGAAATAAAAAGTTGAGCATCGTTTGACATTGAAGTTAACAACTAAAAAAGTCACTATTAGGGACACTTTGTAGTGGCTGAATAGTAAATTGCTAAAGTTTTTTGTTTATTCAAATCGGATAATAAATAACGGAGTTACAGCTTGGGGCGTTTTTTAGAAAACACCCTGTAGAATCGATAGATTTTACACCTAAAAATCATTTTGTCCTAAACAGATCTTATATTGGTAGTAGTAACTCATTTTTATTATTCTTATCCTTCGGCTACTACGTTACTAATGAAGGTGTAGAGGATACGGTGGAAAAAACACGTTTTATTGAAATAACGACAAATGTTTATCCAAAACAACAAAATTATTTACAAATTTTGTTCAAATGGTATTTTTACTATTTTCAATAACACACTTTAAAATTTAAAAAAAAACTTAATTTCGACAAATTTTTAATTTTAATTATTTTCTTGAATTACTATTACACCAAAGTCCACTTCCTCTAGAATCTAGATCATTGAAGTCATCAAACGTTGCTATGAGTTCGTCTTCTATTATCTTTCTTTTGGTAGGTATGTAGTTAAAAAGATGACTAATTTTGAATCCGTTTCCATATCGAGTCTCTGTATTTCGATAGTTACATACAAGTGTCTTCTTTTTTTATGATTGAGAAATCCAACATAATACACATTTATGAGTTTTTTAATATTTTTTTTTCTTTTTATTTCAAGTTATTTTTCTATACGTAACTTTTATAATCTTATTTTCTTCGACTACGTCAACGGTTCTTGCGTTGATTGTTATACAGCTATCAAAGCTATCAAAGTCGGACGCACTGTTGCCCCACCCTGTATAATATAGTAGTTTGTCTTGCAGCATTTATTTCGTTAATTTAAATGCGGATAATTTAGATAATTTCTATATCTATTTTCTCTTCTTTTTAACAACTGCTTCGTGTGTTCGCCGTTTTCTTTGCCTGGCTTGACGCTATATTAGTCCACTGCTTTTTTTTACACATTTATAATGGTATTATTGGTACTTCTTCTAACCTCAGTTGAGATCAAGCCACAATTGTAATTCCATTAAAAACCCGTGAGAAATTTAAAGCAAAATATGGATATTTGTATTGACTATTCCGTACTTAAACTTAACTCACAGTATAGAGTTAAACACGAGGGGTTGACCACTACGAATAATGGTGTACACCACATTTACTACATTTACAAGACATTTACCACATTTATAAAACATTTATCACATTTACAGGACATTTACACATTTACAGGACATTTGCACATTTACAAGACATTTATCGCATTTACAGACAT
The DNA here is from genome assembly GCA_951805265.1 of Schizotus pectinicornis. Taxonomy (NCBI): domain Eukaryota; kingdom Metazoa; phylum Arthropoda; class Insecta; order Coleoptera; family Pyrochroidae; genus Schizotus; species Schizotus pectinicornis. The sequence continues at coordinate 5,854,293 of OX638202.1, read as the reverse complement.
TTACCGCATTTACAAAACATTTAATCACATTTATAGGACATTTACCACATTTACACCACACTCATCACATTTATAGAACATTTACTGCACCTATTGGTACTTACCAGACATTTACCTTATTTATACGGCATTTATATGTAGAATTTATGCCATTTACTGCATTTATTTACGAGACTTTTATCCCCTGTTTATCTAGTATGTACCTATTAATTTTTCGAAGGGGTTCCGCAAAAAATATAAGAGACGTAAATCAGTTCAATGTTATATTTTTCATAATGCTAAAATAATAATACATTTTTATAAGGCGCGCTTAAACTCCTTATATTTAGCAACAATTTTTTTCCTATCTGATTCATAAATTGTCATTGGGCCTGTACCAATCATAAAAATATGATCAAATAATGAATTCTTTCTCTACAGTTTGAATGTCGTCGTGCTTTGGTCAGATAAATCTATTTAATGAAAAAATGAGATGAACACATAACTCCGGGAGTTAGTACTTCGCATTAGAAAAATCGAATTAGCGCAAAACCGAATTAAGGGTTTACATGCAATCGCGCCGACTTACTAATTTGCATTGAAAATCCTAATACGTCTTAAATAGAGTAATTTCTCCCCAAGTATTAAACTACCTTGTAATAAATTGATAACGTAAAAATATCCCAAATTTGCCAGTTTTTACAATTATTTATTAGATGGTTAACTTCAACTAAAAATTTAAAAAAACCGGCTTTTAGGTGCAATCGTGGCCAAATATTATGTCCTGTTGCGCTTGGCTCTTTACGTTTTCCCACTTGTCAATAAATGCAGACACTTGGTTATAATTATAATCAAAATAAGATTAGAAAAACCCATACGACTGGCCCTAAAGTAGAAATGTACAGCTTGCCGAGAAATTAATGTCGTTGCGGACTGCACGATTAGTTTGAGCGACTGTCCGGATTGTCCTGTTGGCTTATTTTGAACCCTTGGAGGGAGGCTAGGCCGAAATTATTTGCTTGAGTCTGCACAAGGAGATTCCCGGCTAGCCTCCCTCCAAGAGTTCAATATAAGCAACACGACAGTCGCCCAATCTAGTCGTGCGGCCCGCAATGCCGCCCGATACGGCGAAACATTTTCTTCAAGCTGTATCTACCTATAGAAACAAATTAGAAAACGTAAACGAGCCAAGCGCGACTGTACATTACCTTTAGCCCCTGCTTTACCGTCCAGTATCAATGAAGAAATATTTGCAGAGGTGGTTCCCAATACGTGCATGGTATAAGAACGACAGGAAAAATTTAATTTCAAATTTGACTGCGGAAAGGGGGGAGGGGGGCTACAGCCTTTATACAGGGTGTTTCAACAAAAACCACCGATGTCAAATTGCGTATTTCCAATGGAGTTAAAAATTTGAAATTAGGCAGAAATAAACTATAATTAATGCACTACAAGATGACATTATTGTTTTTTCATTCTTTTAAACTGTGTGAGTTTTCACTTTCGATGCGATTTCTTATCGAAATATTCACTTCATCTCTTTGACTTTCTTCAAGCTCATGATCACGACCTCCAAGATTGATAACGAGTAATTGAAATATTTTTATATCAAACCGTTATTGAGTTACATGAATTTTTAAATTTCAGCGATGAAGGGATTTCTGACTGACAGCTTTGTAGCCGTTTACCTAGTCCACTTGCGGTTAACCACATTAGATTTTATGATGGTATCTGTACTACAAAGATCTTTGAGTAGGTACCGCTATACCTAAGTCATAAATAACCGAACCGTTTAAGTGTCATTGTCATGAAATTTGACTGCTTCAATAAAGCAGCGCGTGTCATAAATTCGTCAAAATCCTGCGAACTTCTTAAAAACACAATTAGCGATACTTCAACTTAAAATTTCAAATTTTTAACAACCAGGAACGTATACCTGGCAGTATTACGAACATAATAATAATAAAAAAATATAGGTATTGAAAATTCCTGAAAAAGCACTTTATGGCGTTCCGACGGCGCAAGGAATTAATTATGGAAAAAACAATGACGCCATCATTGTAGCGCAATAATTAAAGTTTATTTCTGCCAAATTTCAAATTTTTAACTTCATTGGAAATACGCAATTTGGCACTGGCGGTTTTCGTTGAAACACTCGCTATTAGGTAATCTTTGCAGTAGTATGGAATAAATAATAAGATCATTTTTACTTACCCAAGCATTGGGTATGTACATATATAGGTATAACGTATAACTAAACGTCTTTTCAATTTTAAAAGCGTCATTACCGACATGTTGTTAAGTTTTCAATGATTTTTGTTTAAACATTATAGGTTGCTAATAATTGATCAAAAACCCAAGACACAAAATAACTGTTAATTGCGGTGCAAGTAACTTCCTTTTTTCCGATAAATATTGAAAAACTAACATGTAGATTTGTAGATATTTACAATATATTTGCCGTATTTATCAGACGGTCCCCCGCATTTACGCGACATTTACTACATTTTCCACTAATTTGCTGCATTTATCAGATATTTACCGCATTTATAATATTTACAGGACATTTGCCGCATTTACGCAAAAACATACTACATTTACTCCACATTTACCACATTTACTACATTTACAAGACATTTGTCACATTTATGAGACATTTACCACATTTACTCCACATTTGCCACATTTACAAGACATTTATCACATTTATGAGACATTTACCACATTTGCCACATTTACAAGACATTTACTGTAGATTGTACACCACATTTATTAAGTGGTCAACCCCTCGGTTAAACACCAGCGTTAATATCAGTATTGTTCAATGTTCAGTGAACGAAACATTGAAATTCTTACAGATTTCACTCAGGAATAAGCCATCGTTTGTTATAAGTATACAGGGTGTAAGCGAAATAAGTACATTAATTTTAACCAGTGAACCAATTATTACCAGTTAAAATTAATGCACTTATTTCGCTTACACCCTGTATAAATAAACAATTTAAAGTAACCACTTGCCTCTAAAAGCCTCAAAATTTTAACAATACCAACACTGTCTTCTTTTCTAGTAAAACTTGTCACTACAATATTGTCAATTTAAAATGTGTCGTGTTTTTTTTTAATTTAGGTATTGTATAAATCTTTTCATCAAAATCTTTAAGTACCTTCTGCATTACTATCTCTTAAATGTTTTTTTTAGGACTAGAATGACTGCACTTGAGGCCATGGACCATCCATGGTTATGTTTATCAACAATCCACTCTGATATGGAATTGAGCAAGTCCAAGCTAAAGAGATACGTCATAAAAAAGCGCTGGATAAAGGCCGTCAACACGATTATCGCTCTTCATAGAATGGGCGCGAAAATTCACACGGACTTAATCTAAATTTCAGTGGACATCTTACTTTACACAAATTCTAGTCATTTACCGTTCCTTCCTTTTACTTAACTTAAACAATAAGTGATTGCCTGTTAACGCCATATTTACTGTGCTTTTGTCACCAGTTTCTATAATTCCACGCAAAATAAATATTTTCTTAAATTAAACGCAAATTTTCATACAAATAAGATGTATTATACCATCAATATACAATTAACGGTATGATTTCTGGTAGCGAGCACGGGCACCTGGACCACCGAATTTCTTGGGTTCACAACGACGAGGATCTGCTACCAATAAGGTACGGTCGTACTGGATCAAAATGTCCTTCAATTCTTTCTTGGAAGCTTCATCGACATCTAAAGAAAAACTATTGTTGCAAAAATTGTAAAAATATTACCGAGTTACTCACATTTCTGATAGTAAGCTACCAGGGCTTTGGAAATAGCTTGTCTAATGGCGTAAATCTGAGACACGTGACCTCCGCCGTTTACGCGAACCCTGATATCAACAGCAGAGAACTTGTCCTAAAAATTAGGTTTATTTTAGAAAACACCAAATGATGATGTTATGCCAAGTATTTTTCAAAATTGATCAGAAAAAGTTGATTTCATTATTAATCATCTTCGGGATAAATGAATCATCCTTAAACGTTACAAATTGTTGCATTTGTTAAGTTCGTAATAAAAAAACAAATTAAATTCAAAGATCTAAAAAAATTTCTAAATTTCTTAGCCCCTATTTCAATTTTTGAGGTAATTATTTGATTTTCTACTCATGTTGAATGTATTTTGTTCCTCGTTACAAACGGTGAGTACAACTGAGACTTTGCCACTTCTTACCTTGCCGAGAAGCAAAATGGGTTCCTGCAATTTGTCTTGGAGCATCTTGGGCTCAACTTGGCTCAAAGGACGACCATTGACCCTCAAAACGCCGCGCCCCCTTTTGCAGTAAGCTACTGCCGTGGCGGATTTCTACAAAAATCAAATTTACACACGTGTTCACGACATAGGTTATGATGAGAAACTAACCTTTCTACCAAAAACTTGGACCGAATGGATCGGCTCCCTCTTAGGCTGTAACCAAAACAAAGCAAATTTAGTTGATTTCGGTAAATATTATTATTATTTAACGTTAAAATACCTTCTGAGTGTTCGTGTTCATCTTGCTGGTTGCAACACAACTTCGAAAGGAAAGTAATGGCGGAATGACGTTTGACAAAGATGTCGCGTGCGTCAAGTGAGAAACTTTCAAAATAAACTGGTAAAATACATAAGCAGGAAAGAATGTAGCAATACTACATTAAGTTTGTAAAATTAAGAAAAGTAGCTGTGGTTGCAATTTGAATTAACTGCAGAAAAATTGGGTTTACGGGATTGCATTTGATTTTTAATATTCGGAAGCAGCGACCTCTACAGCCACCCGCCATTTTTGAAATCTCAAGGTAACATTTCTTACATTTATTTATATTTTTATGGGAACAAATATAATGTACACCAAATTAAACCATACATCCCTTGCACTGTCTACCAGAAAATTTAATGAGCATCAAAAAATTTAAATGAAACCCAAATTATTATACATCAGAAAATGAGAACATCACCACTAAAATAACTATGCTGCGTATTGTTTTACCATTGCTTACATTTTAAATTCTATATGGTTATCAATTTTACTAAATGTTCACCAAATTTAGAACGCTCAAGTTACGCGTCCGTGCTGTACATAATAAATATTCGCGCTATCCATTTATATTTAGTGTTTCTCAAAAAAACTATTTGTGCGTCAAATAATTATTCTATTACTCCAAAAATGAAATATGCTCGCGCATCTCTCCTTGCCGCTTGCGCTTCCAGACAAGAGGCACGCAAAAAAGTTTTGTGAAAGGTCAGTTCAGGGCCGTGTAATTTTTTTTTTAAAAGCACGATTAGAAATTACCACTAAAAAAAGTTTTACGTTTTACATAATGCAAGCCAATTACAGCAAAGCATTTATATAGGTATTATGGAAATCCATATCTTTTTTTGTGTAAACCACTTATATTTTTACTCTTATTTTCCTTGCCCTAGAACATCTACATCTATAATTTTGCATAAAATTATTTACCATTTGCACAACATTTTATTGCTTGTGTATTTTTGAGCAACAAATAGTATTTGTAACTGCTAAATAGTATAAGACACTGTGGAAAATTAAATATCAGGGTATTATGTTAGAATTAAATGCGGAATAAAATTTGGTGAACATTTAGTATTTATGGTCAACAAAAGTTATTTTGGCAAACAAAATGTATAAGAGACCAGCATTATGTCAATATTTGGTTGTCGCTTTAAGATTATGTATTTTCTTAATTTTGGTGAGCATTTAGTATTTTTGGGAAATGAAAGTATTTTCTTGTATGAAAATATTGGGTAAATTTGATAGACTGTTAAATACGACCCTATTTTTATTATACGCTGGCCTTAAAGTGCCGTTAATCCATATGACGCACTTCAGTGTGTTAAGGCAAGGAAAAAAATTAGAAAAGTTCTTTTCAAGTAGTAATTTTTAATCGTGTTTTAAAAAAAGTTACAGGGCCCTGAACTGACCTTGCGTAGAATTTTTTTTTCGCAAAAAAACATCGTTTCCAAAAGAAATTGAACCTGGGGTCTCTCCATTCGCACGCACCCTCGTTGCATTAACGGCACTTTAACAAGAAGCCGTTTGGCGGCACTTTAAGTACAATGTTTATTATATGGCATAGTAATAACAAAAAATAAATTAGAAGCTAAGTTTAATTAAATTTTTATTAAAGATAAAAGCATGGAATAACAAATATAAGTTGTAAATAAAGGTATAGATAAAATTGTTCGACTCAATATCAATCATTATTGCACTTATTACTATTATATCTTGCCTCATTAAAATAGGAGGTTTATTTGTTTAGAGCTCTTTCACATTTGATTTGTCACAACCTTGCAAAGGTAGAAGTTATAATGTACCCATAGCAAATATACAGGGTGAGGCAATAGTGCGTCCGACTTCGATAGCTTGAGTTGTATGATAAACTAGAGAAAGAAGTCTATAACCGGAAATTATTTTTGAACATACAGGGTGAGCCAAGACGATTATGCAGGGGCAAGCGACATTTTTTTTAAATAGAATGTTGTGTGTAAAAGAAGTTTTTTTTTGAGCCTCTTTTTAGGCTCTTTTTACTTCAATATTATTACTGACTATTTCCAAATCTTGTATGTTTCCAAACCACTTAGAAGTAGTGATTTTTTTTTGTTTAAATAATGGAATCTGCAGATGCATGTTAAAAAAATCCACTACAGTCACAATTACGAATTTTAAGAAAAGATTATGTAAGTACTACATTTTCTGTAGAAGGTCTTTGAATCGTTTTTACTTTTGAAAAAATTACACAGGGTGGCTAAACTTAATTTTTCAATTTAGAACTTTTTGAATTTAATTTTCTCATTTTTTTCAAATAGAACACTCTGTATATTTTTTAACGATATGATGTAGAAACTAAAAACAAATATTTTTTGTATGAACACCCCTATGGCTATTTGTAACCAATTACGATTTATCGATTAATAATTACAAAATTCAAAGTACATTAACTGGAGCTATTTATCTTCATTTTCTGGAAAACTATCTGCCGCAGTTATTGGTGAATTTTCCCGAAAGGATGGAAAACAGGATATGGTGTCAACAAGATGGGGCTCCACTGAATTATTTAGACTCAGTAAGAGATCACCTAAATAATATCTACCCTAGACAATGGATGGCCCCACCAGATGGCCTGCTAGATCACCAGATCTTACAAAAATGGATTTCCTTTTATGGGAAAAGAAACTGTTTATAGAGAAACGGCAACAACAACCCAGAATATGAAGAAAATAATAATACATAACTGCTTTTAGAAGTATTACACCGGCAATTTTAAGAAAAGTAGAACTCTCATTTCAAAGACGTATGGAGATTAAAACGCGCAACAAGTTGAGCCTTTGTTATAATTTTATCTCTTAATGGATCAATTTCAACTCGACTTACGCTTGACATAAATGGGCGGAGCAGCGCAAATCGGTTGCGCTTAATTTCAACTGCAAAATGCAAGTTGCCACAAATCTAGTTTTTTAGGATTATTCTTGAATTTTGTTATTATTGGTAGACAAATCGAAAATGGTTACAAATAGTCATAGGGGTGTAAATACAAAAAATGTTCGTTTTTAGTTTCTACATCATATCGTTAAAAAATATATAGAGTGTTCTATTTGAAAAAATTGAGAAAATTAAACTTGAAAAGTTCTAAATTAAAAAATTAAGTTTAACCACCCTGTATAATTTTTCAAAAGTAAAAACGATTCAAAGACATCCCACAAATGTTTCCTAACTAGTACTTACATAATTCTTTCTTAAAACTCGTAATTGTGAAAGTAGTAATTTTTTTAACATGCATCTGCCGATGCCATTATTTCAACAAAAAAGAATCACTACATCCAAGTGATTTGGAAATAGTCAGTAATAATATTGGAGCAAAAAAAGTCTAGAAAAAGACTCCAAAAAATCTTTTACATACAGCATTCTATTTAAAAAAATGTTACTTGCCCCTGTATAATCGTCTTGGCTCATCCTGTATGTTCAAAAATAATTTCCGGTTATAGATCTTTTTTTTTAGTTTGTTTACTTAAATCAAATTTCTAGCTATCATAGAACTCGAGCTATCGAACTCGGACGCACTATTGCCCCACCCTGTATATCGTTTGCTTTTTTTATGCCACTTTACGTGAGTCTGCAATGTAAAATATTTCTAACAGTTTTGGGGCCATTCCAAAACCCACGCATCATCAAGGTCCAGTACAAATTGGGCATCATCAGTTTCTTCATCAGATACATTGAATACCGTTCTCTATCCTGTCTGAAAGGAAAAGTTTCCAGAGGATTTAAGTTATAGTCAAATTCTGCCAAAATACAACTGTTATAACCCGTAACCAACGGACATGAAGCATATCCATCATATTCACAATCACAGGGAATCTTCTTGCCTTCTATTAGGGCTTTCATATTTTGAAAAACCACTTGACACTGGGCAGCTAAAATATTTGTATGCATTTACTTAAAATACATTAGCTATTAACAAAAGAACTTACCTGCAGCTGCTGCTGTTTTGGAGTTTGGAGTCGAACTGCAATCTCCAATCGCAAAAACGTTGGGATATTTTAAACTTTGAAGAGACAGTTTGTCGACATCCACAAAACCAGCTTCATTGACCAAGTCTGAGGAGTGTTTGCAAAGAGCATCTGGAGTACTCATCGGGGGTGTAACGTGTAGCATTGAGTACTAGATAATACGGTTTTTTAAGCAACAACTTTTTTAAACCAAAAAGATTAAATACTTACTTCAAGTATACTTTTTTCTTCTGGTTTATCCAAATTTTGAAACACAGCCTGCTTTTTATCTGGTAAAACCGCGACGAGGTTCATTCTCAGATTAACTTTAATGTCGCGCTCCTCACAAACCTTCCACAAGGCGTCCGCATAACGCTTCACTCCAAAAATCACGGGAAGAGACGTGTTATAAATTATATTGGCCTTTTCACGCTTTCCCACCTAAACGCAATAATAAAAATTAATTATTAATTAATTATTTATAGTAGGAGCAACTAAACCTTGCGCAGATAATGATCTGTGATGTAGCAAATTTTTTGTGGCGCTCCTGGGCATTTAACTGGAGTGTTAGGGTAAGTAAAAATAGCGTTTCCCGACTCAAAATTTTTCAAAGCTTCGAAAGTGCGATCTACATATTTGTCGGAATAATTGGAGCACACTCCTCCTGGCATGCTCAAACCCTCAACTAAACCTGGAATCTGTTAATTCGGTCAAAACGCCAACTAGCTCCATCAATTGTGACTGACCTTATCGTAATTAGTTTGTAGCCCGGTTGCAACTAACATGAACTCATATTCAATAACGTCCCCTTTAGCTGTAGAGACCGAATTTGATTTTGGGTTAAATTCCGCAGCTTCATCTTTCACCCAAATTGCCTTACTCGGCAGTACATCTTTCATTGCTTTCCTAGCATCTGCAGTTTTGTAAACACCACCGCCGATGAGAGTGAACAAGGGTTGGTAATAATGATTTTCGCTGGGCTCAAGAATGATGACTTTGTCTTTGCCTAGAAGTCGACACAACTTGGCTGCTGTAGCACATCCCCCTGTGCCACCACCGACCACCAGAACCTTGCAGCTACAACAAAATTCCACCTGTTGATTATGCTGTGATGACACCGGAAATCTAACCTATGTTTAGCAGGGTTGATTGAGGTGGTGGAAAAATGACGCTGAATCCATTTGGGGCGCAGAAAAGTTCGATTCATTGTGCCCTCCGTGTAAAACCGGTGCAGTTTACTAGAGTTGCGACCAAGGGCACTTGTCGCCTTCAGTGGTAATAAGAGGTGATATAGGTTATAATATAAGTAAATCAGTTAATCATCAATTAATATGAATTATGCTGTTGAGCTTGAGCTGTTCTGTTATCTGTTCTAATGCTGTAATGAATTCGATGAATTGATGATGATGACATCTATGCCTTTTATCTATGGATGACATAACCTCAATCTCTCGACTCGACAACCGGTCTTGCAGAAACCTACCTGGTTACCTAGTATAATGACACTAACTCTACCCTTACCCTGAATAAAAGAACGCACCTTCTTATAAAAAGAATTGGGGAGAAACTTATTAACATTTAAATCATATTTATTTTAAATTTGGGGTGTAACCGCGTTTTTGTGGGTCGGTAAAGCTGATTCCTAATTCCCTCCCACACTAATTAATTGGTTCCATTTCAATTATTTTTGGTTGGTTGCCCTGGTTTCGCGTCAAACTTGTCACTTTTTGTTGAACGGGCTCTCGTTTGAGTCAAACAAGTCAGTTTTAAGCCACAGTTTATTTCATCAACGAATTTAACAATGGTAAGGGTTTAATTTTTAAGTCTTAACATCCCCGCTAGCGATAAATTTCGTCCTCACGCCCCAATTTCGCTTTTTTTCCCGCAAACAATCATCCCCAAAACCAGGTGTGTCATGGCAATGAGCCGGCGAAGGAACACACGTGCTTTGTGAATTCTAAAAATTAACTAATTTCAGGTGTCTCTCAACCCCGTGAGAGTTCTGAAGCATGAGGCTGAGGAGGAGAAGGCTGAAATTGCTCGTCTGTCGAGTTTTGTCGGGGCCATTGCTATTGGTGACTTGATCAAAAGCACTTTGGGACCGAAAGGAATGGACAAGATTCTCGTTTCGAGTGGCAGAAATATGGGACAAGTCGAGGTTACTAACGATGGGGCTACTATATTGAAGGCGGTCGGGGTTGACAATCCTGCTGCCAAAGTATTGGTTGACATATCGAAAGTGCAGGATGACGAAGTGGGCGATGGAACCACATCAGTCACTGTTTTAGGTAAAGCCTGCTTCGTGATTTTATAAAAATTGCGCATTATTCCACTAAACTTGTCAGAACTAGCTAGTTTTTTTTTTATCTATGTACACCCAAGTTCAAAAGTAATGTCCACCTGTTAAACTCATTTATTTTCCACTTAAAACCAACACAGACAATCAGCCTTGTTGCGTATCCAAGATGTTTGGCATAACATGGGTGTTTGTCATTAGAATGTGACCGTCACAATTCAAACGTAGACAGTTCCGGTCACATTCTAATGGTAAAGACCCATGTTAAGCCAAACACCTTGGATACGCAATAGGCTTGATTACAATTTATGTTTGCGCTAAACATTTGAAATAATGAAACAGATGGATTAGGTTTCCTTTAGAGCTAATACATCATCGGTAGAAGAAATTTTCAATTTTAAAAGTGTGAGATGGACATTTGTTTTGAAACTGACTGTACCATCGGGGTAAGTTATATTTCACGTTTAAAAATATGGTTTATACATTTAACAACAAAAATCGACAGTTTTTTATTATTATGACTTTCTAAACTAACATTTTTGTTAAATTTTTTTATCTAAAATAATGTTGGTGTACTGATGACAAATTGTTGTTTATTTTTAAAGATCATAAAAATGATAACTTGTGGCTGAACTGCAAAAAAATAGGTAGAGACCATACAAGCTAGAGCTAGACCTCGCGCCAGCTAGAAAGAGACCTGTCAATCATTTCTTGCGCAACTACTATTTTTGAAGTGTTTAAGTCTTCTTAAACCAGGGGTCAGTAGCGCCGCGTCGGTGAACTAAGAAGCGGAACATAATAATTGGGAACACCAAATTAAACCATACCTCCCTTGCACTGTTCACCAGAAAATTTAATGAGCATCAAAAAATCTAAATGAAATCCAAATTATTATACATCAGAAAATGAGAACATCACCACTAAAATAACTATGCTGCGTATTGTTTTACCATTGCTTACATTTTAAATTCTATATGTCTATCAATTTTACTAAATGTTCACCAAATTTAGAAGGCTCAAGTTACGCGTCCGTGCTGTACATAACAAATATTCGCGCTATCCATTTATATTTAGTGTTTCTCAAAAAAACTATTTGTGCGTCAAATAATTATTCTATTACTCCAAAAATGAAATATGCTCGCGCATCTCTCCTTGCCGCTTGCGCTTCCAGACAAGAGGCCCGCGAAAAAAGTTTTGTACAAGGTCAGTTTAGGACCCTGAAATTTTTTATTTTTTTTAAGCACGATTAGAAATTATTACTAAAAGAAGTTTTACGTTTTACATAATGCAAGCCAATTGCAGCAAAGCATTTATATATTACGGAAATCAATATCTTTTTTTGTACGAACCACTTCTATTTTTACTCTTATTTTCCTTGCCCTAGCACATCTACATCTATAATTTTGCATACAATTATTTACCATTTGCACAACATTTTATTGCTTGTGTATTTTTGATCAACAAGTAGTATTTTTAACTGCTAAATAATGTAAGACACTGTCGAAAATTAAATATCTCGGTATTATGTTAGAATTAAATGCGGAAAAAAATTTGGTAAACATTTAGTATTTATGGTCAATAAAAGTTATTTTGGCGAACAAAATATATAAGAGGCCAGCATTATGTCAATATTTGGTTGTCGCTTTAAGATAATGTATTTTCTTAATTTTGGTGACCATTTAGTATTTTTGGGAAATGAAAGTATTTTTTGTATGAAAATATTGGGTAAATTTGGGGTAGACTGTTAAATACGACCCATAATAATTATACATAACTTCGAAAAAATGTTGGCCCCTTTGCGACAGCGCGCCACTGAGTCTACTCTCCAAGAAAAGCACACTTATCATTGGCTAGCTGAATCGCAGTGGGTGGAAGCTACGAGAATACGTTTTTCGCGCAGGTCTCAAACTAAATGACTCGACCTCTAAGGGATTCTACAATTAACTAGGATTTAAAGAATGACAGATGGCTACTTTTTAGCAGAAAATGATCATTTCTTTGAGTATCTACTATAACTTTCCATTAATTGTAATTTTGGGAATTTCAGGAAATTTTGAGGGATTTATGACAAGACGACTTTATTGAAGCAGTCAAATTTCATGACGATGACGCCTCAACGCTTCGGTTATTTATGGCTTAATAGAGGTACTTTCAAGACGTATAAGCTTTATTGAAGACAACGGGCTACTATAAATATTGACGGTGGTTAGCCACAATGGTACTCAGTAAACGACCCATAACACGGTCATTGAAGCGCTGAAATTTAAAGTTGTTATAATGCAATAAAAATATTCCAATTACATACTAGTTATCAGTTTTGGAGGTCGTGATCATGAAATTGAAGAAAATCAAAGAGATTTCAATACGAAAATCTCACTCGGATATAAATTCGAAAAAATCGATACTGCGCCACAGTTACACTCTGGTACGGAAATTTAAAAAGTGAGCCATCAGCATCATTTGGAGCGTTGTGGGCGAACGCTAAATAGTAAGAACTAGGGCTGGGACTTTTTTGAATTTTGGTATTCGAATAGTCATTTGAATATTTATTCGAATATTCGCATTATTCGAATAGTCATTCGAATTATTCGAATGACTATTCGAATTATTCAAATATTCGAATGACTATTCGAATTATTCGAATGACCATTCGAATTATTCGAATGACTATTCGAATTATTCGAATATTCGAATGACTACAAAATGAATGAATACAAAAGTATTATGTAGTAAAGTCTTTTTTTGACAGGTAAGTAAAAAAAAACACACAATAAAAAATAATGTAGTAATTACTCATTATGTTTCATTGTGTTTTGTTTAGTTACCTGTCAAAAAAAGTATTTATTTAATTCATCTGCGCGGGATAAATAAAATGCTGCTATTGGCTACCTTCCTTATATTACTTGTTTCGCACGCCTTTGCGAAAACAGAGATTTTTAAACTTTTTCTCTTGAGGATTATTGTTATTATTCTTCTCCCGCATCATTTCTTTTATAGGTATTAAGTGACAACGCAATAAATATAAAGCAAAGTTCAAAAGTTTAAATTACTTACAGTTCGACGTGCAATTGTTCATTAATTTATTAGTAATACGTATATATAATTCTATAATTCGAATAGTCATTCGAATATTCGAATAATTGAATTTGCTCGTATTCGAATTTTACGTGTTCGTCAATTCGAATATTCGAATAATTCGAATATTCGAATAATTCGAATATTATTCCCAGCCCTAGTAAGAACCTTGTGTGTATAATGCGGCAAATTGCTTGTGCATATAACTCGACAGCAGTCCCATGCTAAAGATACTAAAGCTTCTTAGAGATGGTGAACATACATTAATGAGTCACTTTTTAAATTTTCGTACCAGAGTATAGGTATAGGTTATTTTAGAGATAATTTTCGCAATACATTTCTCTCAATTCACCCCTCATCTCGCATTAGAGGTCGAGTTATTTAGTTTGAGACCTGCGTGAAAAACTTATTCTCGTAGCTTCTACTCTGCGATTCGGCTAGTCAATGATTTTCGAAGTAGACACAGTGGCGCGCTGTCGCGAAGGGGCAAATATTTTTTCAAAGTTGTATATAATTATTATGTTCCGCTCCTTGATTCACCGACGCAGCGCTACTGGCCCCTGGTTTAAGAAGACTTGAACACCCAACCGTATTGTAGTTGATCGCTTCAGTGTTGGAATATTCACGTGGATGCGCCCGTTGACTACTCGGATGTGCGGCTAGAGGGTGGAGTTTTGCATCCAACTAAGTCAAGCGGCACTTTGCTTTTCTGAAACTGTCCTCGACAACTGGCCTGAAATTGTTGTGCTGCTTCAAAAATAGTGGTTGCGCGAGAAATGATGCGAGTTTTCACTTTCGATCGCGATTTTATATCGAAATATTCACTTCATCTCTTTGATTTTCTTCAAGCTCATGATCACGACCTCCAAGATTGATAACGAGTAATTGAAATATTTTTATATCAAACCGTTATTGAATTACATGGATTTTTAAATTTCAGCGCTGAAGGGATTTTTGATTGACAGCTTTGTGGCCGTTTTAGCGGTTAACCACATTAGATTTTATGATAGTCTCTGTACTGCAAAGATCTTTGAGTAGGTACCGGTTTTAAGTAATGAATAACCAAAGCGTTTAGGCGGTCTTTGTCATGAAATTTGACTGCTTCAATAAAGCAGTCGTGTCATAAATTCGTCAAAATCCCGCGAAATTCTTAAAAACACAATTAGCGATACTTTAACTACAAATTTTAAATTTTTAACAGCGGGAACATAATAATAATAAAAAGATATATTGAAAATTTTTGAAAAAGCACTTTTTGGCGTCCCGACGTTGGCATATTATTTTGACTTGGGAAATATTTGCCGTAATGTCGAAATTAATTTGTAACTTTCTGTTGCAGCGTCGGAGTTGCTAAAGGAAGCTGAAAAACTCATTGATCAAAAGATCCACCCTCAAACGATAATCGCCGGATGGCGTAAAGCTACTGACGTTGCACGTAAGGCGCTCCTAGACGCATCTATGGACAACAGCGCCGATATAGAGAGATTTCGAGAAGATCTATTGAACATCGCAAGAACCACTCTAAGTTCCAAGATTCTCTCTCAGCATAAGGAACATTTTGCTAAATTGGCCGTGGACGCCGTTCTTCGTCTTAAAGGATCTGGCGACTTGCAATCAATCCAACTGATCAAGAAAACCGGAGGAACTTTAGAGGAATCATTCCTCGAAGAAGGTTTTCTTTTGGACAAAAAACCGGGAGTCCATCAGCCGAAGCGTGTAGAAAACGCCCGAATTTTAATCGCAAACACTCCCATGGACACTGACAAAATCAAAGTATTCGGATCTCACATCAAAGTCGATTCTATGGCGAAAATTGCGGAACTGGAATCTGCCGAAAAAGATAAAATGAAAGACAAAGTTAATAAAATCCTGAAGCATAACGCCAATGTTTTTATTAATAGGCAATTAATCTACAATTATCCCGAGCAATTGTTTGCTGATGCCGGCGTAATGGCTATTGAGCACGCCGATTTCGATGGCATCGAACGCCTGGCTTTGGTGACTGGGGGTGAAATTGTGTCAACATTCGACAACCCCGAACTCGTCAAACTTGGAACGTGCGATCTGATCGAGCAAATAATGATCGGTGAAGATATTTTGTTGCGTTTTAGCGGAGTGGCGCTTGGTGAGGCTTGCACCGTTATTATTCGCGGCGCCACTCAACAAATCATCGATGAAGCCGACAGGTCTCTCCACGATGCATTATGCGTGTTGGCTGCTACTGTTAAGGAAAGTCGAATTGTTTACGGTGGAGGTTGTAGTGAAACTTTAATGGCGGTTGCTGTCGCTAAAGTTGCCGCCAACACTGCCGGCAAAGAAGCCGTAGCTATGGAGGCGTTTGCTCGCGCTCTATTGCAGTTGCCTACGATAATTGCTGATAATGCCGGTTATGATTCGGCACAGTTGGTTAGCGAATTGAAAGCCGCCCATAACGGTGGAAATGTTACCGCGGGACTCAACATGGACATCGGAGAAATTGGCGACATGAAGACTCTTGGTATTACAGAGTCTTTTGTGGTGAAACGGCAAGTGTTGTTATCCGCTTCCGAGGCTGCTGAGATGATTTTGCGTGTTGATAATATTATTAAGGCTGCGCCACGGAGGAGAGTTGAAGATAGAGGGCATTGCTAACTTTTTTTTTTACGTTGTGCTTCTTCCTAACTTACCACCGTATTTTTAGGTATTTAATACATAAATTACCTACCTAACATCATTTTTGCAAGTGTAATTTTACTCAAATAAAACATTAATAATCATATTTTTTTTATTTGATAGTTTGGTCGCGTTTTCAGGGGATGTAATGGAATGTTTAAAATCACTTCTTGTTTTTGAATCAGGGCATTCCTAGATGCAGTGGCTGTCCTAAACTAAATTTTTTTTATGTCTTTTATGGTCTTGAAAGCTGAGAATTTTGCTAGCTGCAGTGCTTGAAAATTTATAAAGACATTTTGAAGCTGCGTTTGGCCTCAATGCATGACTACATGTGTATCGTGTAAAGTAACACCCTATTCAGTAGTGGGATCCTGGAAAAAGCGATTGCGACCGAGTCGCTTCTAAGCAACCGAAAACGGTTGCTTTGGATAGATATCAGCCGAGTCGCAATGGATTTCCATCGGTTAAACAGAGAGTTCCAAGAGGCTATCGCTTTTTTGGTGTACCGAAGGTGCATCCCTATGAATGGCATTGGTAGATGACGGCTTAGGGGCTAGATTTTCAGATATTTTCAGGTACAAGTGGAAGGGTTATAGCCTCCGGCACCCAAGTTTACCTGTTTTTGGTAGAAACCGTTTCTACAATTCCAAAGGTGCTGCTTTAAAAGCGATTCTTCGGATATTGCATATTTATCGTTATTTGGAGATTAACAAGAGGTTTTTAAATAATCTTTATCTTGTTGTTCATAATATGTACCAATATTATTACTTTTGTAGGTAAAAAATAACAATTTTTATTTCCGAAACCACTTTTAAATAATCTTTAGATTATTTGAATTTCTACTTCAAAACGTGCTTGCAAATTTTACAAAATCTTAATCTCGACAAACATTTTAATTATTTCCTTGAATAAACGTTATATCCCAGTCAACTTGGACATTTGTAATTACATTCAGAAAAAATATCTGTAAACAAAAGTCCTAGGTACAATCGTACCATAAAGTATGTTTCTATACAAAATAATATCCTCCACAAATTTTGTTACATTTATAATAATTTGTTGGATTCATAATATACAGTAGCTTGTATTCTAACTCTATCAGATTGAAACGCAAGTTTGAATCCATACGCATATCTCAATTTTTGTATACAAAGTGTTCCGGAATAACTGTTACAAACTTGAGAGGCGGATATAAAATCAAAAAAATTAAACGGCTTTTCTCAATAAACATGTTCTCGAAAACGGTTGATAACGGAGGAAGAGTTCTTGAAAATTGTCGTAACTCTTGACTCTTATGATCAATTTTTCCGAATGTTTGCACCTGTTAAGTTATCATGTATCGTTGGTATCCATTTTGATGAAAATCGCACGACACCAAAAACTAGCCAATAGAAAAATTGAATTCGATGTCGTTTCTATTACAATGTAAAAATTTCCTGAAATTTTTTTTTTCCGGAAATTTTATTCTTATGCATGTTCCACTCAAGCTAATTAATACGTTTTAGAAATGCATTCGAAAAAATTTCCGGAAATAATCAATGCACTAGGAATATTATAAGTGACAATTGTTTAGTATATTAAAGTCCACGAGATTTACGTTCACCATACTTAGATTAGGTAGTTTGAAAACTTTTCACCTTAACAAATTGCTGAAAAATGATTGGTTTTGCATTTTTGAAAAGATCCTCCCCTAAACCCCTTCCCTCCAAAGCGACCGAAATCGTAAAGATAGCGACTCGATCGCAATCACTTTTTCCAGGATCCCACTATAGGGTATACCGGGTGTTTCAACGAGAACCGCCGGTGCCAAATTACGTATTTCTAATGGAGTTAAAAATTTGAAATTTGGCAGAAATAAACTACAATTAATGCACTACAAGATGACATTATCGTTTTTTTCTTTTTTTAAACGGTGTGACTTCACTTTCGATCGCGATTTCATATCGAAATATTCACTTTATCTCTTTGATTTTCTTCAAGCTCATGATCACGACCTCCAAGATTGATAACGAGTAATTAAAATATTTTTATATCAAACCGTTATTGAATTACATGGATTTTTAAATTTCAGCCCTGGGGGGATTTTTAGTTGACAGTTTTGCGGTCAACCACATTAGACTTTATGATAGTGTGTGTAGTGCAAAGATCTTTGAGTAGGTACCGCTTTTAAGTCATAAATAACCGAACCGTTTAGGCGGTCTTTGTGACGAAATTTGACTGCTTCAATAAAGCAGTCGTGTCATAAATTCGTCAAAATCCCGCGAACTTCTTAAAAACACAATTAGCGATACTTCAACTACAAATTTTTAACAACAGGAACGTATACTTGGCGGTACAGTAATGTATGGATAATCCGAACAGAAAGTTTGCAGACTCCGTTCGGATTACCGAAACTTTCGAATTATAGAATTCATAATAAATGATATCTAGAATCCGAACATGTTCGGTTTATAGATAAGTACCTTACTCAACCATAAAAATGTTCCATCATACTTTAAAAAATATGTATGTATACATAATGGCTATAAAATTAATAAAATATTTATTTCAAAACAAAAAATTACGGTTAAAACATAATTAAAATAAAAACAAATTTTTGATGAAAAAACACCTTATAATATGTACATACATATTAGAATTAATTATGTATTTCTTTGAACAAAGTTGTCCAGAGTTCCTTGAACAGGCGGTAGTTCGGATTACGGAATACAGGAGTTCGGATTATGGATATCATTTTACACAATTGGGGTGTTTGTATTATAGAGTAGTTCGGATTATCCATACATTACTGTATTACGAACATAATAATAATTAAAAAAATTATTGAAAATTTCTGAAAAAGCACATAATGGCGTCCCGACGGCGCATGGAATTAATTATGGACCAACCAACGACGCCACATTGAAGCGCATTCATTAAAGTTTATTTCTCCCAAATTTCAAATTTTTAACTCCATTAGAAATACGCAATTTGACACCGGCGGTTCTCGTTGAAACACCCGGTACAGTGACGCGCTATGAATGCAGGGTATAGCGTGACGCGCTGTGCATGAGGAGTATAGCGTGACGCGCTGTGCATGCGGGGTATAGCGTGACGCGCTGTGTATGCGGGGTATAGCGTGACGCGCTCTGCATGCGGGGTATAGCGTGACGCGCGTGACTCCGTATGCATACGTCTATGACGCTGCATGTAGGTTTTACTATGGTTACTGTTATTACCTACTGTTACAGCGTGACGTTGTATGAAGGTGAGGTATAGCGTGACGCAGTATGAAGGCATGGTATAGCGTGACGCTGTATGAAGGCAGGGTATAGCGTAACCGTGCATATATCGTGACGCTGTATGCAGGCAGAGTATAGCGTGACGCTGTATACAGACGTGATATAGCATGAAGCTTTATACAGGCAGGGGTTAACGTGACGTTGTATGCAGGAGGAATACAGCGTAACGCGCTATGCAAGCGGAGTACAGAATAACTCCGTATGCATACGCCTGTGACGCTACATGTAGGTTTTTCTATGATTACTGTTATTACTGTTACAGCGTGACGCAGTATAAAAGCAAGGTATAGCGTAACGCTGTATATATCGTGACGCTGTATGCAGGCGGGGTATAGCGTGGTTTTTTTAGTATGGTTTTGTAAATAGCTCGTTATCCCGAAAATCTTTGAGAGAATGCAGGAAAAGTTAAAAATGTTTATTACATAAATATCTCAATTGACAGTAGCTTTAATTAGTAACAAGGATGAGAG
This sequence comes from Schizotus pectinicornis, assembly GCA_951805265.1. Classification (NCBI taxonomy): domain Eukaryota; kingdom Metazoa; phylum Arthropoda; class Insecta; order Coleoptera; family Pyrochroidae; genus Schizotus; species Schizotus pectinicornis. Next base: position 5,834,007 of record OX638202.1, on the reverse strand, counting down.
TTCTGTATAATTTGTCTATTTTAGCAGTTTTTACTAAAATAAATTAAACTTATTCTGCAAATTGTGGAAAATTGAAAAAAAAAAGGGTGAAGCTAATAACAACAATAAAACACAAATTTATAAACAAATAAGCAGCAACAACAACAACAAAATGTACCTATGTAGTTTCAATTTTAACTTTATTATCTATTATGTTTTCACGAGACTGTTTATTTACTAATGTTAAAAGTCTAAAACTTTTTTGTTATAATTTCTATTGAAAAGTAGTTGCAAACGCATTTATTTATCTTTATGCATACAACATAAATGTATTTTATTCTAAGGAGCGGTCTTTGCAGGTTTTATTATCGCTCTCCCTAATTATTATCTCATTACCTGTCTAAATAACTTAAGAGGCTCTTCTCGGCCTGTCTTGATTCGCCACCCCTACGCGGCGCTAGTGTTAAGTTTAAAATGATAAAGAAATCTTGTAAAAGAAATACTACACCTGATGTGCCTACCAACAGCGTGCCTAAAAAATCTCATTGTTAGTATTATTGATCCAAATGTTATTAATCCTAAAGATCTGCAGGTATGAAAGTTTTAGGGCTCTCGGAGAGGAAAGCATGGTGCATACTCCACACCAGTTACAGAGATTTCTTGTCTCAAAAGTTTGAGAGTAATGGCTGGTTTCACAAATACACATTAGCTAATGGCTCATTAAAGATTGATTAACTTTTTTCTAAATTTTTTACTACTTTGATTGGCCATAATTTATTGTTGCAATTCGTAAGGTGTTTGATAAACATTAACATTGCAACCTTTCATATTTCTAAAAAAACCCGGATAACCCTACAAAAAAATTTCAACGGTTTTTTAACCGTTACGTTAATGATTGTTTGTGAAACCGGGCATTAGTGTACAACAACAATTAATTCAAATTAAATTTTGTGTATTTTCTAAGAATCTCATTTTAATTTTCAGTTTAAATATACATTTCCCACTTAAACCAAATATTGGTTTTAACTATTTCCTATTGATGATAACCATATTTGATAAGATAAGAGTGTAGAATTTACCCTAGAATTATTAAAACTTGAATTTAGAACGATGTTATATAAACATGTCATAATTTGGTGCAGCGTGCTGTGGTTTTATTTGCAACACACTTCTGCAATTAACTCTCATTGTCAACAATGTACAGCCAGATCTCTTGGAACCGAATTAGATGGTAATTACTCGTTTTCTGCTTCTATAATCATTTATATTAACAGTTTTTTCCAATGTTATTTTTTAGATTGCTTCTGTGATGATGAACAATTTTGCAATAACAGTTATATGTGCGAAAAATGTGGATACTGTTTTCATTTTTGGAACAATATAACAGACGGCACAAAAGGTACATTAGAAATTTAAACATAAACGCGACAAACTCTAAACTATATATTATTTTAAAATATTATTATTTTGGTAGAAGCACATAAATTTGTATTATTGTTAAAATAAATGTTGCAGATGACATTTTTACATTGGTAAAGACAATAATTGAAAATTATGACGTTGATGTTACCGCCCTGCAAAAGATGATACAGAATATTTTCGAAAATATTTCGGAGGCTGAGAAGGCACTACCTAAAATCGATTCGATGATTGATAAAGTTGACGATAATAATGTCGAGGTTTTGAAAAAGATTGAGGAGTTGCGAAGAAACTTAGAGCTGGTTAAAGAAACTCTGGAGCTTTTTAAAAAAGGTCCTGTTAATACAGAGGAACTTATAACTTCTATAAAGAAAATAAAAGATGAAATTGATCAGATTTTTAATAATATCTCGGTAAGTTAAAATTTATCTTTTAAGCTTAATTATTGTTGTAATTTTTAATGGTTCTAGAAAATCGAGTTTAATCCGGATATTAAAGATAATTTGCGAAATTTAACTCTTAAACTGGACAAAATTAGACTGTTGATGGCCGAGAACATAACTTTCCCAAATTTGCACAATAATTCTTTAAATTTGGCTTTGGATCTTGAAAGCAATATAATATTTTTGGAATCCATTATTTCAAAGGTAAGTAGACTTAAATCTTTAACTCTTGGGAATTACATTTAAGTTACAACTTCTATTTATTCGTCGAAAAAAAACAATTTAAAAGTTTTAAAAATTATAACATAACTAACAAACTATAAAGTTTGTTTTGTATGTATGTTGCATATCATATACTTACCTACTTGTTAATATATTATTTTTATGTTACATATCATGTACTTACATACTTGTTAATATATTTTACCAGTATGCAGATCATAGTGGAAATCAGGATCCTGTTCAATACAACGAAGCGCTTAAATCTTTAGATAACGACATCAAAGCGCTTCAATCCTTTGTGGTCAATATTGTCAGTGATTATCTACAAACATTTAATTACATTAACGAAGTTAAGGAACTGAAGACATATGCTAATTGGATACAGTAATAGTAAATATATTTTCAAAACTTCATCTCATTGTTACTTCTTTTAGCCGAAATGCAACAGAAATCGATATAAATTTAAGAAAACTTCTCGTAGAGGAAAAAAGATTTCGGGACCTCTTAGAACTCTCACGTGAGGTAAGTAACTAATTTTTGTCGCCATTGTTTGATTTTCCTGATTATTTAAGGCGAAATTGTCCTTAGAGGAAATACTACATCTAAAAACTAAGTTGACCAAAATTAACGAACATGTCAGAGATTTGGATGAGTTAGTTGAACTCTTTCAAGAAACGGTGAAAAAAGTTGAAGAGGATCTTAGCGATATGGAAAACCAATTCTTTGAACAAGTAACCAAGTACGAACATGACAAAGAAACACTCGATGCAAAACTGCAAAAATTACAAGAATTCGAACCGGTTCTGGAAAAACTATTGCAGAAAGTTCTTATTCAGAAGGAAGCGATTGAGCAATTAGACGAAATTCCAACCATTGACGAATTGGAAAATGAGATCGAAAATATGTCTAAAAGGGCTGACAAATATATCGCCGAAATCCTAAAGTACTGTCGAGTAGAGTCAATTCAAGCCTTAAGTAAAGAGCTTAAATAAATAAGTTCATACAATCTTTATGTTGTTTCTTTACACCAGCTCTGAAGTAACTTTAACGTACAGTTCATTGTAGCTTAGCTGACCGGTGAGGAAATGAATAGATTGTGCATTTTTTCAACCGCTCAACTTAGTTGCAATGGAACTATCTTTAGGGCTAGTTACTCAATAGGGTATTTACCCCTAAGTTGGAGGAAGGTTAAGGTTGTTTTTATACCAAAAACAAGAAAACGGCCTTCCGAAGAGGCAAAATCTTATTGCCTCATTAACCTTACCTATTTTCTTCGGGAACAAATATAATGTACACCAAATTAAACCATACATCCCTTGCACTGTCCACTAGAAAATTTAATGAGCATCAAAAAATCTAAATAAAGCTCAAATTATTATACATCAGAAAATGAGAACATCACCACTAAAATAACTATGCTGCGTATTGTTTTACCATTGCTTACATTTTAAATTCTATATGTCTATCAATTTTACTAAATGTTCACCAAATTTAGAACGCTCAAGTTACGCGTCCGTGCTGTACATAATAAATATTCGCGCTATCCATTTATATTTAGTGTTTCTCAAAAAAACTATTTGTGCGTCAAATAATTATTCTATTACTCCAAAAATGAAATATGCTCGCGCATCTCTCCTTGCCGCTTGCGCTTCCAGACAAGATTCACGCGAAAAAAGTTTTGTACAGGGTCAGTTCAGAGCCCTGTATTTTTTTTTTAAAGCACGATTAGAAATTAACACTAAAAGAAGTTTTACGTTTTACATAATGCAAGCCAATTACAGAAAAGCATTTATATATTAAGGAAATCAATATCTTTTTTTTTGTGCAAACCACTTCTATTTTCCTTGCCCTAGCACATCTACATCTATAATTTTGCATAAAATTATTTACTATTTGCACAACATTTTATTGCTTGTGTATTTTTGATCACCAAATAGTATTTTTAACTGATAAATAATATAAGACACTGTCGAAAATTAAATATCTGGGTATTATGTTAGAATTAAAGGCGGAATAAAATTTGGTGAACATTTAGTATTTATGGTCAACAAAAGTAATTTTGGCGAACAAAATATATAAGTGGCCAGCATTCTGTCAATATTTGGTTGTGTATACCAATCTGTCTCTGAAGGCATCAGATTTTTTAAATATCCGGGTATTAAAACAGTTGAAGTTTTTTGTAAGACATCTTTATGTGGGTACTTGGTAGTACAATATCACGCTAACATACATTTTTTAAAAGCAATAATTACACAAACATATGTCACAAACAGAAGAAAGCATATGGTATGCACCTATAACTGATGAACATAATATTATATGTACATACAATATACAATTAGTGGTATAACTAGATGATTAGGATCACGTGACATTTTAAACTGATCAATACTAGTGAAAATAATGCACAATCAGAAATAATATCATTCCCTACAAAACCACAGATGTACATTAGTTAATGGCACAAAGTTATGAAAATTAAGCTACAGGACACATTTAATTCCTAAACTGAAATAAATACAACAAAAGTATATATAAAAAAAACGACAACATAAATAATAAATTTACAAAATAATAACATCACAGTGTATACAGAAATGTGCGATAAAATTCCACATTGCCCATTTTCTCTTCTAAATTGGAGACACTGATATGTAGTTTCCACAATTTTGCAATGTAGTGCAATGTGGAAATGGATAAAGCTTATGTAAGCACATTTCTGTCAAAACAATAGACACATACAAATTCGTAAGCTAGCTTGAGCCAAAAATTGCCTACAAAATGGAACAAATCGCAACGTAAAATTTTCATCCCACAAAATAGAGCAATCTACCCAGCTGTTCTTAAATTAATTAGCTTAAATTTAGTTAGGCCTTCTAATAGTTAACTTTTTTCACTAACAATATGCTCGTAAACACTTAAGTAATTTATTAATCTAACACGAATTGGCGGTTGCAATAGATGGAAGAAGTGCTATAACACCGTCTTATATCGTTGAATTCTTGTAGTCTTGTCAGTCCATTTAGTTAGGTTTCAAATTTAGAGAGTTAGAATACGTCTATAAAATATATTAAATCCCTTTTGTATATCATTAGTTAGGTTAAAAGTTGTAAAATTTGGAAAGTATACTATAAGAAAGCTCAGTCTTATACACAAAGCATGATAAGAGTCGCTAACTCAAATTGCAGACCTCAACTAATACCACGGCAATTGCGAGATTTGGTCGTTGCAACGTCTGCACCATAAATACACCGAAGATTCCCAAAATTCAACATAGTTAACTCAAGTTAGTGTTACTCAAAAACTGTACCAGTTTTGATGTTTCACGTTGGCAGCGTGGGAATCAATTAAAAATTCGTTGCTTAAATATTCAGTTTGACTTAAAATTCTACTAAACGTGGGACTTTAAATTATCAGGCGCGCGACTAACATTCATCTTGGTACTGAGAATAGTACTAAGAACGCAGCATCTTTTTAATACTGACTGTGGAAATGTAATCGCTCGTATCCTGGAAACAGGTGCCCTAGACGTAAGCGAAGAGCTAAACGACGGTAGCATTTCCACGTGCAATATTAATCCCGTTACGCTATTAAAAACCAGTCACATTGAAGCTTAAAATATACTAATTGCACTAAAATCGTTTATGTATTGCTCTATTTTGCCATGGCTGCGACTTTCTAAGCCGTTTTCTTGCCACCGCGGGGTTTTATAGATTCTGATAACTGCCACATTGCGTCTTCACCGATGAAGTCGTCAAAGTTCTGGAAAAACTGCATTATGCGCTCGTGTTTCTTGAATACATGGGTGCTGCAACGTATTAACAAATTAACATTGCTGTTGAATTTATTTATACCCTAAAAATTTGTTACTGACCCTTTTTTAAATCTCTTCATATTTTCCACGATATGATACTGTTGCCATCTTTTTGAGAAATTTATTGTACCATCACTCAGGAGATTGTTATTACCAATATGTACGAATGTTAGATCTTGCAACACCAGACCTCTGAAAAATTAAAAAATAAACCCGTTGGTGTCAGCCAACTCATAAAACTACAAGTCGTAAAACACTTACATGTAAGGAATACAGGGGGGTTGAGTTTCGGACAGAGCCTGTCTGTATGCCCTGAAGCTGGAAGAGCTGTCAATTAGAGCGCAGTATTCTTTTAAACCCTCTTGAACGTGCTTCTGCCACTCCAATCTTCTAATGGGAGCTGAATCAAGTGCCGATAGTAAGGCAAGGTACGAGTTGAAATTGTTTATCTTTCTCAAATGTTTCATAATTTTGATGTATTTTAGAAAATATTTTTCTCTAACATCTTTCCCTTCCGCCGTAAGAATTTTTGTACGTGCCCTAAAAACAATCCTTTATGCTAACAATCTTTTAACGCTTTGAAACAACTACCAATAAGACATTTTGTTGAAATGTTCTGTGAATCTAGTCAAATTCGGACTACGTTCTTCATTTTGTTCTTGTGCCCAAATTAAAACTTCTGGAATTTCAATTTTCATAAAAAGTTCGGCGTCTAGTAAAGTCATTTGTTCAGCGATCTGTTCCGATTTGAAATCCAAGAGTGTAAAGTTGCGCGCACTCAACGAAAGACTTGCTACTATATTTGTATATTTCAAACTCATTTGCTTCAGTTCGTGACGCTCCAAATGTTTCACTCTGAGGGCTTTGGCCAATGTTAATTCGCCGCATGAAATTAATTGCTGGACGAAGTTCATGAGTTTACACTGTATTTGCTCATCTAAATCCGATGCTCTGGAAATAAAAATGAAAAATTCTAAACCATTAAGAGGATGATGGGTTTGTTCTTACGTCAAGTCGCTGACCACGCGAACTATCAAAGCGAACGCCTCTCGAGAACGCGGCTTTCTATCGGGCAAGTAATAGAAATGGTTGTAACGCCGTATCAGTTTGTTTATCAGATCCTGGGGAGTTATAAATGTTCGGTAGGTGGTCAAGAAGGCTTCTTGATAAAGAAACTCTGCAAGGAAAAGTCAGCCATTAAAAACCAAACCCAAATATTGCGTAGAGTGTAGAGTGTAATTCACGCTCAGAATGTATATACAGAAAGGTAAGTAATTATGTACATTATCGCGATTTCATATCGAAATATTCACTTCATCTCTTTGATTTTCCTCAACCTCATGATCACGACCTCCAAAATGGATAACGAGTAATTGAAATATTTTTATCTCGCACCGTTATTGAATTACATGGATTTTTAAATTTCAGCGCTAAAGGGATTTTTGATTGACAGCTTTGTGGCCGTTTACCTAGTTAATATGCGGTTAACCACATTAGATTTTATGATGGTCCCTGTACTGCAAAGATCCTTGAGTAGGTACCGCGATTAAGTCATAAATAACCAAACCGTTTTTACTTGCGTGTAGAATTTGTAAAAAGAGCATTGTTGCTACGTGCTTTAACAAGTGTAACGAGTGAAGTGTATTTGGAAGAAAAAAAAGAGTGTGGTTAGTAACTTTGTTGTTATACTGCAGTACATACCATTTTCCTTTTCTTCTACAATTTGCATTGCAATACAAAAGTTTTCATTAAAATAATGCTCATTTAACAGTTGGAAAAAAACGTTAAATTTAACAGTGTACTTAAAGTGCCGTCGAACGGCTTCCTATTAAAGTGCCGTTAATGCGCGCGCAACACGCAAGTGATGTCATCACAGAAAGACGAGAGACTACAAAGATCGTACACGCAACAACTAGCGAGGTCGATAGAGCCGTGGAAAACCGGTGGCGTACCCAGTGGTAGAATGCTCGCCTGCCAGAGTGAACACCTGCCTCGAGAGCGAAGACAGTGAGTCAAAGCCACCAGTGGCGTTCTAAATTAATCCTAGTGTAGTGACAATCTGTTAAATTGGAAATAGTCAACAAAGTTTAGAAATCAGTGCGAACTGCAATACTAAGAATATTGTTAAAGCAAAGCAACGAAACTGTGGCGGGAAACCGCGCTGTTGAACATAATATAGTGACACGTGGTGACAGTGCAACAAAGATATTTAAAGAAGTAATTAAAAACGATAATCCGACAATGTCGGAGTTACCGACGTTCATCAAATCCCAAAAAGCGGAAAAGCTAAAAACAGCCAATAAAAGGAAAAATAACGGAGACATTACGGAATTTGATGAACAAACAGCAAACAAGAAAACAAAGAAGAAGTGGAATAAATTCCCTGAAAACTCACAAGAAATACAACTAAGTAATCCCTACGAAGTTCTGAGAGATCACGAGGACACGGACAACAGCGACGAAGAACTAATGGAACACGAGGAAAGCGGTACCACATCCCAAACAGCAAATAAATCAACATCAAGAAATTCAGAAAAAAAAGCAGAAAAACCACCAGTAATAATAATGCATGGTAAGACTAAGCAACACGTACAACTAATAAACTATCTAAAGGAGAGAGTGAAACAAGGATTTAACATAAAATATACAAAAAATAACACTTCAATATACGTAAACGAATTGAACGAATACAAACTTCTTCTCGAAGAACTTGAAAAATCACCTGAAAATGAATTCCATACATACGCAACGAAATCTGAGAAAACTCATGCTTTTGTTATAAAAGGACTACACTCAAAAATAGAAGAAATGGACATCCTGCAGGAATTACAGGAAAATAACATAAAAGCACAAAAAGTGTTCCTTATGAAAACAATCAATCCGATGTACATGGTTGTAACAAGTAGTGATGTCACACTTAAAACTCTACAACAAAAGACGCACGTCATCCAACACACGCGCATCTACTGGGAGAGATTAATAAACAAGAAAGCCATAGTTCAGTGCCATAAATGCCAAGCCTGGGGGCATGCTACAACTAACTGCAGAGCCAAACCTGCTTGCTTAAAATGTGCTGGATCACACTTAACCAAAGAGTGCAACAGGAACGAAAATGATGAACTAAAATGCGTCAACTGCAAGGAAGTAGGTCACATGTCAAATAACACAAGCTGTGCTGTGTACTTAGGTAAAATAAACAACATTGAAGAGAAAAAGAACACAAATAGCACCAGAAAACCCTATCGACGAGACGACGCTGGCAGAGAAAGACATCCCCCACAATTTATAGAAGCGCCTATTCCCAAAAATAACATCTGGCAAATCAGAGAACAACAAAGGAATAGTCTATCGGTTTTTCCGACCTCCTCGGAATCGGTCAAAGCAACCAGCCAATTCCAAGAACCCCAGCTAGGACAGGTAGCAAAACACACAATGGAAAGAAACGGTGAAGAAAACGAAGGTAGGGAAAATTCCAATGACCAACCTCCAGGCAAGTACAACCATGAAGACCAAGCCGGCAAGTTCTGTGAGTTAAACAGAGAGTTCGCAAAATTGCACGAACTAATTAATATAGATAGAATGCTTGCAGCAGTGCGCGATCTAAATATGCTACTAAAAAACTGCGAAACTAGTCAAGATAAATTTACAACATATTTAAATTTTACTAAAACTATTCATTCTTATGGTATTTAAGCTAAATATAGGAGAATGGAACGCAAATAGCGTGAAACCCAAACACGCGGAATTAACACAATTTTTAATCACACACAAGATTGATATACTCATAATCACAGAGACAAAATTAACACGTAGAGACAAATTTAAGGTTAGAAACTACAACATTGTTAGAAAGGATAGGGCTGATGGCACAATAAATGCAGGAGGAGTACTAATTCTGGTGAAAAATGACATACCATTTAAACACACTAACATTTTATGCAACAACTTAGAGTCAATCGCAATTAAATTATATGACGGTACAGTAATAGCTGGAGCATACCAAAAACCCTCAATAAATATATCCACGGCGGATTTAGACTTAATTTTTGATCTGGGAACCAAAGTTATTCTTTTGGGAGACTTTAACGCTCACAATCAATTATGGAACTGTAATAGAAATGATACTAGGGGCAATACACTACAAAAATACGCAGATGATAATAGATTAAACATAATATTTTCAAATACGCACACCAATTACCCGCCTAACGGTACATCTCCTTCAACAATAGATCTAATTATTAATAAAAATTACCAAAATATCACAACTCCTATCTCTCACCCTGAGTTATCATCCGACCATAATCCAATAACAACCATAATAACAACAAATCATAGGGAAAATCTAACGAAAATAATAACAACGTACACAAATACCAACTGGAAAATATTCAGACAGATCTTGGACAATAAAATTAATATTAACCCTAATATTGGATCACCGATAGAAGTAGATTTGGAAGTAGCTAAATTAGTTGAAAATATTAAATTTGCAAAATCAAAAACCTCCAAATCAATTAAAATTCGATCAGATATAAATAATCTCCCAGAAGACATAACCAAGGAAATTAAAATAAAAAACAAATTAAGAGCTAAGCTCCAACAAACGGCAGACGTAATTTATAAAAATTTACTAAAGGAACAATCAAACAAAGTAGACTCAATGATACGCATATTTAAAAACGATCAATGGACACAAAAACTAGAGTCACTAAACACAAACAGAAATGATCTCTGGAAATTAACAAAAGCCTTAAAAATTGAGAGAACGCCTGTTCCCACCCTTATAGAAAATAATATGATATCAATTACGGATCAACAAAAAGCTGAACACCTAGCAAATGCTTTTGAAGAAATACATAAAACTGACACAAACGTAATGACTGAAGAACAAACTACAATTTTCGATCTATTCAAATCAATTAAAAACCAACCTGTTGTAATTAGTAAAAGAAAATTAAAGAAACTCTTAACGTATCCCGAAGAAATCAAAAATGTAATTAAAAATTTGCCAAATAAAAAGGCACCAGGCGAAGATGGAATAGAAAACAAAATTTTAAAAAATTTAAGTAAAAAAGCTATAGTGCAATTTATGTACATAATTAACTCAATGTTTAAATTATCCTACTTTCCAAAAAATTGGAAAAGAGCAATAATTGTGCCTATTCCTAAACCAAACAAGGATCACTCAAACCCAAGTAACTACAGACCAATTAGTTTATTAAACACCATGTCAAAAGTAGCAGAAAAATTAATCCTAACACGACTTGACAAATTAGATAAGAAACTTAAATTAACAGCAAATGCCCAATTTGGATTTAGGAATGGACACAATACTGCACACCAGGTTGCAAGAATTTGTAATGACATAATATATAACTTTAATGTAAATAAAGTTACTGCAATGGCCTTACTAGATTTTCAAAAAGCATTTGATAGAGTTTGGATAGCCGGGCTTGTCTATAAATTAAGCGAACTAAAACTGCCTTTACATCTAGTGCAGCTCATAGATAGCTATCTCGAAAACAGAAATTTTAAAGTAAAAATAAATAACTCATTATCTAAATTAAAATCAGTAGAGACAGGAGTGCCACAAGGCTCAATACTTGGACCAAAATTATTTACGCTATACATTAATGATATGACAAAATTTAAACAAACTAACACAGCATTATACGCTGATGATACAGCTATATATGCTCACTCATTCAGCGCTATTGTGGCAAACAAACAAATTCAAATTCACTCAGATATACTTGAAAAATACTATGAAAAATGGAAAATTAAAATAAATCCCGATAAAAGTGAAAACATCATATTTAGCCGAAAATTTACAAATAGTAAAATTATAACCCCATTAAAAATTTGCAATGAAACAATAAAACCAACAAAGACAGTTAGATATCTGGGAGTTGTACTGGATCAAAGGCTTAATTTCCATGAACACCTGAAACAAACAATTAAAAAGGCATACTATACACAACACCGATTGTTTCCTTTATTAATAAATAGTACCCTAAACCAAAAAAACAAAAAATTACTATATACTGCTGTCATCAGACCAATATTAACCTACGGGGCCTCAATATGGGTTAAAAGCTCTAAAACAAGAATCAAGCCACTTCAGATTTTCCAAAATAAATGCTTGAGGTTAATAACAGGTAAAGATAGATACACGAGAGTAGACACACTGCATGAAATAACAGGATTACCCACTATTAGGCAATGTATAACGATTTTAGCTGAAAATTTTTATAAAAAACTAAACCTTATAGAGAACCCACTTATTAACAATATAACGCAAGTTAAACAACACAATAGTCCCTTTAACATAAAACATAAATTTCTACATCAAAGTACGTCCATTTTTATAGATCCATAACATTTACTGTGCCATCAATTTTGCAGAACCACAATTGTAAGAATAAAGATAAGTTTTTAAATGTATAAAAATTTATCTAAAAAGTAAAATGTGTTAGAATAAATAACATAAATAAACAAATACTTAATTATCTAAAGCAGGTTTTCAGATTCTAATATTTTTCCTGTATAGTAATAAAATAAAAATCCTCCTTTAACATAATGTAAAATAATGTAAGCTAATTAATTATCTTAAGTAATCAAAACAAGAAATAAAAAACGGGGTAATAAGTGTCTATGCTAGACACAGGGATACTTCTGGTAGTATGTAAGCTAGATAAGAACAAAACATTTTTAATGTAATGTATGATCAAAATGATATAATAAAGAAATTTTTAAATGCAAATGCAAATGGTGGCGTACCATAGACAGGCCTCGGGTTCAAATCCTCGTTCGAACGATATTTTTTTTGGGAAAAAGAAGTTCTACGCAAGGTCAGTTCAGGGTCCTGTATTTTTTTTAAAGCACCATTAAAAATTACTACTTGAACAGACTTTTCTAATCTTTTTCCTTGCCCTAACACACTGAAGTGTCGTCATATGGATTAACGGCACTTTAAGGTCACAGTTGGAAAATAATCAACGATTCTAGAAATACAGCACTTACCACCGTTCTTGGTCGCCTTCGTTGCCTGTATGATTAGAGCGTCTATAGGACCTCCTCTGATTTCAGACGCATCATCGTTCAAAACCAATCTTTTCTCCACGTTTAGTTCGTGCATTAAGTCTATATCACAGGGACTAATTTCATTAATTTCAGACTTGTCGTCATTGTGACTGGGGGACGAAGAGTTTGCAGTGTGCTCCAATAGATCAGGCAGAGTCTTAGCAGGACTCTGAGCCGGCTTCATCTCCGTTATGACCGGTCCCGTGGGGGTGGTCGGTGATGATTGCTTAACCGAACTTGTCCTGGACCGCTGCTTTGGAGGAAGCGCCGGTGGGAGCGAACTTGACGGTATTATAATTGGCGAACGGCTTGAGGAAATATTTTTGTAATAATAACAAAAAAAAAAAAACGTTTTTGTTGCCGTCTTACCTTTGGTCCAATGTGGAATGTGCGGGTAAATTTATAACTTGTATTTGAGTATGTGATGATCGACTAGAACTGAGTGATGTGTGACTGAATGAACAGGACTGGGTTGTGGGTAGTCCCGAAGTTGACGGCTGACCCCATTGCTCCTGCACCATGTGTACCGAGTGTCGCATAAACTCTTGTTCGTTGGCATGAGAACAATTTCCAAACATCTCCATGTACGCCATGACTAAAAAGTAGAAGTTACTTAATTCATTTCGAGTCATTTTATTTGCATCCAAACTCACGATTCCACATATTTTTTTATTTACATAAAAATGCAAGATACAATTACATATAAAGCTGAACTGTGTAATAATACTTTTCATAACTGACAGTGAGCAGAGCGTGTGTTATTCGAAAGAAAGTTAAAAGTGTGCCGACATTCAATGGCACCATGCATCGCTTGATATGTGCATGTAATATGTATTTGCAATTAGTTAAAAATGAAAGCAAAATTAATTTAATTAAGCAATAACTACCACTATTACATAACTAAATTACCCAAGTAAGTGATGGGTGCTTCTAAAAATATTACCCATACTACCCTGCACTGGGATCCCCGACAAAGCGTTTCGACCGCGTCGCTTCCAAAACGACCAAAAAGCTTCAATGTCGACCGAGTCGACTTGCATTTCTATCGGTTAAACAGAGAGTTCCGAGAGGCTATCGCTTTTTTTGGTCGCTTTGGAAGCGACGCGGTCGAAACGCTTTGTCGGGGATCCCAGTGCTGGTTGGTAACCAACCACTTTTTGAAAAGCGAACAAATATAATGTACACCAAATTAAACCATACATCCCTTGCACTGTCCACGAGAAAATTTAATGAGCATCAAAAAATCTAAATGAAACCGAAATTATTATACATCAGAAAATGAGAACATCACCACTAAAATAACTATGCTGCGTATTGTTTTACTATTGCTTACATTTTAAATTCTATATGTCTATCAATTTTACTAAATGTTTACGAAATTTAGAACGCTCAAGTTACGCGTCCGTGCTGTACATAATAAATATTTGCGCTATCCATTTATATTTAGTGTTTCTCAAAAAAACTATTTGTGCGTCAAATAATTATTCTATTACTCCAAAAATAAAATATGCTCGCACATCTCTCCTTGCCGCTTGCGCTTCCAGACAAGAGGCACGCAAAAAAAGTTTTGTACAAGATCAGTTCAGGGCCCTGTAATTTTTTTTTTTAGAAATTACCATTAAAAGCAGTTTTACGTTTTACATAATGCAAGCCAATTACAACAAAGCATTTATATATTACGGAAATCAATATCTTTTCTTGTGCAAACCACTTCTATTTTTACTCTTATTTTCCTTGCCCTAGCACATTTACATCTATAATTTTGCATAAAATTATTTACTATTAGCACAACATTTTATTGCTTGTGTATTTTTGATCAACAAATAGTATTTTTAATTGCTAAATAATATAAGACACTGTCGAAAATTAAATATCTGGGTATTATGTTAGAATTAAATGCGGAATAAAATTTGGTGAACATTTAGTATTTATGGTCAACAAAATATATAAGAGGCCAGCATTATGTCAATATTTGGTTGTCGCTTTAAGATTATGTATTTTCTTAATTTTGGTGAGCATTTAGTATTTTTGGGAAATGAAAGTATTTTTTTGTATGTATTGAGTAAATTTGGTAGACTGTTAAATACGACCCTTTTGGAAACTTATTTATTCAATTTATGTTTTTCTTCCTTATAAGTATGTATATAATTAATTTAGTTGCTAATAGTTGTAACAGGAAATAAAAATTACCTTTTACGCTAATTTACTTCTCTTTCTAGTGTACTAAATATGCAGGATGCATAGTTTTTGAATGACGCAAAAAAGGTTAAAATAGCAATTAGCGTCAACTAGAGATCGCGCCAACTAAAAAGAGACCTGCCAATCATTTCTCGCGCTGCCACTATTTTTGAAGCGGCACGACAATTTCAAGCTAGTTGTCGAGGACAGTTTCAGAAAAACGAAGTGCCGCTTGACTTCGTTGGATTCAAAACTTCACCCTCTAGCGGCAAATCCGAGTAGTCAACGGGCGCATCCCAACACTGAAACGATCAACTACAATACGGTTGGGTGTTCAAGTCTTCTTAAACCAGGAGTCAGTAGCGCCGCGTTCGTGAACCAAGGAGCGGACCATAATAATTATACGTAACTTCGAAAAAATGTTTGCCCCTTCGCGACAGCGCGCCACTGTGTCTACTCTGCAGGGAAAGCACGCTTACCATTGGCTAGCTGAATCGCAGAGGGTGGGAGCTACAAGAATACGTTCTTCACGCAGGTCTCAAACTAAATGACTCGACCTCTAGTATTCAGTAAACCTGTAAATGTGGCAATTCTTTGAAACTTCAAAATGTGCAGCAAAGAAGACGATTTTCAGCTTCTATTAGTTAGGTCTGGTTATTTACTATTTCAGTAATACTTTGCAATAATTAAAACCACTACACACTCATACATCTAAACACCAATTAAAAATCAAAAAGAAGAAAATCGGAGTAATAAAATTTAAATTAAAAAACAATTGGCTGTGTTCTGACAGGTTTAGGCCCAGTTGTACAATTACGAGTTAACCCAGAGTCAGCTGACCCTGGGTCAGTTGCTAAAGGTGTAAGCGATTTGATTGGCTGTACCTTAGCAACTGACCCAGAGTCAGCTGACTCTGGGTTAACTCGTGATTGTACAACTGGCCCTTACAATTAGTTTGCAAAGAACACAAACGAAGCTTATCAAACGACGCTGCTAAACCAAACAAATGTCCTTGCTAGCGGCTTACTTACCAGAGTAAGCCACAGATTGGAACACTATGAACAAATTCAATGGCATTAAAAACGTTACTAACCAAGAACAAATTTCTAAAAGTGACGAGCCACTTTTGAAATTTTTGTTCTACCATGTCACATCTAAACGAGCCTATACTAAGCCTATGAAAACTGTTGCCAACAATTTATGATACTCACTGTGTTTCTTTTTAGGCGGTAAAGGCGGCGGCTTACTGTTATCTTGTCCTAGAGTACTGGAAATACTTGTGCTACTGGTTAAACTTTGATGAGACTGGTGCATTTGGCAGGTAACCAACAACTCCCCTCCTAAAAACCATAATGTTGAAGCAATCTCTCTAAACAAACAATCACCAAATTTACCTAAATTACTATCAGGTACATTGTCATAAGGTGAAGGTTGTCTTTCAGGTTTCCTCCTGGTTTTCTGTGGAATGGCCGGTGGCAAAGTGTCTTCTAAATTAGCAGAATCCGTCTCGTCCCTCCCACTATTTACTATTGTAGATACCAAAGAACTACTGCTGCTGCTACTACTTGTTTTTTTATTAAAATTCTTGATAGTTAAGTGGCCTTCGACGTTTTTGTGTGAGAACTCCGCCTTAACCGTTTCCAAATTTGCCGTTTGCTTCAGGAGTTGCTGCGAGCTCCATTGCGAGCTCACCGAACTCTGTTGAGAACTCCTCTTGGAATAGCTCGATGATCTGTATGATTGCGCCGACAGAATTCCCGAGTCAGTATTTGATAAGCGATGATAATCGTTAATGGAGGTGGCGTGATGATCATTGATTTGATTTGATATGTTGGAATTAAGCGAAGATTCTTCCCAAGAAATGTGAGAACCGTTTGGCCCTACAAATTAAAAAAAAATTGTAGTTAGTACCAAAAAAATTGGAATCTATTACCGAAAATGTCCGATGTATGGTCCAAATTTCCTTCAGCATCAAAACCTGGCTCCATCAAAGCCCGAATTTCTTCATCTTCTCTCGAATGGTTCAGCATCGAATCAAGACTACCGGCACTAGCGGAGAGGAGGGATACGGAATCTGGTGACTTCGACCTAATTGATACCCTACAAAACGATCACGCTACATTTACTGCTACGAAAAAAAAAAGTTATACCTTTCTAAACTAGAATCGTTAAGGGACTTGTCTGTACTATAATCGTCGGCTACTTGGGGTGATCGGTAAGTCTTTTTCTTTGGCGGCAAGGGTGGTGGTGTTACGCAACTATTCGGCGTTGATTGATTAATGCTAAAGAAAATACTGGAATCGGGTTTATTATTTAACAATCAAGACACACACGCATGCTTCTTGCAGAAACACCTAGCAACTTACCCATCCGGTAAAGGTGGTTTCGGAGGTGGACTGGAATCTCTTAGGATCGACTCGGTACTGTGACTGCTCCGCACCATTGGCGGACCACACGACGTTTGTTCCAAAATCTGACGTTCTCTGGGCGTCAAAGGAATATCCGGCAGAGAGTTTCGTTGTGCTGGCATTTCTAAACTGGTGTTACCATAAGATCTTGGTGTTGTATTGTAGTTTGTGTGTTGATGGGCAATTTTCTCTTGAGCTAATTTGATAAGGTCCTGACAACATCATGATGTAAAACAACCAATTAGGTACTCGGCCGCAGTGATTACCTGGACAGAATCCTCCACTTGAGCCACGATTTCGTTGACGTTCTCCGTGCTGAGTTCCGAGCTTTTATCATCAATCAGTGCATCGTCGCATAACTTGATCAATCTAGCTACACTCTGATACATATGATTGGTTGCTGATAGGATGGTGCTGCTGGATTCGGCTGCATGTGTCGATTTCACGGCCAAGTTTATCATCCAAACGGTATCCAGGATAATAGTACCGTTTCCTGGTAGCATTTCCAGCTTCTGCTTCGAGACGACATCCTTGAAATGCTTTAGAGCCACCTGAGTTTGCTTCCATAGGTCGTTGAGATCTGCGGGACGTCCTTTGGCGCTTCGGGGATAAGCCTGATCGACCATGTCTGGTTTGGGCGAACGGCCTTTGGGGCTGTGCGAACGTAGACCCGGACCCGCCGGACTCCGCATTTGGGATATTTTGCCGAGAAAATCGTCCTTGAACGAGCGGGCGCGCCGTGCGAGCTTGGTGCCCTTGAAAGACGGTTTATGTCCTCCAGGACCAGAACCTGCCAGAGGCGATGGGCTTGGACTTTCGCTCTCTAGAAAAATGAAAATATTAATTGTTAATTAATTAAAAACAACTGAGCAACATTTCCGTTGACTTTAACAATAACGCTAAGGTTGCAATAAATTTGATTTTGCGACTGGGAACTTTTCACTATTGATATTTATTCAATTCCATATTCTTTAGTGATAACTTATTTTTTTCCTCCCTTTTGTATGTAATACATTTTCTATTTGTGTCTTCTTATTTATTGCTACTATTTACTGTATTGATTTTTTTTCAATAATAGAATTTGTATAACATCATTTGTGATCAAGTTTGCTGAACCTATGATGACTTTAAGGCTGCCGTAAGAAACGGGCGAGAAAACGGCAAAACACGCTTTCGTAGTTCATGGCGTTAGAGCAACCTAATGATACAATCAAGTTCTCCTTTGACCCACGTAATGACAAAACATCAAAGATTTGGCTAAAGTAATTTTTAATCGCATTTTTTTTTTGTTATAAAGTAACAACCCTTCAAAGTTCGGCAACTTTGAAGCCACGTATTATGTAGGAAATTTTTTTTTACTGCTTTCATATTTCTTTTAGCTGAAAGGTCAATTCTTCAGCTTTATAATCCTGAAAACAAAAATGAGTTAGGCCTTCCCGTTTTTGCTAACCCCATGAACTCGTGGAGGGCTACCAAATAGATCCTCTCGACGATTCCGCCCGATCGCGGCAGTCAACAATACGTAAAACCATTATGTATTTGAGGGGTTTTCCCATATGCGCGTTTTGGCGCTGTTCTACAAGAATTTTGCGATTCCAGCGTGCATCGTGTTGTTTATATTTGAGATTTTGAAATCGGTCTCGGGTTTTATTTCCGATCCGGTGATAAAGAGCTAAATATAACTAAGTAGTTCTGGCGTTGCCCTAGTCATCACGTATTTATTCCTTCTCGTTCCACGTCTTTGTACATGGAGAAAAGTGTGGAATGTGATAAGGCCGACCATATAATTAGTAAACAATATCCAAGGGATCTTGCTAATTATCGCGTGCAGCAATCTTTAATTGTCGGATGATGTAGCAGTATGAAGAAGACTGACAAATGTTAATAATAAAAGCCCTTTCAAATTAACATAAATAATATAAAGTACCTACAGGCCCGGCTGTAGGAAATCTAGAGGTATGTGCCGAGATGTGTGCACTGTGCAAGATAGCAACTGCCGCCCAAAAATGTAGAATATGTAGTATGTATTTTTCAAACTATATCAGTAATATTCACATTTCATTACATATTTAATAAAATAAATAAAACAATAAATAAATTTATACTATATGAATTGATCTTTATTAACATATTATACAGGGGGTCCGTTTTTCGAGAGCTCGCTTAATCTCAGAGATACAAAGTCGGTTAAATTAGGACAAAGTTGCGCATTTTCATACTGAATATTAATGTGAATGAAAATTTTTCTCACCATTGAAAATTTTAAAAATTAGGCATAAATGTAAAAAAGTATTGTGTTGCAATCAAAAAATAAAAGTCAATCAATAAATGCTAAAATCCAATATGACGCCCATAAGAAAAACCAAAGTTGAATGAATGGCAGATTTAGATTTATTGTAAAAAGTGCCTTGACAATGGTTTTTGCTTAAAAAAATTAAAGCTTGAATGAAATTTTTGTCTGTAATTTAAAAACTAAAAATGTGAGAAAATGTGACATGTATACATTATTTGAATGTTAGGACAAAAATGTATAGCAAGAAAAACTCCTGTAATAATTTGTATAAGTAGGTATATCTAATAAAATAATAATGGCTACTTCTGTTTAAAATTTATTTACATGAGCACTTTTCGCACTTTCAATAAAGAAAACTCACTAATTATTTCCTCTACGTCTAACCTGTCTGCGATATCAGTTTCAATGGGATTAATGGCAAACACCGTCAATCTTTCCTCTTACATTTTTTTTTATTATTTTATTAAAACGTTGCTATCACGAGTGGAAAGGCGGTAGATAAAGACAAAGAAGGCAAGTTATTTTTTATTTACATCGTAATTTTTTTATTACCATAAAATAGAAGACAATATAAATGTGATGAAATAAAATAATAGTAATTTTTCATAACCTACTATTTTGACGAATTTATTTGATCACTTGTTATCAGCTCTTTATGATATTGATTTGAAAAATAAATTATTTATGATAATTTGACCATTTTTTCCTCTTACCACAATTTTTCCGGTCATTAAAAATGCTATGTTGCTCTCTTTGTTCAGTGCCTACGTTTACCGTATACGCCATCTCCGTCGCGTTCACACAACTTGCCAAACCGTAATTAACCGCGTCTTACATTTCTTGTTCTAGAAACTTTATTTTTGAAACGCGACTAGGGGTTATGCGAGATCATATCATCTTAATACTTGAGGCTATCGATCTACATAAAAAAGAATAAAATCCATATCGTGAAAAATGAAATGACACCTATTTGAACATGAAACTTTACTGATTTTAATAGATGTGACTAACAAAATAGTGCATATAGGATTTAATTGTGTATATTCTCTCGTATCATAAAAAGGATATTGATTCTCCAATTATTGCTTTTTCGAGCAAAATGAAAATCCACGCTGTGCGTTACTTGAGGCCAGAGGAAAAAAATATTGTTTCTGAAGCCGCGCGCTCTTTGGAAATAGCGATTTTTCAGATTAAACGGCCCACAAATTTTTTTGGTACCACCAAAAAGTCATAAAACGAGATTCTGGTAGTTCAAAATTTTTTTCGTATTTTTCTACTAAAGAACATTTTTGGCAACTTATCGAGCTCTTTCGCCACATATCGAAACCGCTACACAAGCGCTGACGACCATCTGTGTATGAGACTTTGAATTTGTTATGGTCGTAACTTGAGCCTTCTAAATTTGGTGAACATTTAGTAAAATTGATAGACATATAGAATTTAAAATGTAAGCAATGGTAAAACAATACGCAACATAGTTATTTTAGTAGTAATGTTCTCATTTTTTGATGTATAATAATTTGGGTTTCATTTAGATTTTTTAATGCTCATTAAATTTTCTGGTGGACAGTGCAAGGGATGTATGGTTTAATTTGGTGTACATTATATTTGTTCCCTTAGATAAATAGCCCAATTTGACTTCAGTTTGCTGTAAACCTCATTATGCGCCATTTGTTATCGAATATTCCAAACAAAAACTTAATTATATTACTAAAAATATGCGTGTTTTTTTGCAAATTTGAAAATACAAATTTGGTGCTTATTGTCGTTCTCTCTTCGACAGTCATAAAATGGGTTATACTTATCTGCCTCACTTTACGGTTGCTCAAAATGATGTAGTGCAATTACTCTGCAGAATACTAGAAATGATCTCGCGTCAAACATTATGAATAATATTGTCTTGAGTTATCATACTGACGCGCGAAAACCAGGCCTGTATTAACACGTTTTATTCAGTATAAAGTAACAACGTGTGAAACAATAACCTGGTGAATACGACACTGGATTAAGGCGGAGCGTATCACTGTGGACCGGCTGTCTATTCAATACATGCGCGCGACGTCATTCCATTAAATTAACTGGGTTATTTACTTGCACTTTCATTCCATTTCCTTTTATGCAGTGATCTAAAATGAGAGAACTAATCTCTGCACGTCGAATGCATACAGTGAAGAAAAAACGCATGTGATAGCGCAGACGTTGCTCTTAACCGAGAGGTACTTGATAACTTGTGAATAAAATGATAGAAATAATTGATTGGGGAGGTTAACGAGAAACTAATTTTACCATAAATGAAAGGAATCTTTGTATTTTTGTATTAGAAATGTCGTGTCAAAGGAGATAGTTGAAGTGTAACTGGTTAATTCAAAAACTGTAACTGCGTAAAAATATGAAACGTTCTCATAAAATATCTATTTATTTACTTTAAACATGTGCTTGACTGCTAACATCTTGTCATAACACGCCTTGTAAGGTACTAGGTTAAACGATTGTAAAAATAATTATAAACAAGTAAGACTAGACATTTCTTCTCATGGGAAACATTTTCAAGGAAACTTGAAAAGACGACAAATTAATTTAATTATAATTACTATTCTTTCCTTGCTGATCACACAATTCGTTGAGGCCTACTGCAACTCCGATAGAATGTTAAATAATCGCAAGGAAATCGGCAACAAGTTAACACTCTTAGTGTTATGATGACTTTCAGATTAGCATAAATAAATATTATAAAAAGAAATCTAACCATATGCAGTCTTGATAAACTTGCTGTATGACGAAGATATGTGTCATAGTGCGGCAAGGCAAGTGATGAATTACGTAGGTTTTTACGTATATACTTATTAGCTGTTGGTGATTAATTCGGGTCAATTTGGTAAGAATCTCGAGCTTCTTTTTGACAAATTAAATTTATTGATGATTTGCAGCTGACGTCAAAAAAGATTGCAGACACGTAAATATTGCTTTATTAATAATATATGATTTAAAAATGTGGTTTTAGTTACCCTCAAAAACGTTTAAAACGGAGACCACCGTTTATGATTTATTTCGAACGTCAAAACACAGTTGTCACAAATGCACTGAAATTAACAACACTTCTCAAAAATACAGTAAGTCCCACAAAAACTATAAATGGCGCGAGCTGTAAAACTTGTCTCGGACTCTTCGATATTGTCTGTCTGTTGATTCAAGTTGGTTGTTGTACTACAGCAGGAGGGATCTGTTCTGTCCTCACTCCTCACTCAAACAACATAGCGGGAGTGGATTGGAATAGCGCGTTTCGCATCCACTATGTGACCAGATTAACCGAACGAACGATGTAAAAAACTGCTGAGCATGCGAGTCGAGCTGCTGGCTGACTTCAGATTCACATTCAAGCATTCAAGTAGAGTAGGGGAGGTATTTACTTAGACAACAGATAAACATCTTGGGAAAACTTGACCTATCCCAATCGAGTTGGCGCAGAGATTTATGTAAATAGGATGCATAATCATAATGCCCGACTTGCAACGCGCTTTATTTGATATTTTCATCAAAATGTAGACAATATTAGCAATCATAGATCTAGTAAGAATAACATCCAGATTATAGACTGATAAGGGTTGTCCCTATTCCAGACACTTATTCGAACTACAGAGAAAAACAAAACCGCTACAGCTGTATAAGTAATTTGGAACAACCCATAATTAGGCGGCACATGTTAAAGTGAAAAGTAACATCTTGCTTCTCTTACAACAATCATTGGCAACAATGAACCCATGTCAAAGTCCAAATTTTCGCCTTAACTTTGCAAACACCTTCCCATGAGTTCCATCCCATGGGAATAATAACTTACAACTAACCACCACAGCATTTTTGGTCATGCAATGCTTAACTCAATTTTTAATAGGGTAATACATTAACCAAAATACTACTACATAATTGAAATGACATGGAAACATTAGCTAAGAATTCGGGCTGAATTCAATTCACCTGAGGGAACTGAATTAAACTACTATTTATGATGGGGGTCTTCATATGAGGCGATATGGTGACTTATTTATACGTCATAAGAAATTGGTAAACCAATCTACTTACCATGACTAATACAGTGCAAATGAGTAAATATTAATGTCAAAAATTCCCGAACATTTATCTAACGCAAATTATGATAACTATTTGGAGAAAGATATCTGAAACAATCGCAAACTTATTAAAGTGCTGCAGTTACGGGGAAATTCATTAATTCATTTCCAAAAGTTTTGTAAATAAATTACATACTTGTCTTTTCTCTGAGTTTTTATCTTATTTTTAATTAACAAGACTTTTTAGTATTCTTTCCACAGTATCGTCCAGAGTGATTGAACGTATTAATATACATGCAAATTTAATTCCATTTGTTTCTTTTGGACGTGCATTTGACGGTTGACAACTGTGAAAAAATGTGTTGACATGTCAACCGGCACATTAATTTGATATGTCACGTATGAAAAATTTATCTCAAAAAAATTACAATATTACACCCTGTACGGTCAAAGAGCTTATTGACTAAAGTTGGTCGTTTCGGTATCCTTTACAACCATCCAAAGTGTGCCAGTCTAATTATGAGACATCCTATAAAATATGCAAGCATCAACTGAAATGGTAATAGTGTTCCACTTTTGAACTGAACTGGTGCAAACCACACTGAAATAATCCAGTTTGTATGTAGGTACCTACTTCAATGTGCAAAAACTTGATCCAGAACTCTGGAGAGCTTATTTATTTTGTTGCATATGCAGTGAGTTTCTTGACATTTTCAAACGGGATTATTCACGTATTGCTTGATCCTAGTTTTGATTATCGTTAAAAACTCGACCAGTCCTACAAGATTGAGCACTAAAATTTTCAGCAGATTTCCACCAATTTTCCAGTCAACTCTCAACTCTAAAAAACGCTTGAGTAACCGGCCATTATGTATGCAACCAACAATATATTTTGACACAGTAAAAATATATATTGCTAATAAAAATAATTTCTGTAGGTTATTTGCTCGACAGAATAAAAATGTATTTATTATAAAGTTATAATCACATATTTATCTTTGCATAATTCCTTAACTTTTTGTATTTATTTAATTTTTTTTACAGACCTGCACATTTATATTGATTGCATCTACATAAATATAATAAAATGTATGTAATAAAACAGTTTATTTAAACTTGGTTTGTACATCGTAAATTAGGAAAAGACTAATTGGGTTTAACATGTTTTTAATCAAAAATACAAAAGCGGTAAGATTAGGTCAAATGTTTTGTTTTTAGGTTTCACTTTATGATTTCTTCAATTATAAGAAAAAAGTTCTTTTCAAGATCATCCGCTGTACTCAACTACAAGTAGGTACGGTCGACAGCAGAAATAATGTCACACTTTTAAAATATAAATTTTTTCTACAGATGATGTACTACTAGGTAAAAGAAACCCAAAGTATCTGTTTATGTAAAAAACAAACGAGTTTAAAGTTTAACAGGTAAACATTATCCCTGCTGTCGGCTGTACCTAGTATACAGGGTGATTCACGTAGCCCGTCCATTAGAAGCTTTTCAACTTCCAGTTGGATTAAAAATTTGAAACTTGGAAGGCAGTCATTATTAGTCATGCTCATTCTATCTAAAATATTTTGAGCTCTCTAGCTATACAGGGTGTGCAAAAAGTCGGTATCCACTTTCTTATTTTAAATAGAAACGTACCATTTTTTCTACATGGTCTAATTGGTCTTCCAACTCTGAGTTTTTATAACATTTGTTATGTAAACTTATTTGACAATTTTTGACATTATGTTAATTTATGTGAAAAAAAGGGTCAATGTGGTAGCTTACGAAAAAATTCGTATTCGAAGTTGAAAAACTTCTAATGGACGGGCTACGTGAATCACCCTGTATACCTGTGCTAGTATCTAAAGGATTTCATTCACAACTGCTGACCGAGGATTCTTCTAAATACAAATTTGTTACAGTGTTGATTGGTCTTCATGATAACTGGGCGAAAATGAAAATTAAACTATTTTTCCACTTTTACAGAGTGTTTCATTAATAATTGTACATAAACTAACTGGATAATTCTTGGAACAAGATATAAAGATTTAAACTAAAACTACTAAATAAAATGTGCCTCCTTACTGAGATACAGAGTGTTTTATTTCCACATTTTAAAATTATTTTTTTCCATTATTTTGTTCAATATTCAACATAACTGTTCAATATTTCTTAATTAATCATATTCGGCAAAAAGTTTGAGTCCTGCAAAACACATTAAACTACAGTAAAATAAAGTTTCACGCTATTACCAGAGGCGTAAAAGAATAGTCCTCCTGCTCAAACCTCTACGCCACTGGTGGAATCGCTTTTTTACTATAATTATTCATTTTTTAGGCATTTTTTACGAAAATAATGTACTCTTACTTCACGACAATAAGGTAATTATTTTTCGAGATAGCTAAAGATAGAGGCGCGCAATATTCCGATTTTAATGTTTAATTTATTGCACATATTCGTATTGATCACTTCGAAATCTTTACTCATAAAATTGCAATAGTTATGTAAAATAAACTTTAATAATGTTGAAATAAAATACCCTGTATCTCAGTAAGGAGGCACATTTTATTGACCTGTTTTAGGTTAAATCCTCATACCGTGTTTCAAGGATTCTCTAGTTAGCTGATGTACAATTATCAATGAAACACTCTGTATAATATAGCTATTTATGTAGTAAGTTGCAAAATGAACGTGTTTTTCGCACTAGACGTGAATATTACCAAACGAGCGAGGAGAGTTTGGTAACACGTCGCGTGCGAAAAACACGAATTTTGCAACGTACTACATACAAGATTTTTTATACAATCGTGGCCAGAATTGTTAAAAATGTAAAAAGAAAGAATAAAATTGCACATTCTTACTGCATAATCTAGTTGCACAATTTTTCGTTTCCAAGGAAATGCGACATAACAGAATCAACATTTCATTGATAATTGAGGTGTTTGTCAATTAATTTTACATTTTGTATCTAGTGCAAAAAAGTGACAGTATAGTGAAAAAAAACACGTTATTTCAACATGAAAATGACATTCAAAATAGTACCATTTCGATACGATTGTATAAAAAAGCTATTATGGCACTCAAAACAGTGCTGTAATAACTTTTTGGGTTTTGTAATAGCGATAGTGCCATTTTCTTTTTTCAGGTTGGTAGTTGTGATTTTAAATGTCATTAAAACATCAAATAAACGTCAAAATGACACGATCTACGAGTAATTTCGAATCTGACATTTACTTAATTTGGTAGTACCAACTACGACCAAATTCCCCAAATTTTTATTTAAAATTGATCCAAAGTAGAAAAACTAGTACAAAGAAGTCGTTCATAAAGCAATTATGGCACTCGTCCATTAGTCGTTCATTACAAAACTAGCCGCTACGCGGCTCGTTCTGTAAACTTGAACTCGTGCGATAAAATGTTTCTTATGTCACTAGTTGTTTAATGTACTATTTTAGAGATTGAGAATCTATTGAACCAATTATTAAAGAGTAAGTATTAAGCAATGACTACTTTTTGCTACTTTATTTGAGTTGTCACAAGCTAATAAAAATCATGATGTAGGTAAAAAAAATCATTCGAGCTCGTGATTGTTGCCCATGACACTGCTTTTGTAAAATGATTACATAATCATGTATTTCATTAATTAAATCTCGGCAAATCTATTAAAAAACAATGCCAATTCCGGGTTTGGAGGTATTAAAGTCTTCCCATTGCCATCAAAAGAATGTAATATCCTCGGTAATAACAAATAATGACACAAACGCGTAATTATGTTATGTAAATAAAAATAAGTAGTTGTTTGTGGAAACTAAAAATCTTTATTATGCTCCAATATCCTCAAATAAATGAATAGTTAAATTTACTGTCACCCGGTATTTCTGTTATTCTGATTTTTTTTAAATATCGTGAAAAACAACAAGCTGTGGAAACAAAAATATTTTGCAACACTTCATTTTGGCGTCATCTCAATGAGATTGGAAGTACATAATTGAAAAATTGCGGCCGTGAGTAAAGTTTTGAAAACGTGAAACGGTAAGTTCCATGAACTCTTGCATTAGAAAGAAACAGAGAATAAGATTTTTTTAGTAAATTGTTGGGAGTTAGAAGAAATCAATGTTTTCCCTAAAGTGTCAAATTTCCTTATAAATGTCAATTTTCTTTAATTTTGATCCCAATGGAAAAACGAGAAAGCGACAATTTCCCAGCTTTTTAATTAACAGAAACGCCTGTTTCGTTAACTGAAATTAATTTTTAATAATCTTCCAATCTATTTGATTTGAATTACCCATGACATCCTTGAATTAATTCATAACAACTGTTGGAAGAAATTTACGCGGCTTAATGGCCAACATGTGTTTAGGTTTTAGACTAGTCATGTCTATTTTGCGTTCATCCCACCCATACAAATAGTGGTTCGCATCGTGTCCACCGTTACTAATCGAATTGTTGGTAACTTCCAGTTATGGGTGACACGGAGGTACCACCATCCAAACCAAATTCCAAGGAATCCAAGACATCACAGAAAGAGTCCAAATCATCAGAAAACTTAGCAACCTACGATGCAATTCCAAATTCGGGGCCTGAAAATTCCAAACCAAACGTCGAAACCGTTTTTAAAAACCCCGACTCAAGCAACTCTTCCACTGAAAAACTGGCAAAGAATGTTACTGACGAACAGGATGTTAGTATAAAATCCGACTTAACTCTGACTCAAAGAGAGAGGACGAACCTGAAGAACCGCAGTGATATCTTTTCGCTTAACTGCACCAACAACAACCCAACGGCAACGATATTTTCTTTTACCGGAGTACCATCCAAAAACATACCTTACCAAAAACAAGAAAATTCAAGCGATATTACCTCGGCCCCACTACTTGATCCTAGGTCTAGTGACACACTGAAATCGAATGAATCAAGTGGTTCTAGTATCACTAGGAATCCTTTGACGGGAACCGGAGTCAACTCAAACGACGAATTTAAGGTCAAGTCACACAAACGAAAAGGTACCGAAGTATATTAATTTGCTGTTGTAGTTGTTGAGATTTTTTCCCATTTTAGATGGCAATCCTGTTCTCGGCCTGGGTTACGACGATGAAGTCGAGTCCTTCCACAGTAGAAACAGTCAAAGAATTCCACCAGGAGGTCATTCAAAGGGATTGTGGTGAACAACCAGTTTCAAAAATACACAAATTTATCTACTTTCAACGTATTGCTAACTAGAAATAAATTAATGTGCAACTCGAGTTTCAGCTATTTAATTTATACTTTGTATTCGCGGCATAGTGTTATTGGTTAACTCAAAGTTATTTAAAATTGGCAAATAATAATATGTTTTCCATGATGGTAGCGTTTTGGTGAAAACGTAATGATAACGTTATGATTTCTAACAAATAAGGTTAAACTACCTTCATATAAAGGTGATATAGACAACAGCATGGTCCAACGTCGTTTTGATTTTTCTTTGTCATCTTGAAACTTGTACTTGTGTCTTCGTCCTTTGGGTTCCCGGAGGAAGTCATCATAATCTGGCATAACACCGCCAAAAACTTTCATTAGCACAAAAACACAATAATAATTGTCCGCATCCAAATGACACTTAACCAATCACAGACCATTATCGACACATTCTAATGCACAATAAAAAAAATCCACGTCTGGACGAAAAAGAAGTCACGCCAGGATGATTGAATAGTTACTACTGAACAACATCATTTGTGATTCCTGTACTAAAATTAATTCCACATTCCATGCCATCAATTCAGGGTAAAAATACTATTTTTATCGGGCATTGTTAATGAATTGGGACAATTACTAAACAACACTGACCGACAATAATTATTACGGTTGTGACAGCGCGTCTCAGTTAATAACTACATAAGAATTGTTCGGTATTAGAGCAAAAACAAAATAAGAGTCGTTTTTACGCATGCTAGCCAATATCTGGCCTTTGTCCAGCAATTTTTCAAGCCGGGCCGCAGATTTGCGTTGATTTATTTTTGGAGTCTCTACTTGTAGGTAAGCTTTGACAATGACGAGATATCGGAAAGTTCATTCACTTTTCAAAAGCAGCGGAGCAGTTAAGACCCAGACGGCTCACATTGATTGGGGGAGTTAAGTGTCACTTATGAACTTTGAACTGAAAAAAAAATCTAATCGGATAGGCAAGCATTCATCAGAAAAAGACGTTTTTATTGTAATAAATGTTTATTTCCTGCATAAAATTGATGATTCATATTCTGACGCTAGTCCTGTCTTACATCTTCTTTACTGATCCTTTATTTAAAAGTTACTATTCCCTTTTCCTTATTCTTCAGTTAGTGGTTACCTAAGTAGCTGTGGCGTTGTTAATTTCAGAATTAGAACCAGTAGTGGGATCCTGGAAAAAGCGATTGCGATCGAGTCGCTATCTTTACGATTTCGGTCGCTTTGGAGGGAAGGGGTTTAGGGGAGGATCTTTTCAAAAATGCGAAACCAATCATTTTTCAGGAATTTGTTAAGGTGAAAAGTTTTCAAACTACCTAACCTAAGTATCGTGAACGTAAACCTCGTGGACTTTAATACACTAAACAATTGTCACTTATAATATTCCTAGTGCATTGATTATTTCCGGAAATTTTTTCGAATGCATTTCTAAAACGTATTAATTAGCCCGAGTGGAACATGCATAAGAATAAAATTTCCGGAAAAAAAATAATTCAGAAAATTTTTACATTGTCATAGAAACAACATCGAATTCTATTTTTCTATTGGCTACTTTTCGGTGTCGTGCGATTTTCATCAAAATAGATACCAACGATACATGATGACTTAATTCAGTAGTACATGTGCAAACATTCGGAAAAATTGATCATAAGAGTCAAGAGTTACGACAATTTTCAAGAACTCTTCCTCCGTTATCAACCGTTTTCGAGAATATATTTATTAAAAAAAGCCGGTAAATTTTTTGATTTTATATCCGCCTCTCAAGTTTGTAACAGTTACTCCGGGACACTCTGTATACAAAAATTGAGATATGCGTATGGATTCAAACTTGCGTTTCAATCTGACAGAGTTAGAATATAAGCTACTGTATATTATGAATCCAACAAATTATTATAAATGTAACAAAATTTGTGGAGGATATTATTTTGGTATAGAAACATACTTTATGGTACGATTGTACCTAGGACTTTTGTTTACAGATATTTTTTCTGAATGTAATTACAAATGTCCAAGTTGACTGGGATATAACGTTTATTCAAGGAAATAATTAAAATGTTTGTCGAGATTAAGATTTTGTAAAATTTGCAAGCACGTTTTGAAGAAGAAATTCAAATAATCTAGAGATCATGTAAAAGTGGTTTCGGAAATAAAAATTGTTATTTTTTACCTACAAAAGTAATAATATTGGTACATATTATGAACAACAAGATAAAGATTATTTAAAAACCCCTTGTTAATCTCCAAATAACGATAAATATGCAATATCCGAAGAATCGCTTTTAAAGCAGCACCTTTGGAGTTGTAGAAACGGTTTCTACTAAAAACAGGTAAACTTGGGTGCCGGAGGCTATAACCCTTCCACTTGTACCTGAAAATATCTGAAAATCCAACCCCTAAGCCGTCATCTACCAATGCCATTCATAGGGATGCACCTTCGGAACACCAAAAAAAGCGACAGCCTCTTGGAACTCTCTGTTTCACCGATGGAAATCTATTGCGACTCGGCTGATATCTATCCAAAGCAACCGTTTTCGGTTGCTTAGAAGCGACTCGGTCGCAATCGCTTTTTCCAGGATCCCACTACAGGCTGGTAAACCACCAGAGTACCACACGTCCTCAGTAAATGAGTTAAAACACTGAAGAAAACTAGAAAAACCTAACAGTGATACAAGCTACACACTAGAGCTAGGCAAATAAATGATCAGATTAATCGATAATTTCATCGATCATCGACAGTCTTCGATAATCGAATATAAAATCTAATAATCGCCCACCCATCGTAAAAAGCGAAGTAAAACATTCTCAAGCAATGCCGTCCATAAAAATGGCCAATGATCATTGAGCAGTCAAGGGAAGACGGGAGGAAATAGAAAGAAGTATGCACGACATATCACCTATGAACCAATGATGCCTCCTAGCAAAGAACCTAGCAAATCACCTTATAAAATCCTTCAAAATCACAGATCACAGAAAATCATAATAAAACTAATATCAATCCAGTCCGACAAAACTTGTGAAGGAGTAGACACCGCGATAACATATATCAGCTACTCATAAAACACTAATGTTCACGAGAGTTTACTTAGTACAGTAATGGCAGATCACCCAGATCGTTCGCAACGAACTCCAGAAAACCTATGGAAGATGTAAAATTCTATTGATCAATTTGTCTCTCAAAACTCGTTCAAGAAGTCGACTACAACCACTGAGAAAATAAGAAATTATTTTCCAAACAGCCATTTCATCATTTCATCGCGATTTCTGGCTGTATAAACCAACTTTCGATGGTCTTTAGTCCCGTTCAATGCCTTATATTTCTCAACCAAGACATCTTTTTCCTTCATATTCCTCGCTTTCCTTCAATTTTTCCTTCAATTATAAGCTGCAGAACGTTATATTTCTCATCCCGCATCATATGTCCCAGATACGCAGCCTTCTTTCTTTTAATTGTGTTCAGTAGTTCACGACTTCTATCCACTCGCCGCAGGACTTCTTCGTTGGTTATTCGTGCCGTCCAAGGGATCTTTAGCATCCTGCGATAGAGCCACATTTCAAAAGTCTCTACCCTGCTCATGGATGCCACCTTCATCGTTAATGCCTCCACACCGTAAAGAAGCACTGACCACATATAGAATTTAACAAACCTTGTCCTGAGGTTCAGATCAAATTCAGTGTTGACAAAAACCTTTCTAAGTTTGATAAATGCGCTTCGTGCATTTTCAATTTTGCGTTTGGAATGTCTAATTTTCTGACAGCCATGTTCCCAAATACTTGAACTTGCCAACTTTTTCTTTTGATAGGTTTCCAAACGTTAATACAGCGTCCCTTGTTATGTTCGGGTCTCGGGAAACAATCATAAATTTCTTCTTTGCAATATTCATGTCCAATCCCATGAGTTGCCTTGAGCTCCTACCTTGTTGACAAGTTCTTGCAGATCTTCTATCTTTTTGGCAAGTAGTATTGTGTCATCGGCATACCGAAAATTGTTTATCCATGTACCGTTGATCTTTATTCCCTTTTCCATGTCAATAAGTGCTTCTAGAAATATATTTTTTGAATAAAAATTGAATAAGAGAGGTGACAGAACACAACCCTGTCTCACCCCTTTGCAGATCTTTACAGCACTGGTTGTCTCGTTTCCAATTTTTACTCGGGCTGTTTGATTCCAGTAAAGATTTTCGATACATCGGATGTCTTTCTGGTTAAGGTCCGACTGTTTGAAGATGTCAATGAGTTTGTGGAGTAGATATTACGTTATATTATCCACGTATTTGATCAATTCTGACCCAAAAGCTCGTTTTTCAAACTAAAGATAAAATCGTTTCATAACTGCCATCATGTCTAAGCCAGTACAACCCAGTCGCGTCTGGTGCTGTTGAACTCTGATTAAATAGCAAACAGTTACCTTCAAAAAGATGTCAAACAGCAGACTCAGGTGGATGTGAATCTATGAAATAAAACTATGAAGCACAACAATCAACTCCAATATCGATATTCTCCAGAGCTAGTTACAAGAGAAATCGGAAGAGCTCTACGCCTTATTTCTCAAAACGTCAAAACGAGACGATACACTAGTAATTTCAAATCTGGCACCTAACTAACCTTGGTAACAACTAACCAAAACTAAACTCCTCAAAATTTTATTTAAAAAAGTTTAAAGTAGAAAAAACAGTATAAAGAACTCGTTCATACGGCAATTATGGCACTCGTCCATTATAAAACTCGTGGCTGCGCCATTCGTTTCCTAAACTAGGACTCGTGCCATAAAACGTGCCTTATGTTACTCGTTTATGTACTTAAAATTCTTGGAAATATCTTCAGACGATAACAAAATATCAAAACCAATAGAATTTTAGCTATAGTAGAACTTTTTTAACAACTCCACGATCGCATAAAATTGTTAGAATGTAGGTACGAGCTGTAACAAGCGTATTATCTGCGATCTCTATTGCTCGCAGAGAACGACAAGTTTATCCAAGTTACACTAAATGTGATATGGTTTAGTGGGTGTAGACTTACGGAAAGCTGCACCCTTTAAATCGCACCCTCGTTGGCGTCTCATTAAAATTCACAAAAATGAATGAGAGACCAGATTTACAGCAAGGTGGTGCTTATAGTTTCGTCTCGCTCACTTCAATAAATAAGAATGAGACACCAACGGAGACGTACCGGTCGATCACAGGTTTAAAAAAATCCACTGAAGCACGTCGCATCGAAGGTAACTCGGACAAACATGTCGTTCTCTGTGAGTTAAAAGACGCAGTCGATACAATACGCGTGTTACAGTTAATTGTAGTAGGCATTCTGACAGTTTTATGCGATCGTAAAGTTGTTAGAAAAATTATATTATATTCTATTCTATGCTGACGAGGACAGGTGTAACATAAGCGATCGATTTAGTATTAACCCCCACTACACCTTGATTATTTGAAAATAAAAAACTTGAAACGCTGGTTTGGCTGATTTAGCAACATTGTAGACAGCATAGCAAGGTCTGGTAAGATCAAAGGCATCGAGCTTTACCGAACCGACCCGAACGCCGGCACTAAATGACCTATGTTGCCAAATCAGTCAAACCAGCGATTCAAGTGTTTCATTTTCAAATAATGTGAGTGTACATGCTTATTAACAATCCCAAACTATCCAACCAAAAAATTTGGAGCCAACTTCATTGATAATGTACTTTCTATAAAATGGTCAAAAAGGAATTTGCCCAATCATTATGGGTTTATCGCAACAAAAGTATTTCCAGACACTACTTTACTATTAAGAGATACTTAATTATACAGCGTGGTCGACTTCAACAGCTCGAATTCTATGATATGTAGCTAAAAATTTTATTTAAGAACACAAACTAGAAAAAAAATCTGCAACCGGAAATTATTTTTGAATTTACAGAACGAGCCAAAACGATTATACAGGGGCAAGTAACATTTTTTTTAATGGAATGTTGTGTGTAAAAGAAGATTTTTTGGAGCCTTTTCTTAGACGCTTTTCACTCCAATATTGTCACTGACTATTTCCAAACCATTTGGATGTATGATTTTTTTTTGTTTAAATAATAGCATCTGTAAAAAAAATGTTAAAAAAATTACTAGTCACAATTATAAGTTTTAAGAAAAAAATATGTAAATACTAGTTAGGAAACATCTATGGAATGTCTTTGAATCGTCTTTACTTTTGAAAAATTATACAGGGTGGCTAAACTTAATTTTTGAATTTTTGAATGCAAAAAAAAAATCGCTACATCCAAGTGGTTTGGAAATAGTCAGCAATAATATTGGAGTCAAGAGTCTAGAGAAAGACTACAAAAAATCTTCTTTTACACACATTCCATTTGAAAAATGCACTTGCCCCTGTATAATCGTCTTGGTTCACCCTGTATGTTCGAAAATAATTTCCGGTTATAGATTTTTTTGGTAATTGTTTACAATTTCCACTCTTCGCTTTTTGTGCTGTTTTTTTTGGAATCGTAAAACATCATTAGAATGCCATTTTGAGCAATGAAAGGTTGTGCAAATGATAAATAATTTTATGCAAAATTTATAGGGAAAAAAAAGATGTGCTAGGGCAAGAAAAATGAGTAAAAATAAAAGTAGTTTGCACAAGAAGAAATATTGATTTGCGTAATATACAGGGTGATTCACGTAGCCCGTCTATTAGAAGTTTTTCAAGTTCCAGTTGGATTAGATATTTGAAACTTGGAAGGCAATCATTATCAGTCATGCTCATTCTATCTAAAATATTTTGAGCTCTCTAGCTATACAGGGTGTACGAAAAGTCGGTATCAACTTTCTTATTTT
The DNA here is from genome assembly GCA_951805265.1 of Schizotus pectinicornis. Lineage (NCBI taxonomy): Eukaryota > Metazoa > Arthropoda > Insecta > Coleoptera > Pyrochroidae > Schizotus > Schizotus pectinicornis. Next base: position 5,798,108 of record OX638202.1, on the reverse strand, counting down.
AAATAGAAACGTACCATTTTTTCTACGTGGTCTAATTGTTCTTCCAATTTTGAGTTTTTATAACACTTGTTATGTGAACTTATTTGACAATTTTTGACATTATGTTAATTTATGTGAAAAAATGATCGAAGTGGTAGCTTATGAAAAAATTCGTATCGGACAGCCGGTTCAGAATTTATGACAACCAATTTGTAAAGTACTTAGTTCAAAGTCCAGACTAACTCCTGATATTTTAATGTTGGTTCCATTTTGTACCATATGGGCCCAAACAATTTTCAAATATTACAGCCAAAAATAGTCAAAAAGTCACTTTTTTCAAATGGCATCTATTGATTTTTTTTGCACCATTCGTTAGAAAATTGTATTTTGGGATGAGTTACTTAAGCATTCCCTATACCTAACTTCATCCACTATCAAATTAAAAATTAAAATCCAGAAATTTCATCAATTTTGCACAAGATTTTTTGGTTTTTTAAGTATGCCATGGAAACAAAAGACAATTGCAACAATTTAATTATAAAATGAATATCTTACTAATTTTATAAAACAACAACAACAAAAACTATCAAGAACCATCTTAACACCAAATTCTAATGTAAATGTTCAATGTGAGCATCATTTTGATTACTACATTCTATCATTTTATATCATTGTGTAACTCTTCTTATTTCGTTGGTGTCAAGACTGTCAAATGCTCTTATTATTCTCCCTCTCAATTCGTTTATGTTGCAAAGTGGTGAAGTATAAACTAAATCTTTTATATTCGACCCCAAACATAAAAGTCTAATGAGGTAAGGTCTGGAGATAATAAGAGCATTCAACAGTCTTGATCTCAACGAAATTAGAAGAGATACACAATCTGTTGAAAATGGTTTAATAGAATGTATGTAGTAATCAAAATGGTGCTCACATTGAACACCTACATTAGAATTTTGTCAAGATGGTTCTTGGTAGTTTTTGTTGTTGTTTTTTTATAAAATTAGTAACATATTCATTTCATAATTAAAATGTTGCAATTGTCTTTGGTTTTCATGGCATACTTGAAAAACTAAAAAAATCTCTCGGCAAGATTGATGGAATTTCTGGATTTTAATTTTTAATTTGATAGGGGATGAAGTTAGGTATAGGGAATGCTTAAGTGACTTATCCCAAAATACAATTTTCTATCGAATGGTGTAAAAAATATCTGTAGGTGCCATTTGCAAAAAATGACTTTTTGACCATTTTGGGTGCAATATTTGAAAATTGTCTGCGCCCATACGGTACAAAATGGAAATACCATTAAGATATCAGAAGTTAGTCAGGACTTCGAACTAAGTACTTTACAAATTGGTTTTCATAAATTCAAAACCGTCTGCCAGATACGAATTTTTTCGTAAGCTACCACATCGACCCTTTTTTTCACATAAATTAACATAATGTCAAAAATTGTCAAATAAGTTTACATAACAAATGTTATAAAAACTCAGAGTTGGAAGACCAATTAGACCATGTAGAAAAAATGGTACGTTTACATTTAAAATAAGAAAGTTGATACCGACTTTTCGCACACCCTGTATAGCTAGAGAGCTCAAAATATTTTAGATAGAATGAGCATGACTGATAATGACTACCTTCCAAGTTTCAAATTTCTAATCCAACTGGAAGTTGAAAAACTTCTAATGGACGGGCTACGTGAATCACCCTGTATACATGGTGACGAATGCGTTGGTGTAATTAGTTTTTTGAAAATCGAAGAGTGGGTAAAGTAAACAATGACCATTTTTTTTTTTAGTTTGTGTTCTAGCTATCATAGAACTCAAGCTATCAAAGTCGGACGTACTATTGCCCCACCCTGTATACTGCATGCCCTGTATTATTTCTGAAGCTGTAGCTAGTCGTAGATTAGCAACGAAAAACTTCTGTTGGTATTTTTTAACATTAATTAAAGTTATTAAAGTTTACTATCCCAATAGTAAAACAGAGGTTGATTGATATGGTTTATAAAACAAAACAAACCTGTAGATTATTAGCATCTCGTTTCAGATACAACAAAACCAATAGTGGCATTATTAATAACTGAAACTGGACTTTACTTATTTAATTTAATATTCTTCCAATAAACTTAAAACATTAAGTACCTACCTGTGGACATAATAAAAATATCTCATACATTGATTAAATTACTTGCATATTTTGATTGTTTTAACAATAGCAAGAAGAATGTCTAGTGTTGTTTGTAAGTACGATAAAAAATAATCAATAAGATTAATAGCTGATTATTTAAAAATTGATAACAAAAAAAGGTTCAAATAGAAAAGGTCACGGAGGAGAGGCCGTTTATCAACAAACAAGAGTAACCAACTGTATGCTAACGCAGTGACAAACGTTCAGAACGAATATTTGAAACCTTCTGAATCTAAAAACAACTATTGTGTGTAAATTAAATAATTAGTACATTTCATAATAACAAACTCACCTTGGACATGTTTTACCGATTTTGGTGTTGATGTAGATGTCATATTTAAAAACACCAACCAACCGAAGCCGCTACACGCCCTGTCTTACGCATTTTCACACATTTTCCGGCACCAAGAACATCACATTTTTCCGGCTCTCATTCATGTCGGGAAAATTGAAGCGAAAAAAGATAAAAAATAGATTAAAATATGCGACTGTGTTTGTGCTGTCATCTACATGACAGCTCCGCTCCAGTCTCCTTGACAGATGCGCCCTCGATCGATAACTCGGCCGATAAATGTCGGTATTGCAGATTATTTTGCGACAGTGCCAAATTTACTTACTCGTCTTATAATAACTTTTTTTTGAAGAATTTTGGAAAAACGTTAATAAAATTGAAGCATCAGACGAACATTGAAAAATTTCGAGTTTCAACATTTTTTGTTATTGTCGGTAACCGCGTTAAACGTCGATTTTTTTTGGTCATTTGGCGACATGGCAACGTTGCTTTCTACATCTACTCCGAAATTTGTAGAATCAAAACACCAATTTGTTATTATTTATTATTGTTAAAATGGGCCAATTACGAATATTTTGGTACAAATGCAAGTACTGAACTGAAATCTGGAAACTTGTTCAATTACGCCCTTTATTTTGGAATAATCCGTAGGTAAGTTGCTCTTTGAAAATTTGTTGTAATGTTTACAGTTTTATTGATTATTCCTGACAATTTTCTTTATTCGTTGTAGTAAATATGGGCAACTCAGGACTAACCCAGCACGTTGTGACCGCACAAAAGACCGGAGTGTTGAAAGTGTCGCAGGGCCATCTAAATTCGTTTCCTCCCGACTTCAAGTTACTGGAGGGCAATCTGCGAACAATGGACCTTTCAGACAACAAGTTTGTGATACTCCCCAACGACATCAGCAAGTTCATGCAGTTGCGCCATTTAAACTTGAACAAAAACAAATTGGCTAAAATACCCGACTGTATCGGGGCATTAACAAAACTGGAAACCTTCAACGCATCTCACAACAATTTAACAACTTTACCGAGAACCGTATCAAATTTGATCAACTTAAAGCAGGTACATTTGGCCGACAACCATTTAAAGGAGATTCCAATGGTGTTTTGTGGTTTGAAACATCTCGACGTCTTGGATTTATCCAAAAACGATATTACTATAGTAACCGCCGACGTTTCTGGATTAAACGTTGTCGAACTCAATTTGAACCAGAACCAAATTTCGGATATTTCACCCCAAATTGCGACTTGTCCCCGTTTGAAAACGCTACGTTTAGAAGAAAATTGCCTGCAATTAACTTCAATACATTCCAATATTTTGGCCAATTCGAAAATTTCTAATTTAACTGTAGACGGCAACTTATTTGAATTGAAACAATTAGCGGATTTGCCCGGGTATGAGGCCTACATGGAGCGATTTACGGCAGTTAAAAAGAAATTGTTTTAAATTTGTAAATTAATGTGAATGAAATATTTCACTATTATGGTTGTGACGTTTTTAATCCACGCCCTACCTCTTCAAGGTATAACAATTAAGCTATACCACTCTCTGAAGAAAACATTGCTCATCTTATACACGTATTTATTGTCGTCCTGTGAAAAATGGTGCCACTCGTAAACGCACTGGTTATTGTTTTCTGCCATAGAGACCTTTAATTGTGGTATGTATGGGGAGCTGTTTTACTATTTATTTTCTATAGCTATCAATGTGTCATTTTAATTCTATTATATTTCTATGTCACTTGCTATAATAATAATCACGTTATTTTCCTTAACAGGTTAACCGCCATAGCGGTCACCGGTGTCCGCCGTAATTTCAAACCGCCTAATAATTTTCATAATTTCCGATCCTGCCAGGCCAAGCGGACGCACTCGTATGTAGTTTAATATGTCAGCGTGTCCGCTGTGGCCCTGCACAATCGCACGTTAAAATTTTCAAAATCGTGTAATATAATTTTAAGATACTCAAAAAATTGACAAAATTGACAAGAAGATACCTCGGTCCTGGAGGAAAGTTTTCTGACAACCCCCTTTGGCGCTTAACCTGTTAAGGAAAATACAATTTTCATTCCAAATTAAAACAAAAATTACATCTTTTTATTTTAAGTAAAATACAGGGTATTTCAATATTATTTCCAATGGAGTTAAAAATTTGAAATTTGGCAGAAATAAACTTTAATTAACGCGCCACTATGTGGCGTAATTGTTTGGTTTATAATTAATTGCATGCGCCGTCGGGACGCCATAAGGTGATTTTTCAGAAATTTTTAATATATTTTTTTATTATTATCATGTTCGTAATATTGCCAGGTATACGTTCCTGTTGTTAAAAATTTGAAATTTGTAGTTGAAGTATCGCTAATTGTATTTTTAAGAAGTTCGCGGAATTTGACGAACTTCTGACACGACTGCTTTATTGAAGCAGTCAAATTTCATGACAATGACGCTTAAACGGTTCGATTATTTGTGACTTAATAACGGTACTTACTCAAGGATCTTTGCAGTACAGGGACCATCAAAATCTAATGTGGTGAGCCGCAAATGGACTAGGTAAACGGTCAATCAAAAATCCCTCCAGGGCTGAAATTTAAAAATCCATGTAATTCATGATATAAAAATATTTCAATTACTCGTTATCAATCTTGGAGGTCGTGATCATGAGGCGGTTCTCGTTAAAATATCCTGTATACTTATAAAACCCATTGCTTTCTTTGGAAAAATTTGGTTTTTTCTTTAACAAAAATTTAATTATCATTAACGAAAAGCGAATTTAACATTCAAATTAACACGAAAATATGTTTATAAATTACAGTTTTGGTACCGATTTGAATTTTTATTTCACTTTAGTACCAATGACAAGTTTTGAACATTTGCGTGATAAGAAAGATAATAAATTTAGATTTTAAATTAAAATTTAATACCCATTGAAAACAGCTTTAACCTATTTTTATTTGTTATTTAAAATTTTAATTTAGTTTTTCTTAAGGAAAATTTATTTTATTTTTTAAATTAAAAGTTAAATGTGTTTTGCAATTTAAATTTTATTTGCTTATTTGGCTGCTTATATTAAAAAAAAATATTTTACGTTAAAAACTTGGTTTTGTCGTGTCTATTTCTATTGGATATGAATTTACATAGCATTTAAGATCTTCATGCGGTGTTTTTATTTAAATTTGTTGTGTATTTTCTTTGTAATTGAATTTCAATGTCATTTGAATTTATCATGACATAGATGTATGTATTTTGATTTTAAATTAAGAATTAAATTTGGTTACGTTATTTCGCTTCATTGTCAATTTCTATGGCATTTAATCTTTTTGTGTAGTACATATTTTTATTACAATTCGTTGTTAATTTTGTTTGTAATTCAATTTACATTACATTTGAATCAAAATGAGACATTGGAAGCGATGTCGCATGGCATGTGGAATGGAAATTCCTGCCACTAAGAATAGATACTACAACGCTTCCTATATTGTAGTAGATATAACAATGAATAATAATTTGCACATTTGGCGCCAAATTTTACTACCAGTAATCAGTGGCATAAACAGAACACACCAACATTCAGCACCATTCCATTTACCACCAAAGTTGGAGAATGGAGAAGGGAAACGGAAACGCCGAAATTTGGCGCCAATCGCCAATGCAGTCCGGCCATGTGCTCCAGCCAATTATCATTATATCTACTATAACATAGGGGGCACTGTAGTAGTCTATTCTTTTCCATTGCACATGCCATGCGACATCGTTCTCAATGTCTTGTTTTAAATTCAAGTGTAATGGAAATTAAATTACAATACCACACGAAGAGATCAAATGCCATCGAAATTCACATTGAATGAAAATAACATAACCGAATTTAAATTGAATTTTTAAATGGCAATACATCTATGTCGTGATAAATTCAAATAACATTAAAATTCAATTGCAAGAAAAATACACAACAAATTTAAGTAAAAACACCGCAAGAACATTTTAAGTGCCATAGAAATTCTTATTCAATGGAAATTAAAAAGGCAAAAAAATTAAAATCTCCCAAAAATGTTCTTAAAATTTAATTAGTAGAAAAAGATATTCTTAAAATTAGTAACAAATTATTTTGCCTATATTTAAAATAAATATATATATATATTTAAGTTATCTTTATTATTCATAAGACTTGTATTATTAATTTCTTAATTTGGAATGAAAATTGTATTTTCCTTAAAGGAGATAACTTGGTCATTACTATCGCAAGTGGCATAGGAATATAATGGAAATAAAATGACACATTGATACCTATAGAAAATAAATAGTAAAACGACTTGCCATAGGTATGTGATGGTATTGTACGTTAGCTAAACTTTTACTATTTAAGTATCAGTAGGTGGCACGGTGTGAATTTAAACTAAACTAAAATTTGTACGTAAACAACGTAAAGACTTAGCTCGTATGATCTCTTTACTGCGAAACTGACAGAAGAGGTGACCATGCGATCATTATTGCAATGACTGTTTATTAAATTAATTAAAATTAAATTAAGTCATGGCCAAAATTAAGTTTCTGAAATTTTCGATCTCCGAATCGATAATAATGATAATACGGGTGCTGAAACAGCTATTAGCATACATTTAGCGCCTAATCACTTTCCGCAATTAAACACAGCTTTAGTGTTTTGTAGTATTGCATAGATGTTGTAAAATGTGACAATCATTGTCAGATCGGTGTCTCGGTGTATCAAACCTTTTATATCATGAAGGTAGTGTTTTATCATATAGATTTATCAAAGGTAATGAGACGGACCCCGACATCACGTGATCAATTGGTCGAAGATTAGATCCTGACACGATTTACAAAAAAGTTGAATTCAATATCTAACAGTGGCTGTAAGTGATACATGCGACGCCACAGTGATAATAGAAATCTTGGAATAATTAGATTTAACTTTCAAAATTAAAAAGGGGTGCCATCAATTATGCCACGTATACCTGAATCCTCTAATCTTCAAGCACGACAGAGTTGAGTGAACGACTGTAATTTTACAAAAGTATTTTGGGGCCAAACTTGATTTCTGTGGATATTATATAATATAAAATATGGTAGCGTTTTTAAACTCTAGGTTTGTGTAAAAAAAATTTGTAATAATAAGTGTTGAGCTGTGTGTAGAATGTTAGGAACGTGGGGCTGTTTCTCGTCATCTCCACATCAGTTCTTCATTTTTTTTACGTTATTGGATGATACAGAAACACCAAAGTTATTGCACTAATGGACTGGAAGTGGGGGTGTGTATTCAAAATATTTTTTTTGATTTTGCCTCATCAGTTATTAAAGCTGGATAAGGTTAGGGGTCCTACAATTTTGTTAAAATATTACGACAATTTCTTTCAAAAAGCAATAAGTATTTAGGCCTTCGAGTCAATTCATTTCAGCAATTGCCGAATTTATTTATACTGTAAATAAATTACAAGTTTTGATGGAGAATTATTCGATTTTGCTTTACTTTGTTTTAGTTTTTTGTGTAAAGTGAAGTTGTTCGAGAATATTTCTTCAGCAAATTATTTATGTACATAAATAATTTGCTGAAGAAATATCTACCTACGTTCACTGGTAGCCAGCAATTTGAAATTACGCATAATTGCCATTCGATGCCTACAATTTGCACTGAATTTTATTGGCCAGATCTGTTGTGCTTTCCCAATATTTTATCCTCGATAAAATAAATGTAAATAATTGTTTGTCTACGCGTTGCAAGCGTGACGTCAGCCGTTGTGAGGTGACGGTTTGCTAAAGGCACGTGTAGCTTTAATTTATGGATCACGGCCTAAAGTCGCAAATAACAAAAAGTGATGTCCGCTTTTTCGACAAAGTGCAGCTAAAAGTTACATCAAAATGGTCCATATGCAAAGCGGCCGGGTCGGCTTCAGCGACTGACGTCACGAGTTGCAGCGCTAATTGTTGTGTTGCTAGTTGATTAATATTTATTGTCGTTATGTAATAACGGGTGTATTTAAAGTTTGGACACTGTACCGTTTCGATTGAAGGTACCCAATGGGGAGTTTCGATTATCAAGAAATATCCTCGCCGGTGTCCAGAAGTGAAATGTAAATCTGAAGGAGACACGTAACATCTGAACTAAAGTATATTCTCAGTTGTACTCGTATAATATCAGGTAGAAAACTTTTAATCGTAATATTTCCCACGTCATTTAATGGAAAACTTCAAAATTAGAATGTAGACGTCACTGCCACTGACCTAAGCAATGACTTTCTCTATTAGCTTTTTATTCATTGATTTAACATATTAGTTCTTCAACTAAGGAAGGTCAATTTTTCGTGTCGGAAAAAGTTTTTTTTTTCACTGAATAATTGCTTTTAATCAGATGGTACGTTCAAATATGAAAAAAAAATATCTTGATGCCTAAAGTGTACTTCTATAATTCAATTACTGACTTTGTAAAAATATGTTGCACATTAAATTTGCTATCTCTATTTTTATGCAAACATTTATGCGATTTCTATCTAAATAATAAACGGTCTTAAAATCGCATTTATATTATTTCACCCTTTTTTAAGAGGCTGATTTGGTTCCCTCAATAGCTTAGCGGTTACAGCAACCAACCGGCAATTGGGAGAGCCGGGTTCGAATCCCGGTCGGGGAATTGAACTTTATCTTTGCTACGTCACATGCCATACATACACACGAGCCCTTCAAAACCCAGATCGACTCTTACGTGCTATTTTCAATAGAGAACTGTTGCTTTGCAAAATACATTTATTTTAGAAAGTCAATTTTTGTATGTATCTTGAAAGCGAGGCTACTTACGACATGACGTGGTGAAGAGGACCTGGCTACTGCCACCGTGAAGGGTTGCCCGCAAGGCGGGTTCTATCGCCTTTGCTGTGGTCGATGGTCGTGGACGATCTCCTGGACAGGCTAACAAACTCAGGGGTACGCTGATGACATTGTGGTTGTAATAAGAGGCATGCATGAAGCCATTATTTCTAGCCTAATGCAAGATGCTTTAAATATGATCAGAAACTGGTGCAGAGAAGAGGAACTAAGTGTCAACCTGAGCAAAACTATCATAGTTCCATTCACGGGGCAAAGGAAGCTTAATTTAACAGCTCCACGACTGAATGGAGAAACAATAGGATTTGACACAAAGGCGAAATACTTCGGAGTTATTCTAGGCAGCAAAATGAGCTGGAACGCTCATATCGACAAAGTTTTTTACAAAGCTAGGATGGCCTTATGGGCCTGTAAAAAGCTGTTTGGAAAAACATGGAGACTACAACTGAAGATGACTTACTGGTCGTTCAATGTTGTAGTAAGACCCATCGTCGCATCTGTTTCCCTTGTATGGTGGACGAAAACTCTGCAGAAAACCGCACAAGGACAGCTGCAGAAGCTACAAAGACTTGCGTGTCTGGGAATCACAAGGGCTATGTGCACTACCCCAACAATAGCCTAAAGAGGCAATACTAGACTTGACCCCGTTACACCTTCATGCACAAGAGGTTGCTCTGCAAGATGCCATGAAGCTGTCCCAGACGATAAACCTAAAACCAGGGGACTTCAAAGCCCATTTAGAGATCCTGGATGTTCTAGAGTCGGGATTTTTAAGCAAACCGCTGGATGGCATGCCGGTTGTGTTTGACTTTGAGACGCTGTACCGAGTAGTCATTAAGGACCGTGTGACGGCGCAGAGAACAATAGCACAACTGAGCAGACATTCATCCGTCTGGTACACAGAGGGATCAAAAAGCGATCAAAGAACAGGCATAGGAATTTGTGGGCCTGGGTATAAAGAAACCATAGCCCTAGGCAGTGTCCCTACAGTTATGCAAGCTGAGATGCTTGCCATAGATTGTTGGGCAAAGAGAGTGCCGGCAATGGAACCTCAAAGAAACAGAAATCTATATTCTAACAGATAGCCAGGCAGTAATTAAAGCTCTAAAAACCTACAGCTTTGAGTCTAAAACTGCCTGGGAATGCAAACAATCCCTGAAGCAACTGGCAGGAGGCAACAAACTCACCCTCATGTGGGTGTCAGGACATCAGGGTATTGAAGGAAACGAAACAGCCGACGAATTAGCCAAACGAGGCACGGAGGCCCCACCCATAGGACCGGAGCCGTTCCCCGAGCTATTCAAAAGCCACAGGAAGGCTGAAGTCTATAGGTGGGAAAGAAATGCTAAAATAGCATACTGGAAACAAGTTCCAAAACAAAGACAAGCGAAAAAATTCATAGACCATTCGCTAAAGAAGGCCACAAAGCTTCTCGACCTGACAAGGAACCAAATGAGACTCGTTACCGATCTCCTCACTGGACACTGCCCACTGAGGTACCACCTCAAGAAAATAGGAAAGACGAACAGTGAGATAATGTAGATCGGAAGAAAAAACTTTCTGTCATTGTGACGCCTTGGCAAGTCGTAGACTAACTCACTTCGGCAGTGTGAGTCTATCTCCTGACGAAGTGAAGGAAAAGTCTTCCAAAGTCATTGCAAACTTTGTAAAGAGTTTATGCTTTTGGGATGAAAATTGGAAGCAGGGTTTGAAGAAAAGATCTCATTGATCGCAGTTTGGAGAGGCTAGAAAGCCAAACGATCTCTCTGTAATCTAATCTAATGTAATCTTCGACATGGCGTTATCAAACGATCGAATTGAACTAAAAGAATATTTGAGATACAAATATTGGACATATCTGGATGGATCTGGAATCTGGATAGAAAGATGCTTACAGAGTGCTGTGCCTTTGAAACTGAGTTATTTGAAAAACAATCTAATTTTTTAGGATTATTCTTGAATAGCAATGGGAGTGTATGTACATACAAAAATGTTCAATTTTAGTTTCTACATTATATCGTTAAAAAATATGCAAGGTGTTAAGGTGTTCTATTTGAAAAAAAAAATTTAAAAATGTTCTACATTAAAAAATTAAATTTAGCCACCCTGTATAATTTTTCAAAAATAAAAACGATTCAAAAACATCCCACAAATGTTTCCTAACTAGTACTTTAATATTTTTTTCTTAGAACTTAAAATTGTGACTGTAGTGATTTTATAACATGCATCTGCATATGCCATTATTTGAACAAAAAAAATGCTACATCCAAGTGGTTTGGAAATAGTCAGCAATAACATTGGAGTGAAAAGAGTCTAGGAAAAGGCTTCGAAAAATCTTTTATACACAACAATCCATTCAAAAAAATATTACTTGCCCTGTATAATCGTCTTGGCTCGCCCTGTATAATCGTCTTGGCTCATTCTGTATGTTCAAAAATAATTTGCGGTTTTATTTTTTTTTTCTAGTTTATTTGTGTTCTTAAATCAAATTTCTAGCTATCATAGAACTCGAGCCATCGAAGTCGGACGCACTATTGCCCCATCCTGTATAATAAATAAAACACTCTGTATCTCAATACATATGACTTTAGTCACATGTTTGGCCACGTGGCTGGCTGGCTGTCACAATCATCAAGTTGTCAAATTCACTTTCCCTTAACCTTAAATTTAAATTGTTATTAACCTGGATTGAAGCCAGTCATATATCCAACATATGTTTTTGTTGTCTTGACCAAACTATCATCTACTTTTATTTTCAAATGGAGCCTGGTACTAAGTTGACAGTTATTAAATTTATAATAATAACAAAGTTGTTGCAGAGACTTCCGACTCTCACCAGAAAGGACATCGTACTGTAGGAGATGGCATGGACAGTAATTTACTCAATTTAACTGAAACCTTATTAAGTCACCGAAACCTGACAGTGAACATTCGACCGTCTACTGAAACGTTAGCATCGTTTAAACCTGTGGAACCCAAAACGACAGTATATTATTTAATACCTAAATACGTTCCGAAAGAGCGCAAAAGGCCTAAGTACCTCGTAGGAAGACTTAAAGAACCGAAATTCATCCCATATGAACCTTATAAAGGTGCTATCGAGCCCATCCTGCCACGCAAAACAGAAGTAAAATTTAAGAAACGATCAAAGAACAATGTGGAAATTCACGATCTGGTCTTTCAAATGTCTGAAATGCGAACAGCAGAACTAAATAAAGTGAAAAAAGTTTCAGCGGAAACCAATGAATTTATTTCAAAAAAACAATGGGAGGTAGAGAAGTTGGCGTATGAGGCAGATATTAAGAATTTAAGGGAGAGCAACTCGCATTTAGAGAACCAACTCAAGTTTCAGGCTCAGGTTGGAGAACACTCCTGCTTCGAGTCTGAACTGTTTTGATATTTTATTCTTGCAGGTAAATAGCGAGTTGAAGACGTTACTGGTGGCAGCTGTTGGCGAGGATCTGGAGAGTCGAGTGCAACATTTAACTGAAGACAAGTTGCAGTTAGCACGTGCATTACTCAGTTCAGCTAATCATTTGACGTCCCATCAGGAGCAAACCGAATGGTTGTCGGGACAATGCGAGGTTTGGAGGAGCAAATTCTTGGCTTCTAGGTACCTTTAATTTGACAATCTTCACGACGGTTTTTTGTTTTATGTAGGGTGTTTTCTCAAAAATGCTTCAAGCCGTAACTCCGTTATTTACTATTCTGTTTGAATAGGTAAACAAATAACTTTGGAAATTATTATTTTAAGTCTACAAAATGGTCTTAAGTCTTTTTTTTTTTTAATTAACTTTGAGGCCTTATTGTCGTTCTCTGTTCGACAGTCATAAACTGGGTTATACCCATCTGCCTCACTTTACGGCTGCTCGAGATGATGTAGTGCAATTACTATGCTGAATACTAGAAATGGTCTCGCGTCAAACATTATGAATATTGTCTTCAGTTATCATGCTGGCACGCGAAAACCAGTAGTGGGATCCTGGAAAAAGCGATTGCGATCGAGTCGCTATCTTTACGATTTCGGTCGCTTTGGAGGGAAGGGGTTTAGGGGAGGATCTTTTCAAAAATGCGAAACCAATCATTTTTCAGCAATTTGTTAAGGTGAAAAGTTTTCAAACTACCTAACCTAAGTATCGTGAACGTTAACCTCGTGGACTTTAATACACTAAACAATTGTCACTTATAATATTCCTAGTGCATTGATTATTTCCGGAAATTTTTTCGAATGCATTTCTAAAACGTATTAATTAGCCCGAGTGGAACATGCATAAGAATAAAATTTCCGAAAAAAAAAAATTTTAGGAAATTTTTACATTGTCATAGAAACGACATCGAATTCTATTTTTCTATTGGCTACTTTTCGGTGTCGTGCGATTTTCATCAAAATGGATACCAACGATACATGATAACTTAATTCAGTAGTACATGTGCAAACATTCGGAAAAATTGATCATAAGAGTCAAGAGTTACGACAATTTTCAAGAACTCTTCCTCCGTTATCAACTGTTTTCGAGAACATGTTTATTAAGAAAAGCCGTTTAATTTTTTGATTTTATATCCGCCTCTCAAGTTTGTAACAGTTATTCCGGGACACTCTGTATACAAAAATTGAGATATGCGTATGGATTCAAACTTGCGTTTCAATCTGATAGAGTTAGAATATAAGCTACTGTATATTATGAATCCAACAAATTATTATAAATGTAACAAAATTTGTGGAGGATACTATTTTGTATAGAAACATACTTTATGGTACGATTGTACCTAGGACTTTTGTTTACAGATATTTTTTCTGAATGTAATTACAAATGTCCAAGTTGACTGGGATATAACGTTTATTCAAGGAAATAATTAAAATGTTTGTCGAGATTAAGATTTTGTAAAATTTGCAAGCACGTTTTGAAGAAGAAATTCAAATAATCTAGAGATCATTTAAAAATGGTTTCGGAAATAAAAATTGTTATTTTTTACCTACAAAAGTAATAATATTGGTACATATTATGAACAACAAGATAAAGATTATTTAAAAACCCCTTGTTAATCTCAAAATAACGATAAATATGCAATATCCGAAGAATCGCTTTTAAAGCAGCACCTTTGGAGTTGTAGAAACGGTTTCTACCAAAAACAAGTAAACTTGGGTGCCGGAGGCTATAACCCTTCCACCTGTACCTGAAAATATCTGAAAATCTAGCCCCTAAGCCGTCATCTACCAATGCCATTCATAGGGATGCACCTTCGGAACACCAAAAAAAGCGACAGCCTCTTGGAACTCTCTGTTTAACCGACGGAAATCCATTGCGACTCGGCTGATATCTATCCAAAGCAACCGTTTTCGGTTGCTTAGAAGCGACTCGGTCGCAATCGCTTTTTCCAGGATCCCACTACAGGCCTGTATTAAGACTTGAAGTAGAAGTTACCGCTGCAGCAAAATTGGTGGTCAATTGGTGAACTGCATTTAAAGACTGCATGTCGGTAATATGAAATTTTTCACTTTTCGCTATTTACCAAGAGAGGTCGCACTTTAGTGAACGTCAAACTGTGAAACGTCACAACTTGTTGTTCGCCCAGCTCCGCTTTATCTGGGGTCCATAAAACCAAAGCGTTGGAGAAACCCAACCAGCCTCGAAGGTCCTAACACCATCTTTGTCGGTATATTATAAAAATATTTACTCGAAAACAAATCATTGGAAGTGATCTACGATTTCGTTAATATGTAAAAAATCACGATTAAGACCACCTTGTAGTGTTTAAAGAGTAATTTCAAAAACTTTTTGGTTTATTCAAATTAGACAATAGATCACGGAGTTACAACTTGAACTCTTGTGTACTGTGTGTCCCATAATTAAATCGAGAAACTTCGGGTGGTTGTAAACTGGTTATAAAGGGTGAGGGCGCAAATACTTTCAGATTAATAAGCTTAAGGCCCAGTTAAAGGAAAAAGTCTTATGGGGAATTCAATACATCTTGTTACATTCGTTGCGCCTTTAGTTGATAACATAGGCAAAATGTAATTATACCAAAAAAATCTGCTGATCATTGGCTTAAAAATGTTGGTTTCAGAAATTCTAAAAAATCATCAACAGTGGAGCTATTAACTAATGAAGTGAACATGTTTTGGCCTTTTTGTAACCCGACACTTCAAAGCTCTATATCTCATGTTTCCGTCAATATTTTTAAAAAGTAAAACCTACAATTTGTAGCCGGCATTATTGTGCATAAATGAACCAATTTTTATACAATTTCGATAATAGGTTATCGAATAATCGTTGTTACCAGTATCAACTAAATTTGGCTGCTTTGCTGGCACCGTACAAGAGCAACATGAGGGCGTACGGATAATTTATGGCTTTACCTGGTTTCCGGGCGTCTAATGGGGTATGTCACAACAATGGACAGTAAACGGCGTTATGGCAATTGGTGGTGGACTCCAGCGGCATTTATTTGTTGTGCAGCTTCAGTGATGCGTTCTCTCAATTCATTTTCATTATTTACCGGTGACAAATTATTTGGAACAAACTTATCCATAGAGATGGATCGGCCGTCGTGGTCCCATTTTGTGGCCTCCATGATCTCCAGATTTAAATCCATAAGATTTTTCTACTGAGGTTGGATCAACGAAAAGGTCTATTCAACACCAGTAAATAATGAAAATAAATTGAGAAAACGCATCACTGAAGCTGCGCAACAAATAAATGCCGCTGGAGTGCAAGATTGATCAAAAGATCTTTTTTAAGAAGATGCCACGCTTGCATTCGACTTAGTGGCAGGCAGTTTGAACACATCTGTTGAGTTTTATTTGTTTTATTTTTTAATGCATAACTGCCACTGCAATTTAACACGTGTTTTAATTCGATTTCCTAATTATTAAAATAATTTCACAATGCGCTCTTGTTGCAGTCAAATGGAAATATCTTTTTCTTAAATTTAAAACATAAAAATTGTTACACCGTTTTAAAAACTACACTAAATGAGCCATCTTTTAAAATAACTTGCCAGGTTAGCGTGGTATTTTTTTCAAAAGTGTGAAGATTCAAAGTTAGGTAATAAAAAAAAATCATGTATCAATCAAAATTGTTTTTTTCTTTCCCAAAGGTCTGGCACTAGTAATGTTTTTTTGCCTTTTGATCAATAACAGGGCTATTCAGGGTTACGTAACAGCATTTAGAATAATATAATATGAAGATTTGAAGTTGTGACACTCTTAAAAACTGATCTAAGGTGTCGATTTTCACGAAGTTCATACAAGTCCCAATATCTCGAAAACTAATAACATTTTACTGAGGTCATATTATGATATTCTGGTCAGTAATAAGCTGGCCTATCATCCCCCCACTAGTTGACGTTGAGTTTTGGGACACCCTGTACATATAATTTTTTTTTATTGAGACTGTTTTTATTGGAATAAACTAATGCAGTGAGAAGTCGTAAAGGAAAAAAATAAGTAAAGACAAACGGCTGCACTACCGTTTCTCTCCAACGCAGCAAGCAGGCACGCAAATTTCCAGAGTGTCAAGTCGTGTCGTTTCTCGATCTCTTTTCAATTCATGGCACTAACAGAGATGGAATAAACGAGGGGGAGGCGAGCTTATTGCACGCGCTAGACAAAAAGTGGTGCGGGTAAATATCTTTTGCACCACGACTTCAGTACCCAAATGCTGTAAACAAAATATAAAAAGAAATTTTTTATTTGTAAAGAAACTTGTTAACCACAGAAAATGTGTTTAACTTTTCTCATTAAATAATTATATTTCGATAAAGTGAAGTAAAAGGTAGAAAATATTTTGCAAAAAATAAAAGATAAATGTCAAACCACACAGAATCGTAAGGGTTGTGGTGCAAATTTACGGTTCCTTCGGCCATCACGGTTGGCACACGGCAGGTCCGAGCTCATTTGTGCGGCCTGGGCTTTTACGTTTTAGAGGACTAAACGGCTGAGGGTGATAGATTTTTATGGTTCCTAACAATAGAGTCGCATTATGTGTAATAACACATGGGCAAACGCAAAGTGTCTGAGCTTACTCTGTACCTGGACGCCAAGTGGTTATATTGGCATGACAGCTCAAGGTCGAATTTACCGTCGTTTCAAATTTGTACTGGGCCTTAAGGTGAATTTTTATGGCGATACTTTTCCTAGCAGTGATAATTTTCTTGTAATTTCATCAAAGTCGAAACTTCTCAAATGAGATCCACATGCTGAACATTTTTATGTTGTAGCTTAATGGTTGAAGAGTTGGCTCGATGGAAGTCAGCCCTAACGTCCCGTGTTAATGATCTGCAAGAAACTGTGAAAGCCTTACTGGAGGACCGATACAGAGCCCAAAAGAAGTCTCTAAAAACCTATTGTTACCTGAGTGGTGCCATCCAAAAACTTTGTGATAATCAACCAGAGCAACCTTTGAAAAGTGCCAACATTGTAGAACTAACCGAAGCAAACTGTAAATTGAGTCAAAAATTAAGTGATAGAACTGACATCAATAAAGACAATTGCGACGCTCTGTTTCAACAGTGTTTGAAGTTACCCCAGAATACAGTTTCTGAAAAACACGCGTTAAAAGTACATATTCATGAATAATAATTGTATTTTGTATTGAAAATGTGTGTTTTAGGTTCTGCAAAATTCTGTGACCATTTCCAATAAACAGGATGCGATATGTAACGCGTTAATGGGAACTGCGATGTCGTTGAGTGGTCAGCAAATGTACTTGCAGCATCCCTCCAGTCACTGTTGCAGCCACTGCACGGGAGAAGTCAAAGACGTATGACGCTGCCCCTTACTTAGATAATAGTTTTATATTCTTTCTTTTGTAACTTTTACTTTTCTGCACTGGGATCCCCGACAAAGCGTTTCGACCGCGTCGCTTCCAAAAAGCTTCAATGTCGACCAAATCTATTGGTTAAACAGAGTTCCGAGAGGCCTATCGCTTTTTTTTGGAAGCGACGCGGTCGAAACGTTTTGTCGGGGATCCCAGTGTTGTTTCCAGTATAGTCTCCAGTCAAACTACATGCAAATAAGATCATTTCTCGACATTTTTCTAATCTAACAAGCATCCCTGTTCCAATTTGAGTTGGTAAAAGTATTGGTATGACTCAAAATTATTAAGTATTTTTTTATTACAATAAAATTATACATAACGTAATATTTAAAAGTAATTTTATTTCTATGAGCTTAACGATAAAACTTGGTCTAAATTAAGATGAAAATTCTATCCAGTACCAATTTTCTGAAAAACTTCATCACACAATGACACATGGAGTCTACTCTAACATACATCTATTATAAGCAATAACATCTGAAATGTGCATACATGATATACTTAATAAAAATCATTATAATTGTATATTAAAGGTATGAATAAAAAAAAGCAATTTCATTTATGTACACCATCGTACATAAGTAACAATATATACAAGGCGATCAATGACAATAAACAGTCATATTCTCCGTTCAGCAGTTAGGTTCACAAATTCTGTTTTATCGCTTCCTATACAGATAGATTTATTATATGTACAACCTTCCTAACTTAAAACCTCAGTCAAATTTACACTTCTTTTCATATCCATCTCGTTCCTCGGATCTTCTCTTTGTGCCCCGCAAATTAAAACCGCCATCCGTCAAACTCGCCACGATTTCAGGCTGAACGGGAATTTCGCACGAATCTTCATTAATCGAATTCGGCGAGCTGGTTTCAGTAACTGTCGATGTCGTATCGGCGTTAGACAAATCCGTCGACACAGGTTCGTCCACTTTATCGTCATCCTCCTCGATAACACCGATTTTCAATTCAGAATCTCCTATTAAACGTTTGTTCTCCAAATGCGGAGCTCCTTTCAATTCGGACGATTTCAGTTGTGAATTGAGTACAGCCGCGAGATCGAACATATCCGGAGGAGGTTCACTCAAGGAACTGCACATTTCACCCCCTAAAGTGCAAAGTCCCTCAGTTTCGTCGAGGAACGCCCCCGTCACCATTTTCTCGACGTTTTTACCGTCGTTTTCGTCGAGAAAACTACCGCGACTTACCATTTTCGTTACATTTTTACTTTCAGATTCGTCGAGAAAGCCGGTCGTCACAAGTTTTTCGACTCGCTCGTTACTTTCGGATTCTTCAAAGGTCGTTGCGGTTTTTGCTACTTCCTTAGGAGTTGGATCGAGAAAATCCCCCAGTTTTGTGACGTCTTTCTCTTCGGGTGCGTCGAAGAAACTATCGGCCGTCACTAAATCAGCAACTTCTTCTCTGCCGGTAGTTTCGTCGAGAAAAGTGCCCGAAGTTACCATTTTTGTCGTCTCCTCGCTGGCACTGTCATCGACGACAGCCGTCGCCGTCGGTAATTTTTCGTCGTCCTTGTTACCTTCGTTTTCGTCAAGAAAGGAGGCGGGTGTTGGCGGCATTTCCGCGTCGTTACTTTCCACCTCTTGAACTTTCAGACTTTCTTCGTTAGATTCTTTGTTGACGTCTTTAGTTTCGCTAATGGTGGTATCTTCGCTGTCCTCGGTCAGCAGCGGCATGCTGCTGTTGAAAGGTTTCTGATTGATGTCGACGGATTCGTCCAAGTTCGGCAACGAATAAACAAAAGACGGACTGTTCATGTCTGAAGACGTCACCGATATAGCCGAATCGGAAATGGGCAGCGACAGCTCCAAGTTGGTTTGTAATTCGCTCGCTATCAACGACGCCACTTGCTGTTGGGAGACCGTTTGGGAAATATTGGGGTCGGTTATTGTTATGGGTAGGTCGACGTTTTTGGGGACTTGGGACAAAATGTCGGTCTCGTCGGAAATTTTCTTTGCGTTTGTACTCGGCACCTCGAGAGGTGTCATTATTGGAGAATTTAGGGTCAAACTAGTTTCTAAAACGTTACTCACGTTCATCGGGTATAAAGCACTGTTCGGACTCAATTGAGACTGGATGACTTTACTTTGAGACGTGTTTTGTTCCTGTTGGAATACGTCAGTGTCGGCGAGGGCGGCGGCCAAAATGTCTTGGTTCTTGGAAGGTTGGGTGGCAAAAATTGGATTGCCACCTCCTTCGGTGCTTTCGGCTATATTCAAATTATCGGTGTTGACCGATAAGAGCATTTGATTGTCTGAATCTGTATTGATTAAGATTTGTTGTCCGTCCGCGTGTATTAAGATGCTGCTACCTTCCGCACTTGCCAGAATGTTAGCTAGATCGGTATTGCCTTCTGTTAACGATTCCAAGAATTTTTGAGCAGCAATCGGATCACCCGTCACTATCAACTGTTGACCGGAATCACTGCTCACACTACAATTGACGGTGGGTAGAGAGGAAGTTTCAATATTCGACTGCACCGCTTCCGTTACAGTTTCCGTTACGGTGTTTGTAACGGCAACTTCTGTTACTGCAACTTCGTCACTAGTGTCGACTTTAGGTACTGGCGGCAGTTCAGAAACCACTTCTGGTTGTGAAACGACGGTTTCGTTTTGTGCTGATACCAACGTATCACCTTTGACGTTGCCTTGATCTATCTGTAGAACGGTATTACCCAAATCGCCGCCTAAACCTAGATTCGGATCTAGAGACATCAAAGCCTCGTTGTTCAGCGGGGTCAAGTTACCAGACTCATCTAAAGTAACCAACATATAGGATTGCGGTTGGCCGTCAATTGTTTCGCTCGGTAAAGCCAAAATTTGCCCTTCAGTTATGGTCGTTTGATTACCCATAGCGTCCTGGATAACTAACTGGTTCAGAGGACGCTCTGTTTGTGACTTAATTTCAGATGGCGTTGCCGTAGCCGGTTTCTCTTGAACTACCGTCGCTTCGGGCTTTTTAGGCGAGATCGGCGCTAGAGGGGGCATAGCGCTTTCGGGTTTCGAAGTCGGTGTAACCAGTTTTGTAGGAAGTTTCGGACTGTCCATCGGTTTCTTCACGTACGACCGTCTGAAATTTCTGCTGGCTTTGTAGTTTAAAATTTCGGGTTTCTGATGTAAAGCGCCGCCACTGGCTTTGATTGCTTCGATTTGTTCTTGCACTTGTTGGTCGAGCAGGGCGTCGTCGGTGCCTTGAATTTTTCGTACAGTCTGACCGTGTTGATTTTTGATTAAAATAGTTTTTTGTTGGAGAGGTTTGTAGGGGACTTTTTGACTTTGTATTTGTATCTTGCGATTGACAATTGGTGTTTTTTCGATTCGAACCGTTTTTGATTGCTGTGGATGAACCGAGCTTAAGACGTGACTGCTTGACGTCACCAAAGTCTGACCGGAGGTAATTCGTTGAGAAACGACCGACTGAGACATGATGTTCTTGGAAATTAATCCACTGGATCCAGGTACCGCCGTCAACTGTACTTCCTTAGGCTTCTGTATGATATTTCCTGTTGAAAGAAAATTGAAAGTTTTTAAATTAGGCAATATTTATTTGTATATCAGGATACTCAACTTGGATTTTTTTTATCACAAATATAAAAATTACTTATAAATAAATACGTAGTAAATTCTTTCCAAAACCACTAGTAACCTACAATAACAATGTATCTTTAGCTGGTTTTAGTTAAAAAAAAGGAAGAATAAGCGTCCAGGCCGTTAAAACACGACTTGATCACCACTGACAGTTGACAACCGTCAAATGCGGTTTCAATAAAAACAAATAGAAACAAGTTTTTTTTTTGCATCATCACCAGACGGTACAATGACGTCACGTTTGATCATTCTGGGTGACTCCATAGAACTTGCGTTCCTACGATTGTCATTTATCTAATGTTGCATCATTGTCGTATTCGCGGGGCGCTATAAGCATGTAAATTTACGATCTCATTGCAGAAACTTTCAAAATTAAAATAAGTTTTTTACTTTTTTCGAGTTTTAGGATCCACATATAAACAAAGGACATCAGAAAATTTGAAGTTATTTGATGAAGTACTTTTAAAAACAGTCATTTGAACAGCACTCAAAATCTTTATTCTTCTCTGAAGTTATTTTAAAAAGTATCATCATAAAGTAATTGATTACCTTTGAAACAAATATAAAAATTCGAAATAATACGAAAAGAAACACAACATTTTATAAATTCTAGCTTTAAGTCAAATTTTTATTTTTTTGAGATACGTCCCTCTCTTCACAGCGACCACTTCACCTATACCAGCCCTAATATAAGTATCAGGTCTAAACCTAAACGCATCTTTATAGTCAATTCCCCAAGCGATAGTTAAGCGCTTGTTAAGATTTTGATAAAAGATTGTAAGCAGGTTATTCTCTCATTCTTAAAGATTTTGAATAGTTGCAATGTTAGTATCTGTACACCTACTAGATGAGGACTCATGAATTAATTTAGATAAATGCTTCTTGTCCCTCTGTAATGGGGTATTTGCCTAAAAAAAATTTTGCACTTTTTATTCTCTAGATGTATGCAAATAACTAAAAGAAGATTAAATACTTTTTTTCCCATTTTTTTATTTCATATTTTCGTAAATATTTGCAATTTGTTTTTGATGACGCATTGGACCCCCGTATCCAAGACTCACACCTATATTGAATGGACTCTTGTTTTTGGCTACTATGCTGCGCTGCTACCAGAGTGCGCAACATGTGTACAGCGGATTGGCATTGGATTTATAAATTGAACGTAAGCAATCTGAGTAAAGCGCCATCATACGATTTCTTTTAGAACTACGCCATGCAGGAGCCGGCTACGTCACAAATCTCCCACTCAAAAAATTAACTCTGAGTGTAATATTGACCCTAGAACCAAATAAAAAAAATAGGGGTCTAATGAAATCGCCTACATTTTCTAAATATTATATTTCCCAAACATGAGGCAAGTACCCCATTGGAGAAATCTGTAGAGAGGGGTGGGGGCTTGTACCATAATAATAGAGTGATGGCCAATCGAATCTAGCCAAAAATCTGGCAACAGCAAACATATCGTACAAAATTAAATGTTACTTATAAAATGTTACTTTACAGTTGATTTTAGAAAAAAAATTACTTTTGTAATAATTGTAATTTTATAAATCTACCATAACGTTTTCCGTGACACTCTCACAACTACAGGGTCATCTAGGATGGCTGAACGTGCCGCTTACCCTATATCGATACCCAACTGTTCCCTTACTGAAGTTTACCTATGGTCTGACAGCAGATAGTACAGATATGATGTACTAGGTAAACGAAACCCAATGCATCTGTTCCATTATTTTATATGCTTGGCATAAATATGAATTTTAATGTATTTGTTTTAGGTGGAAAATAAACGAGTTTGAGGTTTAACAGGTGAACATTATCTCTGATGTCGGCTGTACATATTAATGGCAGTAGAGTTCACGAACATAAGTGCAGAAGCGGTTAAAACACGAAACCATCAGCGAGCAAAAAATTTTGGAGACTACTGACAGTGCACAACCGTCAAATGCGTGGCCAAAGAAAACACAGTTTTCGTCAACATTGCGTTACGTTCAATCATTCTGAAAGACTCTTATATTTGTTTGATAGCGTTAAAAACAATCTCCAAAGGCATTATCAAAAACCTACCTGTGACTAAAGTTTTAGCAACTTTGGTGCCCTTATTCTGATACCCCATCATCTTCTGTTGGGCCGGCGTGAGCAACACCCTCTGCTGTTGACCCTGTTGATTGGTCAAAATCATAATCTTATTGCCGCTAGGTTCCGCTCCGACGTTCCGTATTTTCGTCAATGACCCGGTCACTTCGCTGACAGGTCTCTTAATAATAGTCTGTTTCTTCCCTATCGTATATCGACTAGTTTGAGGTGTAGTCGTAGTGGACGCCTGAGACACGATAACGTACTTTCCTTGTTTGCTACTACTGCCGGGCGTAAATGAATTCTGTTTAATAATCTTAGAACCGACGGTACCCAAAATCTTTTGAGTTTTAACCGTTTTCGGCGTCTTATCGACTATCAACGGCGATTGAGCCACCGACTTGTTTAATATTCGCACTTGGCCTTGTTGGGGCGGCGTTGCCACTTTCTTCACCATAGGTGGTGGTGCTACTACCTTCGCTGGGGCAGCAGCAGCAGTAGTGACGGCGGGTTCCGCAGCGGGTTGAATTGAATCGCTCAAAAATATCTGCATATTTTCTATGCTTTCGGGAGTCAAGATTTGGTCTGACAACACGATGGGCATGGAATTGATATCAAACACGTTGTCGTCGGTACCGGGTTGAACGACTCCCGGTTGGATGATCTCACCGGCCGGTGTTATGATAGTTTGTTGCAAAATCTTGGCTTTACCTCGTTTCTTCGACGCGGACGGCATCTGCAAGAGAACAACCAGAAAGTTAATATTGAAACGGTTACAAACAACTGCTGTTTGCAAGTTTTGCTACTTATTAGGATTTTACTAATGGATCAATTTCAACGCGATTTACGCCGGGCATAAATGAGCGGAGCAGCGCAAATCGGTTGCGCTCAATTTCAACTGCAAAATACAAGTTGCCACGGATTAAATTTAACGCCGATATTTACGAAATTAAAACGACATTTGACCGATACTGCCATCTTGCAGTGCACTAATTAAAATTTTCCGCCAAATTTAAAATTAAACATTAAAAAACTATTTCAAACTTTTATAAAAGGTAAAACACAGAAAAATAATATATGTCACTATTGACAGAGAAAACGCACTTTGAAAAAATAGCTTTAGCTCAGTATAAAATCTGTTAAAACATGAAAATAATAGCAATGACTTAGAGTAATAGTCTTCCACTTTGAAGAAAGTGGCACTTTAAAGTATTTTAACACGCTCTTTAAATACGGTTTGCACGAAAAACCGATACATATCACTTTGAAACATAAATATAAACGGGTTGGAATTTTATACACTTCAAAATAAACCAAAATAACGTTAAAAATATATTATTGCACTTTAGAAAATTCTTCTAACTTTGTGCCAATAAACTATAAAATAGCAAAATCACACTCTGCATTAGGTAAAGTGTAACTTGAAGCTTACCCACTATAAAATGATAGAATCGCACTTTGGAATTGGGTACACTTAAGCTTTAACTCTACCCCCTATAAAATGAGAGAATGGCACTTTGCACTACTAGCGGTTAGATACCGCCGCCGGTCTACGGTCATTCCCGCTGACGGAATATAGCATTGGTTAGATATAGCAAACGATTTTCAAACAATTGCCCTAAGATTTATAACGTAGAAAAATAAACATAAACACGTCTAAAGTTTATATTTATTTTTCTATGTTATAAGTGTTAGGGCAAGGAAAAATGTTTGAAAATCGTTTGCTATATCCAACCAACGCTATATCGCTGGCGTTAAAGTGCCGTTAATCCATATGACGGCACTTCAGTGTGTTAGGGCAAGAAAAAAGATTAGAAAAGTTCTTTTCAAGTAGTAATCATTAATCGTGCTTAAAAAAAAAAATTATAGGGCCCTGAACTGACCTTGCGTAGAACTTCTTTTTCCCAAGAAAAAGTATCGTTTGAACGAGTACTTGAACCCGAAGGCTGTCCATTGGTGCGCAACCTGTTTTCCACGGCTGTATCGACCTCGCTAGTCGAAGCGTGTTCGATCTTTGTACAGTCTCGTCTCCTGTGATGACACCACTTGCGCGTTGCGCGCGCATTAACGGCACTTTAACCACAGTGACGCTATATTCCATCAGCGAAAATGGCCGTGGACCGGCGGGATCTAGCCGCTAGTAGTGCAAAGAGCCATTCTCTCATTTTATAGGGAGTAGAGTTAAAGCTTAAGTGTGCCCAATTTCAAAGTGTGTTTGTATCATTTTATAGTGGGTAAGCTCTATTTTATAGTTTATTGGCACAAAGTTAGAATAATTTTTCAAAGTGAACTTTACTAATAAAATGTTCCCAATCAAAGTGCAATCCTGTCATTTTATAGTGGTTAGGCTTAAAGTTTAATTGTGCTCAGTGCAAAGTGCCATTCTCTCATTTTATAGGAGGTAGAGTTAAAGCTTAAGTGTACCCAATTCAAAGTGCGATTGTATCATTTTATAGTGGGTAAGCTTCAAGTTACACTTTACCTATCGCAAAGTGTGATTTTGCTATTTTAAAGTTTATTGGCACAAAGTTAGAAATTTTTTTGGAAAGTGCAATTATACCGGGTGTCTCAACGAAAACCGCCGGTGCCTTTTTGCGTATTTCCAATGGAGTTAAAAATTTGAAATTTGGCAGAAATAAACTATAATTAATGCACTACAAGATATGAGGCGCCGTTGTGGACAAAATGAAATTTTTGCAATTTTATATAATTTTGTCAAATATTTATAAATGCTGTTGATATTTATAAGAAAAACACAACTTTTATTTATTTTCACCATTTATATAGAAAAATGTTAAGTTTCATATAAATATCATGTCGCGTTAGAAATAATAATAGTGCTGACCGTGCTACAAAATTGCGCACTTTTATAAATAAAGTAGGCACGCTCTCGATATAAATTTATGCGGCCGTGATATATTTATTGACGTTTGCCACCAAGACGCCAGAGGCCGCCACGAAAGGAAGATTTACAATCCGGCAACGCTGGCTGCGGTTTAGTTACATTGCTAGTGACAAATCTGTCAAACTCAAAAGTTGAGGTTAGAAGTGGTTAACAATTACCCACAAGCGAACACAAATAAATGACTATTTAACTCATATCACCTTTTTAATGTTTATTGTTTCTGTCGCTTATCTAACCTCTAACCTCAACTTTCAAGTTTGACAGATTTGTCACTAGAAATGTAACTAAACCGCAGCCAGCGTTGCCGGATTGTAAATCTTCCGTTCGTGGCGGCCTCTGGCGTCTTGGTGGCAAACGTCAATAAATATATCACGGCCGCACAAATTTATATCGAGAGCGTGCCGACTTTATTTATAAAAGTGCGCAATTTTATATCACGGTCAGCACTATTATTATTTCTAACGCGACATGATATTTATATAAAACTTAACATTTTTCTATAGAAATGGTGAAAATAAATAAAAGTTGTGTTTTTCTTATAAATATCAACAGCATTTATAAATATTTGGCAAAATTATATAAAATTGCAAAAATTTCAATATGTCCACAACGGCGCCTCATAACAAGATGACATTATCATTTTTTTTCTTTTTTTAAACGGTGTGAGTTTTCACTTTGGATCGCGATTACAAATCGAAATATTCACCTCATCTCTTTGATTTTCTTCAAGCTCATGATCACGACCTCCAAGATTGATAACCAGTAATTGAAATATTTTTATATCAAACCGTTATTGAATTACATGGATTTTTAAATTTCAGCCCCCAGGGGATTTTTAGTTGACAGCTTTGTAGTCGTTTTTGCGGTCAACCACTTTAGACTTTATGATGGGGTCTGTACTCCAAAGATCTTTGTGTAGGTACCGCTTTTAAGTCATAAATAACCGAACCGTTTAAGCCTCATTGTCACGAAATTTTGGCTGCTTCAATAAAGCAGTCGTGTCATAAATTCGTCAAAATCCCGCGAACTTTTTAAAAACACAATTAGCGATACTTCAACTACAAATTTCAAATTTTTAACTCCATTGAAAATACGCAAAAAGGCACCGGCGGTTCTCGTTGAGACACCCGGTATATTCCCCTTTATTTTTTAGCAGAATCACATTAAAACTTACAGTGGCCGGACGTATTTGCCGTTTAACTTCCATCGTATTAGCTTTTTTGGCTTTTTTCAAGAGGTACTCGTCGCAAACTTCCAAGCTAGAACTAGAACCCTCCTCATCATCGGTCGAAGTTTTCGTTCCCTTCTGTATGATGAACGTGTCGATCTCGTCCGCATCTTGCATGTTACGTTTCGATGTAATCTTCTGAACGGAAACCTTGCCCAAAACTTCAGCCGCGATCGGTTTGGCGGGTTTGATAATTTTCTCCGACAAGATGATCGGCTTGTTGGACTGTTGTTGGACGACGGCGGGCACTTTGACCAGTTGGCTCGACACCAATCCTTTTACGACCACCTTCGCAGCAGCACCTTTAGAGTTAGTCGCGACGGCTTTCGGAACGTCTTTGGCTACAGTTATAGGCACTTTCGGCTCGCTACCGTACAAATTTTGAACTTTATACTTGGAATTATCTTTTGGTTTGACTTCGGTAAGTCTTTCCATCAGTTTCGAAGGGACGGCCTTCTCCACTTTGGGGGGTTCTTGCGCAATCACTATTTGAGAAGGAATGTGCTCCTCGACATCGCATAATGCGTCAATAGCGGAAGTTTTTGCTGCCGCAGGTGCAGACCTCTGAGCCGCATCCGACACAATCGATTTTACAACGTCCTCAACTTTGGATTCTTCGTCTTTCGGTTCGGGGTAGCTCGAAGCACTGTCGCTATTGCACTCGGAGAAGTCCATCGAAAAGCTAGTTAAAGTTACGGGTTTCTTGTTGGTAGGCGAAACGGTGGCAGTTATTTCAACTTGACCATCGGCCAGATCTTTTTCGGAAACGACGGTCAAGTTGCCGTCGATCGGTACCAATTCGGAACTGCTGGTGGCGGGAATTTTCACAAATTGATCCTCAAACGAGATTCCCGAACTCGTTGTTGAACTGTCCGTTTCAGAAGAAACGAGCGATTTGCTGCTGTCGGACAGCAAAGATTTGTTATCGACATTAGTTTTTAGTTCAGAAACCGCCGCTAACGTTGTCAAACCGGACATATCATCATCGCTTTTAGAAAAATTTGTCAAATTCGTCTTTATGGCAATGTCCAAATCAGAAGTGGGATCGTCGTTTGCGGCACATTTAATGTGCACCTCGTTAAGTGGCGATTCTGTCGAGTCATCTGCCTTATTCTCGACAGCTACCGGGCTCTCCTCCTTCTTATCCAGGTTAAACAAGAAATCGTTCAAGTATTGATCGAGATGATCAACAGGTTTCGTATCCGGTTCTGAAATCTTGTCGGAATTAACTGCAACAGCATGTTCTACTTCCGTCGGTTTTACAACTTCGACTGTCTCTTCTTCAACTGTTTCTTTTACCTCCTCTACGGTTTCTTTGGTTTCTTCTGTAGACTCCTCAACGTCCTTCTTAACATCACTGTCGGTATTGAATTTTAGAAATTTCGTTTTCTTTGAAACATGTTTCTCTTTCTTAGTTGTTGTATCTTCTACAACCTCCTCAACTTGGTGATCGTCTCGGGATCTTTGTCGCTTCTTTTCGTTAGTGTCGTTTCTATAGGACTCCAAAATTTTGCTGCGAGGGGTTCTATGAGACGATCTCGTTTTCAACGAACTGAACTTGGGTGATTCGGGCTGTTCATCGTCCGTAATTTTCGACATTACCTGACACTTCCATTTAGCAATTCCCAGTATTTTGTCGGCTTCATTACTTTTAGTTTTGGTTTCGCCCGGCTTTTTCACGTCTTCTTTTTCCGCCACCTTCTTCTCATCCTTTTCGGCCGTCTTCGCCTTTGCTTCTTTCTCAACGGATTCATCCTTCGCTTCTTTTCCGGCGGACTTATCTTTCGCTTCTTTTTCGGTAGACTTATCCTTCACTTCTTTTTCAACGGATTTACTCCTCTCTTCTTTTTCCGAAACCTCCACCTTTTTTGTGTTTTCCGTCGTCTTCCCCTTCTCTTCTTTTTCAGTCGACTTATCTTCCTCTTCTTTTTCAATTGGCTTATCCTTCTCTTCCTTTTCCGTTGTCTTCACCTTTTTTACTTTTTCCAGTGTCTTTCCCTTCTCTTCTTTCTTTGTCTCTCCACATGCTGAATCGACGATTTTCTTCTTCGATTCTTCCACAACTTTCTCATTAGCAGTTTCTTTTCCGTCCATCGCCTTCCTCTGCTCGTTTTGTAGCAGTTCGAAATCCTCGAAACTTTTAACGAACCGCTTTTTGGGATTGGTGAGCTTCGTCGCGACTTCCGTCGGCTTATCGGGAAATTTTATTGTTTTACCGCTCTGAAAATTTTGCGTCGCTTTGGCAACATCCGGCACATCGGGCAATTCTGGCACCGAAGTCGATTCCATCAAATCCTTGAATTCCGACTCGTCTTTAGCGGGACTGTTGGTGTCGTCGTTT
Organism: Schizotus pectinicornis; assembly: GCA_951805265.1. Classification (NCBI taxonomy): domain Eukaryota; kingdom Metazoa; phylum Arthropoda; class Insecta; order Coleoptera; family Pyrochroidae; genus Schizotus; species Schizotus pectinicornis. The sequence continues at coordinate 5,767,840 of OX638202.1, read as the reverse complement.
GTGTTGCTGTTTTCATTGACGACTTCGCTGACTTTTAATATTTCCATTCGGTTCTCATCGTCTTCGGCGAGTGGAAGACTGGCATCCTCGTTATCTGGATCCGAACTTTTTCGTCTGTCAGTCGGAGGAATTACGCGAGGAATTTTTCTTCCGACAGCTGTGTGAACCATGTTGTTATCTTCTTCTTCTTCCTCTGTAAAATCGAAACAAGATTTGTCCACAGCTTCTTTGTCGGAATCGGTTTTATCTTCTTTGTTTTTATTAGTTGTTTCTTCGCTTGTGCTAACTTGTTCTATATTATCGCTGGATATATCGGCCTTACTAGTGTCGGTCTCTTCATCATTATCCTCTTTATCGCTCCATTCAGCAAGTAAATCAGCGCAAATACCCCCACTAGATTTTTGTTCTTCTGCAGTTTTCTTATGTAGGGATTTCTTGGCCGTTCCTTGCGACCTGCGTTTCCGCTTTTGCTTAGGTTTGGGTGACTCATCTCCGCTATCGGCGCTCGAATTTGCCACCACAACATCGTCGTCTTCTGATAAATCCTGCTTGACGGTTCTTGGTTTCTTAACTTTTTTTGGTGTTGTTTTCTTTTTCACTTGTTCGGGTATGTTGAAATTTTTGATGTGGCACTGGACGTGGAACAGCATAACTTCTAAACGGCTCGTTTCAAATTTGCATAAAGAACAGGGAAAAATCGTGGTGGGTTCTTCGGTGAGAGGGCTGATTTCCTCGTCACCCTCCAAATGTTCGGTATCTTTTCCCGGGTACTGGAGCCGGATGTGGGCTTCGTAGTCATCGCAACCGAGGAACCTCCGGTGAGTTACGTTCACCTTTGCGGGTTTCTTGGATTCTGCAAAGAAAAAAGCAACGTGCAATCAAACAATGACCAACAGAAATAGAATCATCTTAAGGCGTGGATTTGAGAGACAAGGATTAAGATAGCGCATCCTTGTCTCTTAAGACTTGGATTTAAGAGACAAGGATGAAGATGGCGCATCCTTGTCGCTCCCAATGGGCGGTATACGGATGTTAATCCATGATTGCGCAAAGTCAAGCTCCAAAACTAAAATAAAAGTTTTAAACCGAAAAATCGCATTATTATTAATATGGTCTCTTAAAGGAGGCGTATGGTAAAAATCAAAGTTATAGAACAAATCTAAGAGCAAAATTTAAAACCGTACATCCTTACGACGAATCGTTTTTGAGGTATAAGTAACTGAATAAATAATGCGTAACGTCATGCGCTACAATTTCAATGGTCTGTATCTTGAAAAATATTGCAACAAGCCTTTACAATTTTTTAGTGAAAACTACACTTTTCGCAAAAATTAAAAGAACAAATTTTTTTTTTTAATTTTTTGGGAATTTTCAACAGGCTGTATTTCAGTGAAAAATGGTCGTGCAGAAAATGAAAAAACATAGCTTTTGAAGCTTATGCCCGTACTCACAATCGATGCTTCGCCTATATTCCGACTTGAGGACGTCTCAGGTATACAAAATTGCATGGGATGAAGCGTTCTCAAGTACGAGTACAGGCGAAGATTGACTATGAGTACGGGCATTAAAGACTCTAGTTTTCGAATTTTTTGATTAAAAATTTTTTGGAGCACCGGTAGCTATGAAATTCTTGGATAAAGCACAAATAAAAAAATTTCCAAATTTTTTACATTTTTCATTTCGCTCTATGGGCATAGAATTTTTTTTTCGAGCTAGACCAATGCATAGGTCCCATAGCCTGTTTATTCAGCTTTAATTTGCTTTTTGCGAAAGTCAGATACGACCATTTTTCTTCGAGATATCGAATTTTGAATGCAAAAGGATCTTTTCTCACTCAACTACTGATATCTCTGAAACTACATGTCACCCATCGAGCGAACGGGAGGTTTCGTTTTCTGCAGAAAATTTCCTATAAAAATTTGTCATGGTTGATTGGGATTTTTTTTTTTTAATTTTAAAAAATCCAAGAATTTTTTTTTTGAAAAATTTAAAAAATAAAAAAAGACCAAGAGGTCATTTCTGACTCACCTCGCTAAAGCTATAGACACATTCAAACCTTTATTTTCCTTAAAACAAATTTTATTGAATAAAATTAAAGTTGATACCCCTAAGGTGCCCACCGTACTCGTTGTGCGAAATTCTGAGCGATAAATTTTTTACGTTTTCTACAGAGCCATTACGTGTTACAAAACAGTTTTCAAAACTTTCCGACTTCTGGTAAAAAAAAAACAACCAACAGTTTTTTTCAAAACTCAAGTTTAAGGAACAAAAATCTTGTTCCCTTAATTTTTTCAAAAGTTCAATCAATCGGTCCAGGAAAACCGCTGAACCGATCGATCTAAAAATTTAGGGGGGTCTTTGAGGTACATACATTAGACTGCAAAATTTTCTTCTAACCTAAGCTTTTCCCCCAATATTGCCGAAGATACAGTCGATTAACCAAAAAAAGAGAAAATGGCATTTTTTTGCTCTTTTTTCACGTTAACGTTACAGGTAGAATTTTTTTTTTCCAATCAACCATGACAAATTTTTGTAGGAAATTTTCTGCAGAAAACGAAACCTCCTGTGCGCTCGCTGGATGACCAGTAGTTTCAGAGATATCAGTAGTTGAGTGAGAAAAGATCCTTTTGCATTCAAAATTCGATATCTCGAAGACAAATGGTCGTATCTGACTCCCGCAAAAAGCAAATTAAAGCTGAATAAATAGGCTTGGGACCTATGCATTGGTCTAGATCGAAAAAAAAATTCCATGCCCATAGAGCGAAATGAAAAATGTAAAAAATTTAGAAATTTTTTTATTCGTGCTTTATCCAAGAATTTCATGGCTACCGGTCTTTAAGCTTCAAAAGTTATGTTTTTTCATTTCCTGTACGACCATTTTTCACTGAAATACAGCCTGTTGAAAATTGCCAAAAAATTTAGAATTTTTTTTTGTTCCTTTAATTTTTGCGAGAAGTTTAGTTTTGCACCCCCTTTAACATTTTAACATGAAAATAGTAGCGCTAGCGTTAAGTCTGATTCTGTACATCTGATATATCTCTTGCTAGTATCGCCATAGTTGATACTAACTTATCAACAGACAAAGTGCCGATAAATGATATTAGCGTTGCTAAGTATTCATGAGGTTATTCTTAGATCAGTTCTTCACTAATAATAAGTTACGTACAAATTTTAGAATTTTTTCAGTTCATACCATTAGTTAAATATGTATACTCACAGACAAAACATCTTTTTAAGCCTTTTTGAAATCATGAGTCTTTACTGTTGGGTACAAGAACTCACCTAGATAGATATCTAAAAATCTTCCTTATTACCAAATTAAGAGTGGAAACGAATGTGTAAAACGTATGCTACGCAGACCTTTCCAATTACAGGACTTTAAGAAAAACTGTCATATTATGAGATGGTACTTCAGACTTTTGTAAAGCAAACTATGATCTATGCCTTTGGAGAAAAATTTATAAAATTGGCCCCAAAATTTTGTCACAGAGATAAAACCTGTAACGTTAAAAAAAGTGTTCCAAAAGTAAAATTATTCTTCCAAAGGCACAATTTTTTTAGTTTTAAAGATTATGCAATTATATTAATGAAAGCTTTTAAATAAGACTAAAAGTCATGTAGGTAATAGTTTTTGTTACCATTGCTCATTTTTTAGTAAGTTTTAAATGTAAACAGTTCAGAGTCTGTGAAACAGATGGCGCGATTCCCATTTTTGTTATTAGCACCGCTTTCGCGCTTTCTCACGACGGCACTTTCTCAGAAGGGTGTTATTGTAGGGGGCAAGAATAGGAATTGCAACGGTCAACCCACTAGAGATGAAGAATTTGGTTCAAGATGTCGCATCCTCTATCATCACAACTGCCGGTGCGTAACGTCAGCCACCGATCAATTAATTATCACAAAACAATAATGCCTCTTTATTGTACATTATTAATGTGCGCCAATCTTGTCTGTTTTGTTTTCTTAAGAAACTAGTTTCTATTGTGCTACTTTAGCTAATTAAGAACGGAGTCAAAAAAATATTGCACCAATGCAAAACGGAACCAATTACATGTCTATTGCTGTCCGTTGGAGCTAAGTTGAGCGGTTGAAAGAATGCAGAACGTCTACGAATTTGACGTTGTGCACTGGGATGGGTGTTCTCCCTTTCCCCACCGATCAACTAAGCATAAAATATTTTAAAAATACGCAACAATTTTGTTCTTGAGCGTATGGTATTAGATTAATCAATTAAAAGACATTTAAAAAAAAATTACCACTGCAATTTTTTTCAAACGAAGAAGGCGCAAAAAAATTACAGGTAAAATGCAAAAAACCTGTCGATGGTAAGGGGGCCCTAACCTAAATTTTTTCACAAGTTCGTATTTTAATACTTTTCTTCCCAACCGAGAATAAAGTGCCACTTTATTACCGGGGAATAAAGTAAAAAAAATACCGATCCTAACATAAAGAAACTCGTTTCCATAATAACGTCAGCCAATTTTATTTAGGTTTCTGTCAATTATAACAATTATTCCTTCTCTAATTTATTATTATTATTAACTTAAACGGTTGGGAAGAAAGTTTTGTATGCATCTCTGGAATAAACATCGTTAATCCCTCGAATGAAAATGCCCTCGGCTTCGCCTCGTGCATTACTTACATTCTCGAGGTTAAAATCGGTGTTTATTCCCTTGATACATAATTAACTATTTTTTTACTTTACTAAAATAGTAGTTAATTTCTAGTTTGACCACGAAGATCCAGAATTAAGGAAATCACAAAGATGATACGAAATGTTGCCAAAGATGGCGAGAGCTACAGTTATCAACTTGTTATAGAATCTACCTACTTGTTCTATCGCCAATAAGACCGCTCCCCAAACTCTTACAGTATATTCTCGAAATATCGTGTCATAAGATTGTTCGTGGAAATTATGCAGATGAGCTCTCTATCAGGGCATTCGCACTGAGTCAAAATATTATGTTTCAACTTGACACTGTGCCAGTTACTACATATTTCAGTCCTGAGTGCATATTTTCTGTAGGTACGGATAAAACTTTTAAATCCAACCAAGTAACGTAACCTGTTGATAAAGCGCCCTTTCTACATGACGCACAGTTACATCTAAAGTCTCATGTAATACTTTCTTGGAAAATAGAAGTTAATATTTCTAGCCGGGATCAAATTTCTTGAACCAACTCTGATAAAACGGAGAAAATTTACGATCCGATCAGATAACACGATTAGTTGAAAACATTGTTCAATCGAATAATCCCGAGATTCGAATAACGGTGGGTCGAATAATCGCTCTTCTATTGTTGTAAATGAAAAAAATATATATGCGCTACTAGACATTCTGAAAGTCCACAACAAATTGTAAGTACATACGTATTTTGAGGTTAATGGCAAAAAGATATAAGATATTTAATAGCAGAGTCTGGTCGAAGAAGGTTAGTTAAACAGAACTTCAAAAAATTTGAAATCTTATAGTGGCTCAATTATGCAATTTGCTTGCGAGATAAATTTATGCACAATGTCACCATTTCACTCCAACATTTTAAAAATTAATCTTTAGTTTAATAATATCCTTTGGAGAAAAAAAAGGAATAAATACCTAAGTAATATTTTTCGTCATATTCCTCAAATATGGTGCAGGTACTGCTAACATTCCCCGACTTTAACACGTTTTCTAGTGCTCCCATTCTTTTATTATTATGTTGTCGGGTGTTTCGATTGAATAATGCTACACGTTGAGACCAAAATTGTCCCATTGTTATGCGATAGCGATTCGTAAAAAGCTCTTTACCGCAAATCCTTATAAAGTTCAAGTTTTGGCATCTCTGTCATGCAAGACCAGAAGGTAAAGATCATCTTTCTCCCACTTGAAAAACTGTTACCGTTTATTTAAAGTTTTCCCGAATTATTTAGCGGTAAACGCAATGATTTTTGATAAACAAATTATTATAAAAAGTACAAACAAAACAATAAATTAAAACATAACTTTGTTAAAAATTTTTGTTGCAAATTGTCAGCTATTAAATAAATTAAATATTAAAATACATAAAACCAACAATAGGTTAATAAATGAGTACAGTTGATATTTGTAAAATCAGTGTTGCGTTCTCTGTCGCATACACGGGGCGCTATAGACCAAACAATCCATTCTGTTATAGTCATAGTTAAAAACTACACATAACAAATTTTAAAACTTTTATTTTGCTTGAAAGACAACAAGACTGTGTTTTTAGTAATGATCTGCTTTGGTAAAATTTCAGAAAAAAATAATATCGAGCTACAATTTTGGTGATAAGTTTTGAATGACTCCGATTTTAATAGTTTTTGATTGACCAACTTGAAATTAGTTTTGGAGAGTTCTTCTACGGGGAAAGATTTTATCATGAATATAGCGCTCTGCGTGTGGAATAGAGAACGCAACAGTAATCATCGCTCTTGGGTCTATTTCGATAATGTTGATACCTGTTGCTAGTCCTCGTACCACCAACTCGATTAATTTGTTTCAATATATCACGTGATCCTTTTTGAAAAACATTGTTGGTATACAGAGGGTTCGCCATTGTAACAGCACTTTTTTTACAAGGAATCTAAATCTGTCATCGTAATTTCCATAGTACCCTAGACGCAAAAGCTACAACTTTAGTTTTCTTATAGGCGCCATATTGGATTTTTGGATTAAATTTTCTTTTCTGAATAGTGATGTATCACACATAACACAATACTTTTTTTTACACCTACCCCTAATTTTTAAAAAAATTTAAATTTTGAGAAGTGTGCTTTGGAAAGACCACGACTTTTTTGTTTTAACAAAAATTTTGACAGTTCCCTCTTTATTCGGTCACCACAAAACAAAATAGAGTCGGTTTCGGTTTTACTTGTATACCGGGTGGACCATTACTTATGGTGTAATTTTTCCAGTCCAAACGATAAAAGATTTGAATTTGAGCTTCCGAGGATATGATCGAATCATTAAGACCTACTTTTCAAAAAAAAATTGAATTTTTTTGACCCACCCCGTACGCGTCTACACAGTGATTCATTCAAAATTGTAAAAAAGTTGACAATAAAGTTGCAACTTTTTTTATACCGTTGTACGCAGAAAATTTTTCAGATTACGACGGTCTCTTCAGAATTTCGAAATTTTGATTTCTGGGGACGTAGTATTTCGTAAAAATGCAATTGCCAAGTTGATTCATGGAATACCTCCCTTGCCTCAGATAATTTTCAACAAAATACTACGGCCCCAGAAATCAAAATTTCGAAACTCTGAAGAGACCGCCGTAATCTGAAAAACTTTCTGCGTACAACGGTATAAAAAAAATTGCAGCTTTATTGTCAACTTTTTTACAATTTTGAATGAATCACCGTGTAGACGAGCACGGGGTGGGCCAAAAAACTTCAAAATTTCTTGAAAAGTAGGTCTTAATTGTTCGATCATATCCTCGGAAGCTCAAATTCAAATCTTTTATCGTTTGGGCGGGAAAAATTCGACCACAAGTGATGGTACACCCGGTATTTGCACAATAACTAAATATTCGATTTTGAGCGCGTGGCGCTTTGCTGTCGACGGTAACGTAAACAGTTCAGAGCTTGTGAGACAGATGGCGCGTTTCCCATTTTTGTTATTAGCAACACTCTCGCGCTTTTTCACAACGACAGTTTCTCAAAAGGGTTGAATTGTAGGCGGCAAGAATGGAATCCACTGGAGATGGAGAATTTCGTTCAAGATGTCGCATCCTCTATCATGACATCTGCCGGTGCGTAACGTCAGCAACCGATCAATTAACAATCACAAAGGGTGTGGAAACGAACTAAATTTCCGACCGCAATGACGCCGGGCGGGCATTTTTTTGCCATCTGTCAACTGATACCCTTACATATATTCTAGGGTCAAAGTATTGTATATTTCTATAAATTTAGTTTTTATTGCTCAACATGTTTGCATATTAGCGTTGATTGAATCAACAGTTACCTACATCAACACTCAACTAAATACGAGATATCTAAAATAGCTTAGATATCCACCTTATTAATGAATTAACACCATCTTACAATAATTATTATTACGTCAATATCTAATAATGTGCTGTATAATTGTCTAACATTATCAAAGTGACATTTCTAGTGCATATGTAGGTACTTACTAATTTTACTTTTTCCATTACAAAATATGCAATCAAGCAATAAAAACTTCAAAATGTTTATAGAAATTATTAATTAAGATTTTGTTTCGCGAGTACCTAATATTAAAATCGCAATTAATAAAAAAATTACAATTCCATCATTTAGCATCTGCTTATAAACACACACATATTATTTGTACTAAGTGATTAAAAAATATATTAAAATTAATGGGTAGTAAAAAACGTTTATCATAAGAAAACGAGCATTGCAAGGTCATGTTCAACGTCACAGACCAGCATCCAGCGTCGAAGCTGCTAACAAATTCATTTTGAGCATTGAAGTCGAGGACAAAAATTCAAACAAAATACAAGAGATTTTTAGAAGAACGACAAAAAAGCTTCCCAACGTGTTTCGGCAATTCCAGTTTTCACTTTTTTCGCGACACCCTGTATAAGAGAGAAAATTATATTGTAAATTTACATCATGTTGCCTCCCACTAAAAAGGACATAGCGTTCTTTGCCCTCCCAAAAAGATAAACAAGTTAATTCCTATATTCTCTAATTTTAAATCAGCCCAAATTGACAAATAAAAAGTTACTCAATTAAAAAGTTACCGAATTCATTACAATTGTCCAAATGACGGATAACTTTTTATCTGCCAAGTGTCAAGTTAGTCAACTTGGCTGTAAAAGTTGAAACTTCATTATCAAACAGTTGATGGTGCGTGACTTACTTGATGTGGAAGGTCGGCCTCCTCTGCCGCGGTGTGACCCTTCTTTGGGTACCTTTTTGGGAGTCGGAGTTCCAAATACTTCAGCAATAATGCTGGACTTTCTCTGAGGCGCAAATATCGGATCGCTCAGAATATTGGGGTTACCAGCAGTTTTTGATTCCGCCAAAGTAACATCGACCGGAAACTTCTCCATGTGAGCATTGTTTGCTCGAAAAGAGTCTACAAACAACATTCATGATGCCCGCACGATCTTACACAGTTTGAAACTTACCCAATCCCTTTTTGATAAATTCATTTTTCCTCTCGCAATTGTACGGAAATATATTATTAAAGCTTCTGATGTACTCGCTGTAAAAACAATAAAGTTAGGTTATGATGTCGTGATTTGAAACCATCTTACTATGAGTCTTCATTGAAGAACTTGACAACAGCTAAAGGTGGCTTGCGGAAGGTAACATCTTCGTCGGGTTCCTCTTCGGTGACTTCGGCGGGCCACCAGCACGATCCCAACTTTACCCAAACCACGTCTCCTTGTTTGTAACTGACGGAATCTTCTTCGCTCATCTTGGCCAGTTCATTAAGATGAAACCGGGAGTCTGAAACGAGAAATGTTTCACCATTTCCACTGGAAAACATCTAAAAGGGGGCCGTTTTGACATTAACGGGCTAACAATACAGGGATCTGCCGCAAAAATAATTTTGATTTTATAAATAGCATGAGGAGCAACAACAACGTCGAGGGGAAGACAAAGACGACACCGCCACGTGGTGCCGCGATTGTGTTGAACTTAAGGGGCACCGGAACACCAAGGGGGCCACAAATAGCAGGTTAATTTTGTGTTTATTTTACCTTGAAAACGCGATTTTGTTTCACTTGTCACAGACGTACATGATTATCCCATAATGCCATGGAGCTTGGCGTCATCATAAATGCCAACATGACGGAGTAACAAAAACAATGTTGTTTGGCGGTAATCTTCTCCCGTTACACTTAGTTCCTACCAATAAATATCACAAAAACTCACTGAAACGTTGCAAAAGCTATAAATTCGACACGTCGCCACGTTATTTTGCGTAACTTTTACTTTCTTGGAGGGAAAAAAGCCGCTCAGGTTGGCAGCACGAATTCCCCTAAATCTCAAAAATCACTAAAAAAATATTGTTCCGTCCGTGGACTAGCCCACTAGCTCTTGGCTCTAGGGGCTCTAGCCTCTAGCGAAAAATTACTGTTTGTTCTTAGGTTTCTACGCAAATATTGTTTGCTGTGTTTATGTTAATCTGAGTACTTTGTTTGGAATCAAGTACCAAATTAAATTATAAGATTTATTTTTACAAGTTGTCGTTTAGCGACAAAATATTCTTTATTATTTACGCATTTACAAAACCTTATCAAAGTTTTACGTAAGAACACTAACACTAAAAGCTAAGTACCTATTAACTCAAAGACGTAAAGGTCACTGAAGTACAAGCCCCATCGAATATTTATTAACTTACAACCAGTGCTGTAGCCAGGGGGTGGTCAGGGGAGGCTTCCCAACAAAATTTCTAAAATATCTTTTTTGCAAATTTTTTATTCTCCAAGTGGAAAAAAATTAAAATATCTATTTATTAGACGCAAATACAAAAAACCATAATACCTGCTGATTTTCTTAGAACTTTAAAAATCTCAAGATTGTCATTAATATACCGGGTGATTCAACGAGAAGCGCCGGTACCAAATTGCGTATTTCCAATTAAGTTAAAAATTTGAAATTTGGCAGAAATAAACCTTAATCAATGCGCTACAATGTGGCGTAATTGTTTGATCCATAATTAATTCCATGCGCCGTCGGGACGCCATAAAGTGCTTTTTCAGAAATTTTTAATATATTTTTTTATTATTATTATGTTTGTAATACCGCCAGGTATACGTTCCTGTTGTTAAAAATTTGAAATTTGTAGTTGAAGTATCGCTAATTGTATTTTTAAGAAGTTCACGAAATTTTGACGAATTTTTGACACGACTGCTTTATTAAAGCAATTAAATTTCATGGCAAAGACCGCCTAAACGGTTCGGTTATTTATGACTTAAAAGCGGTACCTACATAAAGATCTTTGCAGTACAGAGACCATCATAAAGTCTAATGTGGTTAACCGCAAAAACAACCACAAAGCTGTCAATGAAAAATTCTTTCAGGGCTGAAATTCCATGTAATTCAATAACGGTTTGATATAAAAATATTTCAATTACTCGTTATCAATCTTGGACGTCGTGATCATGAGGTTGAAAAAAATCAAAGAGATGAAGTGAATATTTCGATATAAAATCGCGATCGAAAGTGAAAACTCACACCGTTTAAATAGAGATAAAAATAATAATGTCATCTTGTAGTGCATGAATCATAGTTTATTTCTGCCATATTTCAAATTTTTAACTCCATTGGAAATACGCAATTTGGCACCGGCGGTTCTCGTTGAAACACCCTGTAAATTAATTACTACGATCTTAACCGATATACGACGGAATTAGAAAAATTAAAAAAAGTTGCAATTCAACGTGACCTAAAGACGATTAAAATGGTAAGAAAAAATGTTTTTCTAAAATATTAGCAGCGAACAAAAGAAGCGGCATTCAAAATCCTACAAGAAAACGGGGAAAAGGCCGAAATCCAAAAAACCTAAACAATAAGAAGAAATATTATCTGATAGGTGCAGAACCTGACGACATAAGGTTAGAGACAATAGATTTAATAACAAATGTATGTATTACCGAATAGTTATGCCTCTTTTACGAAATTTAAGTAGTACCTATTGTTCATTCTATTTCGATAAAAATATGTAATAATAAAATAAATATTTTTTTTAAATTCTCATTTTGTTTCTATTGGCAAAAAGTGGCAACCCTATAAAAACAAGCGGTTGACACAATTTCTTAGATATTTATTTTTAATACCATAAAATAAGTAAAATTGCACTATCTAAGATTCTAAGATGTAAGCCACCATTCGCTCATAAAGTTAAATTATAATATGTATTATAGGGGTACCTAGTGAGTATTATACAGAAGGTTTCATTTTTTCATTAATAATTGTAAGTAGGTAACATAACATAAGCTAACTGGAGAACCCTTGGAAGAAGATAATATGAAGATACCTAAAGCAGCTAAATAGATAAAATGTGCCTCCTTAGTTCTTACTGAAGTTCTTTTCAATATTTTAAAATTATTTTTTATTATTTTTATTTCACTGTAAAACATATTCCGTGTAACTAATGAGATTTTATGAGTAAAGATTTCAAAATGATCAATATGAATATAAGCAATAAATTACATCTTAAAAGCGGAATATTGTGCAGGGCTCCATCTTTAACTTTAATTATCTGAAAAAATAATTGAAGAAAAAATTAAATAATCATTGTAAAAAAGCGATTCTGCGCTCCTGCAGGGCTAAAACTTCTGCCGAATATGATGCAGTTTCAAAATAATGGCAAAAGATAATTTTAAAATGCTGAAATAATACACCCTGTATTTCAGTAAGGAGAAATAATATTTTATCTAGCCGTTTTAGGTTACATCTTCATATCTTCATATTTGTTCCAAAGATTCTCTGTTAGCTTAAGTACAATGGGGTACTTGCCTTATGTCGTTGATTGAGATATTTACTGGTAAATACCTCAATCAACGCTTATGTTTAGAAAATATAATACTTAGAAAATGTAGGCGATTTCATTAGACTCGTATTTTTTTATTTGACTCTAGGGTCAATATTACGGCCAGAATTAATTTTTTAATTTTTGTAGTGGGAGATTTGTGACGTAGCCGTCCCCTGCACAGCGTAGTTCTAAAAAAAAATCGTATAATGACGCTCTACTCAGATTGCTTGCGTTCTATTTATAAATCGAAGTCCAATCCGCTGTACACATGTCGCGCATTCTGGTAGCAGCGCAGCATAGTAGGCAAAAACAAGAGTCCATTCAATATAGGTGTGAGTCTTGGATACGGGGGGGGGGGGCAATGCGTCATCAAAAACAAAAATTGCAAATATTTACAAAAATATGAAATAAAAAAATGGGAAAAAAGATTTAAGCCTCTTTTTAGCCTTTTTTTAAGCAAGTACCCCATTATTAATGAAACAAGCACCCCCTGTAGAAGCTAGATATAACTCAATGATGCGGGATTCCTTCTTTTAAAATAAAACATGAAATAATTATTTACTTTATTTTTCAATGACTTAGGTACCTACTTATTTATCAAAACAAGTTATTAAACCGAATTATTGAGATTCGTTATTTTATGTGTGTGTGCAGTCGGAAGCAAAACTACTTGACGTATCAACTTCACAGTCGAAAATGTTTGGAAGCAGGTGTAACGTGTTTGTCGCCGGTCAATAGGTGAGTAGGTAGTAATAAAATCCTTCACAAAATGTTTAGTTTTTTGTTGAGGAAAATTAAAGAAATACGTTAGCGCTTAGATAGATGCACATTTTTACGGTTTTAACAAAGATTACTAAATAAACATTTCAACAAATAACTATATTGTTCCCCAATAAATTTACAAAATAACATAATAATAATTATAAATTTATAACCGATGACGAAAAAATTTGTTTTAAAATTTGAGGTAGTTGACGGACGTCACTGCAAATAAACGCCCTTCCAGCGGGCATTTTTTCCATTAATCTGCAAAACATCTGCTTTAACCACCAAAAATATGACCAAAAAAAGCAACAAACCTCTCAGCTTGATCTCCTAAGCTTCCTATAAATATCGCGTAAGCATTAACATTAGCTTTGGATGTCAACGCCGTTGCCAACTGACCCGGAGGAATTCCATACCGCTGCAAGTTAGCATCTGACAAAACAATAACGATAGCTTCGTCGCTTTCTTCTTCGGCTAAAGTATTAATGGCGGTTTCTGTTGCTTCTAAAGTATGATCACCGGACCAGCAGAATTGGGAATGAGCGTGCATCGTCTGGACATTATTAACATACATTAGTAGACATCCAACAGATTAGGTTGGACCAGTGAGTCATCAGCGCAGAAACCAATTTGCGTCGGGCTGGTCCCATTCGATACTATGAAGGGAAGTTGGAGTGGTCAGCGTCGTACGTATTCTACGTTCACGTGCTTATTCCGTTTACTCCCCGCGCAAAGTATCATAAACTCCGCCACTGTCGGCAAAGCTAAGCCCCGTCTTACGCAGCTTTTGATGACTCACCGGTCCAAGCTAATCAATTCCTACTCTACATATGTTATTTGCAATAAACGAATTCGGGGAATGTCCAAAATATTTGAGCATTCCGAATTCGGTTGTTGCGAATAACACAATTAGTTACCCTCAAGACATTAAGCCTCTCTTTATTATCTTTAGGGGGTTGTTTTAGTCGGATGAAAGGTATGCTAGCACTCTCGCCTGAATGTCCTATAACGTCGTACTGAATTTTATCATCAAAACCTTCAAATGCCTCCATGACCAGAACTACCGCTTCCAATTCTCGATCTAACCTTCCATCATGTCCATTGAATCTAAAATTTTAAAACCATATAGAAACGTAATTTTACCATTTCTTACCAAATTTCAAATTACGAGAAAACAATGCATCTTAATATTATATAAGCACTACCTGTACATGCTACCAGAAACATCGACAACTACCCTGAAGAGTTTTGGTTTCAGTTGTGGAGCTCCGATTTCAGGTTCTTGTTCGGCCCTTCTCCTGAAAATAGTTTTTTCTCCCATCAACCCGTCAATTAGTTTAACGTCGTCGAGTTCGCCGGCAGTTTGGTGACGCGACCAATGTCTCTCCTTATTTTTGGCTTGTAAGTTGCCCAAAATTATTCGCAAAGATTGTATTTGGCGTGAAACAGAGTTGTAGAATTGGCTGTACAACGAAGCGTCGTAACCGCTCATCCCAATCTCTTTTAATTTCTCCTGAAAAGCTTTACGATTCATCTCTCGGGCCGCCCTCTGGATGTGGTCGGGCACTGCATTGATTTCTTCAGGCGAGAGCTAGACAGACAACGATTTAATAACTAAGTTCAGTTAGATATAGTGAAGGGTACTTGGTGAACTTTGTGGCCCTTATCCAGGCGGTAGGGGCCCCCTTTTCCACCTAAACCAGCGGTGTCGCGACCGCCAGTTCCGCCCGCCCAAGTGTTACCTCCAACATGCGGCTCGTTCTTCGGATCTTCTTTGCCATGTTTCGGTTCGGTGTTTCCTAATCTAAAAAAAAAAAAATTGTTGAAAATAAAATTCAAACTCTCATTCATGCATGATATTTATTGATCCGGCCTTCGCCGAGACGAGGTCACCATCTTTTGTTCTTTTGGCCGTCACCAGATGTAGCGTGGTGCCGGGTGCAATAGGTTAAACTATACAGGGTGATTCACGTAGCCCGTCCATTAAAAGTTTTTCAACTTCCAGTTGGATTAAAAATTTGAAACTTGGAAGGCAGTCATTATCAGTCATGCTCATTCTATCTAAAATATTTTGAGCTCTCTAGCTATACAGGGTGTGCGAAAAGTCGGTATCAACTTTCTTATTTCAAATGGAAACGTACCATTTTTTTTACATGGTCTAATTGGTCTTCCAACTCTGAGTTTTTATAACATTTGTTATGTAAACTTATTTGACAATTTTTGACATTATGTTAATTTATGTGAAAAAAAGGGTCGATGTGGTAGCTTACGAAAAAATTCGTATCTGGCAGACGGTTTTGAATTTATGAAAACCAATTTGTAAAGTACTTAGTTCGAAGTCCAGACTAACTTCTGATATCTTAATGGTAGTTCCATTTTGTACCGTATGGGCGCAGACAATTTTCAAATATCGCACCCAAAAATGGTCAAAAAGTCATTTTTTTCAAATGGCACCTACAGATTTTTTTTACATCACTCGATAGAAAATTGTATTTTGGGATAAGTCACTTAAGCATTCCCTATACCTAACTTCATCCCCTATCAAATTAAAAATTAAAATCCAGAAATTCCATCAATCCTGCCAAGAGATTTTTTTAGTTTTTCAAGTATGCCATGGAAACCAAAGACAATTGCAACATTTTAATTATGAAATAAATATGTTACTAATTTTATAAAAAAAAACAACAAAAACTACCAAGAGCAATCTTAACAAAATTCTAATGTAGGTGTTCAATGTGAGCACCATTTTGATTACTACATACATTCTATTAATCCATTTTCAACAGATTGTGTACCTCTTCTAATTTCGTTGAGACCAAGACTGTCGAATGCTCTTATTATCTCCAGATCTTACCTCATTAGACTTTTATGTTTGGGGTCGAATAAAAGATTTAGTTTATACTTCACCACTTTAAAACATAAAGGAATTAAGCGGGAGAATAATAAGAGCATTTGACAGTCTTGACACCAACGAAATAAGAAGAGCTACACAATGATATAAAATGATAGA
The DNA here is from genome assembly GCA_951805265.1 of Schizotus pectinicornis. Classification (NCBI taxonomy): domain Eukaryota; kingdom Metazoa; phylum Arthropoda; class Insecta; order Coleoptera; family Pyrochroidae; genus Schizotus; species Schizotus pectinicornis. Next base: position 5,751,581 of record OX638202.1, on the reverse strand, counting down.
ATGTAGTAATCAAAATGATGCTCACATTGAACATTTACATTAGAATTTTGTTAAGATGGTTCTTGATAGTTTTTGTTGTTTTATAAAATTAGTAAGATATTCATTTCATAATTAAATTGTTGCAATTGTCTTTTGTTTCCATGGCATACTTGAAAAACCAAAAAATCTTGTGCAAAATTGATGAAATTTCTGGATTTTAATTTTTAATTTGATAGAGGATGAAGTTAGGTATAGGGAATGCTTAAGTAACTCATCCCAAAATACAATTTTCTACTGAGTGATGTAAAAAAAATCTGTAGGTGCCATTTGAAAAAAATGACTTCTTGACCATTTTTGGGTGCGATATTTGAAAATTGTCTGCGCCCATACGGTACAAAATGGACCTACCATTAAGATATCAGAAGTTAGTCTGGACTTCGAACTAAGTACTTTACAAATTGGTTTTCATAAATTCAAAACCGTCTGCCAGATACGAATTTTTTCGTAAGCTACCACATCGACCCTTTTTTTCACATAAATTAACATAATGTCAAAAATTGTCAAATAAGTTTACATAACAAATGTTATAAAAACTCAGAGTTGGAAGACCAATTAGACCATGTAAAAAAATGGTACGTTTCCATTTGAAATAAGAAAGTTGATACCGACTTTTCGCACACCCTGTATAGCTAGAGAGCTCAAAATATTTTAGATAGAATGAGCATGACTGATAATGACTGCCTTCCAAGTTTCAAATTTTGAATCCAACTGGAAGTTGGAAAATTTCTAATGGACGAGCTACGTAAATCACCCTGTATAAGGTCAATGTGTATTAGTTTTAAGTTAGTTCTAGTGAAGCTGCCATACGAGCAACATCTCCCGATTGATTGCAATAAGTTGTTTTGTTGAATAAACGTTTTGTATAGCAAAAATCAAACTTGGCTAAAATTATTTAACAATAATAAAGCCCAGGTCAAGAAATAAAAAGCGCCATCAACCCACCCGCTGTTTCTATTAACGGTGACTTGCAGATATTCTTTAGCACGTTTTGCTGCGATGTATTCTGCAGTCATGGCGTTCTTTTCTGAAAAGCCGTGCTTTTCGAGAACTTCCCCCAAAGTTTCCACAACTTCAGGACTGTACATGTCGAAATCAAAAACGTTGAACACCACATCCTCCAAATCGGCCTCCGGAAATTGCTAAAACCATCAAACATAGATACAACTGCTAACTATTCAACGTCTTCCGAGTTCTCACATTGATATGTTTGACGATATTGACGACTTCTCTTGTGGAATAAGGATAATTGACCAAACCTTGATCCGCCATGTTCCTCAACTCCCCAAACACCCCCACAAGTTTCTTGATGGTAGCAACCGGAACATTAGGTCCGTACTGCTTCAGAAGATTAATTTCTGAATCTGCGGACGGATTCTCGACAGCGTGACAACTAAACAAATCGCCTAAAGCCCCGAAGAAATCGTTTCCTAAGAAAGGAAAACCGGGCCGGTTCGCCAGAATAATGACTCTAAAATCTCGATGGACCTGGATGTAGTTGTCGACATTAACTCCGGAGGGTATTTGCTGCACGATTCTTCGACCATCACTCAAGATCATTTGACCGCTCTCCACTAGACTTTTCAAAATACATGTAACGTGTGTTGGTGCTTTATCCGCTTCGTCCACCACCAAAACGTGGCCGTACTTGACGGCCTTAACTAAAGGAGAGTCTTCATGGATCAAAAGTCCATCTTTAACAGTGGGTTGAGTGGTCAATGTTTGCACAGTAGTGTCCCTGTGCAATTGTATGTATTCTCTCGGTCTGTTCATCAATTCTAGGAATCTATCGGCGATTTTGTTTTTACCGACGCCCTGGTTACCTACGAGCAACATGTGTTGGCCCAAGTGGAAATCTTGCAACATTTTCTCCATTAGATGTAAATGTTGAGGAATGTCGTAGAAGAGAATGTTAGGCACTTTCGTTAAGTGACTGGTTTTATAAACCGGAATAGACGCCTTGCCTATTTTTAATACGTTGTCGTTGATTTCGCATTGAATCGGAGTTTCGTCAGTTGAGGAGTTGTCCGAAATTATCCCGAGATTATTTATAGTTTTTTCTAGAGCTTGTCGCGCTAGAGATGGAAGGAATTTTACCATAAACGTAGCTTGGACGGTATCGTAAGCGTAATCGGTGGGGAAGTTCTTCATTCTGGCGGCAATTCTCAAAAGTTGCCTGGTGGACAAATGACCCGATAGGTTTTGCAGAGTTTGGTCGGAACTGTTCCGTAAAGTGTGGGCAAGTTCTATTATTTTAAATAGCGGTGCAGAGATCGGGCTTGGACCAAACTGCAAACCAGATTTCTCAAAAATAATTTATAAATAATTAATAATAATAATAAATAAATAATGGTAGATAAATATTTCCTACCTTAGACATAATAATGTGAATTTCCTCTGCTTTAGTCAACGTTCTGACTTCGTGAAAAATAAAAAGACTCAAAACTTCAGGAGTTATCCAACTTCCCTTGGGCGAGTTAGTTGACGGTGGCTCCCCCACGGCCACTATTCTAAAAGATGGATGCACCCTTAAGATTCCTTTTTCGGTCAGTTGCTCATCAGTCAATTTAAAATTTTCTTTGATCTGGTCGTAGCGCTCGCTGTTAATCAACCTTTTTCCATCGTGCAATTGTAATTCACGGTCATGAACTAACCTGAAATTTGGAATTAACTCGAAACAAAGTGATCTATAAAAACAATTATTTACCTGTGTAACACCGAAAGGGTGCTAGGATGTATCCTGTTAATGCCGTCTAAAACCGCAATTTTGCCTTCTATGGCCGCTATAACTAAAGGCGACAGCTGCCAAACGGTATCGCCGCTATCGAGAGTTGTTCTTTGCTGGACCAAATCCCTAGCGGTCATGTCCTGGTAAAGAACTATACATTCCAAGTCTTTACCAACAATTTGCGCTATTTGATTCACTAATAATGATTTGCCACAGCCTTTCGGACCGATAACGCAAAAATCAGCAACCGCTTCGCTTTGCAACATTTCCTCTATCATTTTATTTTGGTAATCGGTTTCGACATAGCCAGCTTTACTTCGAGGAGTATCCAGAAACGATCTAATTTTTTGGCTAAATTTCGTAATTAATCCAGTTTCTACCGGTTTCACGTCGAAAGTCGACAATAACTCCTCCAAATGTTGCGTTTCTTTCTTCAAAAAAGTGTTGTAAGGGTAAAGACGCATGAGAACGCTATGCGGCGACTGGTGGGGGTTGTTTTCCAAAATCTTCGCGGCCAGTGGCAAGTTTCCCAATGGAAAGTCGGGCATTCCCAAAGCTATGCTTTCCTTCGTCGAGATGGCGAAAGCGCATGTTAAAATTTTTTCGACCTTATCCTTCGGAGTCAGAGGAGCCACCCGACTCAATTCTTGAAACCATTCCTGCGATTTAAAAGTAAATTAGAGAGTGGAAATACATTTAGCTAAGTAGATATATTTATAGCATGCAGTTAGGAGGGGAGCAGTGACAAACTGTTTGTGACTGCCTTGACCTGAAAAGGGTTGAGGAAAAAATCGACGCTTCAATAGCGTTTATGAACAGGATTCAATTAGGAAATTGATAACGTTGTCAAAACCACAATGGGGGACTAACGCCACGACATGCGGCTCGACGTAAATTAGCCACGAAAACAAAGAGCAAACAGATTCTATAGCATATCTCACCCTTTCCCTTACAGCATCGTTAATTGATAGATCCCTGCTAATGCACTGCGATTACTAAATTTTCGGAATTAAATAAAATCAAGATCGAGTATTAAAAACGATTTATAATGATTTGGTTTCCTCAGTGTCGTATTAATACAGGGTGGGGTAATAGTGCGCCCGACTTCGATAGCTCGAGTTCTATGATTGGTAGAAATTTGATTTAAAAACACAGATAAACTAGATAAAGAAGTCTATAACCGAAAATTATTTTTGAATATACAAGGTGACCCAAAACAATTATACAGGGGCAAGTGACATTTTTTTAATGGATTGTGGTGTGTAAAAGAAGATTTTTCGGAGCCTTTTCCTAGACTCTTTTCAGTCCGATATTATTGCTGACTATTTCCAAACCACTTGGATGTAGCGACTTTTTTTGTTCAAGTAATGGCATCTGCAGATGCATGTTAAAAAAATCACTACAGTCACAATTACAAGTTCTAAGAAAAAATTATGTAAAGATTAGTTAGGAAACATCTGTAGAATGTCTTTGAATCGTTTTTATTTTTGAAAACTTACACAGGGTGGCTAGATTTAATTTTTCAATTTAGAACTTTTTGAATTTAATTTTCTCCATTCTTTTAAATGGAACACGTTGTATATTTTTTAACGATATGATGTAAAAACTAAAAACATACATTTTTTGTATGTACACCCCTATGGCTATTTGTAACCCTTTTCGATTTATCGCCCAATAATTACAAAATTCAAGAATAATTCTAAAAAATTTGATTCTTTTTCAAATTACTCGACAGATAAAATTGTAATAAGTACTCCAGATGTTTTGTTTATAAAAACAGCACAAGTTTTTTAGTAAGTTCACTTTATGCTTGTATCTTGATCATTTTTTGCATTTTATATTATCCGACAAGAAATACACATTTATCGCAGTTACCTGTCGTCAGTTGTCATTTTTGTGTCTATTTTAAAACATTTGAAGTTTTTTGTCGAATTATTTGGAAAACGATCTAATTTTTTAGAATTATTCTCGAATTTTGTAATTATTTGGCGATATCTCGAAAATGGTTACAAATAGCCATAGGGGTGTGCATACAAAAAATGTTCGTCTTTAGTTTCTACATCATATCGTTAAAAAATATACATAGTGTTCCATTTCAAAAAATGGAGAAAATTAAATTCAACAAGTTCTAAATTAAAAAATTAAATTTAGCCACCCTGTATAATTTTTCAAAAGTTAAAACGGATCAAAGACATTCCACAGATGTTTTCTAAGTAGTTTTTACATAATTTTTTCTTAGAACTCATAATTGTGACTGTAGTGATTTTTTTAACATGCATCTGCAGATGCCATTATTTTAACAAAAAAAATTGCTACATCCAAGTGATTTGGAAATAGTCAGCAATAATATTGTATTGAAAAGAGTCTAGGAAAAGGCTCTAAAAAATTTTCTTTTACACACCACATTCCATTTAAAAAAAAGTCACTTGCCCTGTATATTTGTCTTGGCTCACCCTGTATATTAAAAAATAATTTCTAGTTATAGACTTCTTTCTCTAGTTTATTTGTGTTTTTAAATCAAATTTCTACCCATCATTGAACTCGAGCTATCGAAGTCGGACGCACTATTGCCCCCTCCTGTATACAGTTATGTATACAGGGTGGGGCAATAGTGCGTCCGGCAGTTCTATGATAGCTAGAAATTTGATTTAAGAACACAAATAAACTGCAAAAAAAATCTATAACCGGAAATTATTTTTCAACATACAGGGTGAGCCAAGACGATTATACAGGGTCAAGGAACATTTTTTTAAATAGATTAATATAATATAATTAATTCATACTTTTTTGACCAATAGGATTGCCTCATTTTCCATTTTTCAACCAATCACGTAGCCTTTTCTTGAAAAAAGAAAGCTAGTAGCATTTTATTCGGAATAAATAGCTACTAGCTTTTTATTCCGAATAAACTCTAGTAGAATTTTTCATTCATGTATTAATCTGTCGAATATCATTCAAGCAAGAGATTTCTTCAGAATAAATGTTCAAGGTGAGCACTCAAACGCGTCGCCGTCGCAAAAACCACTAGCGCCGCCGGACGTAGGGCCTAAAAATCCTCGAGCTTCGCTCTCGGATTTTTAAGCCGGCCCAACGTCCTGTGGCGCTCGTGATTTTTCCTGCTAGGCAACTCGTTTTCGTGCAAACCTTTCCATTTATTCAAGATAAATCCCTTGCTCTTATGATATTATGTATAAATTTTGTGTAAAAGAAGAGTCTCTTTTTCAAAAAATCTTTTGAGTCTTTTTTTATTGCGTCTGCATTTTTACTGCTTTAACTTAACCGATTAACACCTTGACAAAAATTCTTTTATTCTTGAATCTTTATTCTAATAGGAATGAATTAGGTGTGCTTATAGGTATAAGTTAAGGGGAGTGGAAATAAGAAGTGTCCAGCAAGAATTTATTAAGAAAATACCAACTATTTATTGTATGTAGTACACAAGAGAGAGCTGCTTTTGCTGCTCAACATGCTATCACACTCGCTATTCTTCTTAGGTAAATTTGGCAGAAAAATGTGCAGCTGCCTCTTAGCAGTACTGGCTCTGATCCTCGTCCTCTCCACTGGTCCCTCCATTTCGTCGGTTTTGTCGCATTCCATCCGGGACGTTACTATGGCCACTTTGTCCTCGGTTTCTTCGTCACATTGATTCTTTAAAGAATGCGGCGGTGCTTCCAACACAACAACATTTTCACGATAATTGGAACGATTTCTGTGTTTATCGGCGGGTCGACATTTCCTTTGTGAAATCGGACAAGCGTGAGCGGTAACAACGCGTTTCCTCAAATCGGAGTTCTTCCCGTTTTTCCCGCCATGCGTTGCTAAATCGAGCCATATCATGACTCGTTCGCTTAAATTGAAGTGATCCGGACAGATTGCAGCAGGGGTGCAACCAATGTAAAAACCGTCATCTATGTTAAAACTATTGGACTTGCTAATGAACGAACTGTTAGTGGCGACATTGTTGCTGTTAAAAGAAACTTCTTTATTTATATCTTTGAAGCTAACGGGGTCGCCAGGAATCATATCAATGGTAGTAATCCTGCTGCCTCTTCTGCAGGAATAGTTAGTAGCGTCACTGTGGCACCGCGACACTTTACTTTCGTTTTTCAACTTCCTGATTCCTGCCAGCAGCAGTTTCACTGAATGCACCTTGAAGTTGGCCGAACTTTCGATCACTTGACTGTTTTTCCGGCTGTTTTGACCGACGGAAGTGGCGCTTCTTCGGGACGATTCTCGCAGATGACTTTTGATTTTTTCGTCTTTTCGCAACACCACATGATGTTGACCGTCCTTCCACACGGTTCTAACGAACAACGGCCTATTGCTGGACTCCCAATGGGTCACCATTTTTCGTTTTGGTGTCCGTCACGACGAAAAGACGATTTAAGATTTATATGTTCTGTTCGAGCAGAATACACGACATGGAGACACGCGAAACGAATTGAAATTCGGATAGGTTCTGGAGACAGGCACGACCGCCTTCTACGACATTTCCGCCGGAAATAAACAGAGAAACCGAGAAACCACACTTGAGATGTGGAACCGCATGGCACAATAGGGTTTGCGCAGTCCGGTGGAGGTGATGAAAGGGGTTAATAGCGAGATTCTGGCGTTTTTACGTTTGCGTATTTATTTAGTTGTTTGCGTAGAACCTGAACCTGAGCCGTAAAAGTGATCAGGAATTGGGCTGGCGTGCAGCGAGGGTCGAGGAAATAACAGATTGCGGTGATAAATTCATTATTGGCAATGCATGTAAAGCAAGAGGGGAGGTTTGGAAGACGGAGAATCGAACAAGAAGTGTCACGACCCTAATTATTATGCACAACCCTTTATGGCTATATTCCACGAATCATCTAGAATCTAGATAGACAAAAACATGAGCATACGGAACATTCGTTAACCTTTCTTTACGTTTTTACTACTTTGATTGACTATTAATTTATTGTTGCAATTCGTAGATGTCTGATGGACATTAACGCTTACGGATGAGCGGATGGCCCTACAATAAAATTTTAACAAAGGGTTTAAGTTTCTTGGATTTTCCAATGGTGACCCACTTCCCTCAAGAAATGTCTCCTATGAGGTCTTGGGCTAACTCTTTCCGAGGGGGTAACCACTAAACAAAAAGGTGTTCCACCGATTACAAGATTACATTTGATTACATATGATTTCATTGATTACATTATGATTTCACGTGATTTCAAATATCTGCATGTGATTACATAAGCGTCATATTATGATTACAAGTAATTTCATAATGATTACACGCGATTACCCTGACTACATGATGATTACATATGATTACACCAAAAAAATATTGTGATTAAATGTGCCTCTTATAGTAAATTACCATCATATTTAACAATTACATTAAGTAGGCAAGTATCTACACATCTATAGATGTAATGATTATTTTGTAGAGCATTAAAAAACGTATATAAATATTATTTCATATTATTTCATCTTTTTGAAGGAAAAATTATTACGGCCCTTTAGATAGCTGATTGAATTGACCTGTTCGATCTCGATCATCTGAATGTTGCTAGCTAACAACAATTATTTATACAACAATTTTCAATCTAAATAAATTATTATTATTTGTACCCTGAGGAAAGTGAAATGTTGAATATACAGGATGGGGCAATAGTGCGCCCGACTTCGACAGCTTGAGTTCTATGACAGCTAGACAAGTAGGATCTTAAGAGCACAAATAATTTAAAGAAAGAAATCTATAACCAGAAATTATTTCTGAACATACAGGGTGAGCCAAGATAATTATACAGGGGCTAGTAACATTTTTTTTAATGGAATGTTGTGTGTAATCGGAGTCTTGTCCTAGACTCTTTTCACTCCAATATTATTGCTGACTATTTCCAAACCACTTGGATGTAGCGATTTTTTTTAATCAAATAATGGCATCCGCAGATGCATGTTAAAAAAATCACTACAGTCACAATTACGAGTTCTAAGAAAAAATTATCTAAAGACTAGTTGGGAAACATCTGTAAGATGTCTTTAAATCGTTTCTACTTTTGAAAAATTATACAGGCTGGCTAAACTTAATTTTTCAATTTAAAACTTTTTAAATTTAATTTTCCCCATTTTTTAAATAGAACACCCTGCATATTTTTTAATGATATGATGTAGAAGCTAAAAACAAACATTTTTTGTATGTACATACAATTGGTAACCATTTTCGATTTATCGCCGAATAATTACAAAATTCAAGAATAATTCTAAAAAATTCGATCGTTTTCCAAATAACTCGACAAAAAACTTCAAATGTTTCAAAATTGACACAAAAATGACAACTGACGACAGGTAACTGCGATAAATGTGTATTTCTTGTCAGATAATATAAAAAGCAAAAAATGATTAAGATACAAACATAAAGTGAACTTCCTAAGAAAGCTTATGCTATTTTTATAGGCAAAACATCTAGAGCACTTATTACAATTTTTTCCGTCAAGTTATTTGAAACACAATCTAATTTTTAGGATTATTCTTAAATTTTGTAATTATTGGGCGATAAATCAAAAATGGTTACCAATAGCCATACAGAAACATACAATACATACAAAAAATGATTGTTTTTCGTTTCTACATCATATCGTTAGAAAATATACAGGGTGTTCCATTTGAAAATATAAAGAAAATTAAATTCAAAAAGTTCTAAATTGAAAAATTAAGTTTAGCTACACTGTATAACTTTTCAAAAGTAAAAACGATTCAAAGACACCCCACAGATGTTTCCTAACTTACTTCCTACTTACATAATTTTTTCTTAGATTTCGAAATTGTGACTGTAGTGATTTTTTTAACATGCATCTGCAGATGCCATTATTTGAACAAAAAAATCCTATACATCCAAGTGGTTTGGAAATAGTCAGCAATGATATTGCAGTGAAAAGAGTGTAACAAAAGGGCCCAAAAAATCTTCTTTAACACACAACAATCTATTTAAAAAAATGTCACTTGCCCCTGTATAATCGTCTGTTCCTGTATGTTCAGAAATAATTTCGGGTTATAGACTTCTTTCTCTAGTTCATTTGTGTTTTTAAATCAAATTTCTACCCATCATAGAACCTAAGCTATCAAAGTCAGACGCACTATTATTGTATTTCTTGGAACATAAACTGTAATCGAGACTCTATTAAACAGGAACTAGAATTCGAACAAAAACAAAATAAAAACTAAAATAAAAATGCTTTGAATAAGAGTAACAAAAAAAAACAAATTTAATACTTATAGATACATGCGGGTAGGCCTCCACAATTTTAACTACAATAAAATTAAATTAATGAGTTATCCTATATTCTTGTATGATTTAAGTTCCTGTGGCAAGAATGAAAATACTTTTTGTTTTTCGTCAATAAAAGGATTTGACAGTTTACGCGTTTTAATAATGATTACATGACGATTACATAATGATTACATAATGATTATACGATAATTACATAATGATTACACAAAGAATACATAATGAATACAGAATGATTGCAAGATTACATGATTACATGCGAAGATTACTTATGATTGCACAATGAATACAATGTGATTATACTAAGACTGTTCCACGATTACACGAAGTGGTTACCCCCTCGAGTCTTTCACTTTTCTCTTCTCACTTAAGTCTTTGTATTTGTTAAAGAGTTCCACAACTGAATCTAATTTGTTTTTCACTAAATTAGTATTTATTTTACTTTTATCGACACGTAACTCGTTTATTTATGAGCACTTTCTAGAGTCGATCCCTCCACTGTAACTTTAAAGATCACTACGAAACTTTGCGATTTGCGACTCAGTCTTTGGTTTTAAACAGTTGCGCAAAACTTCTGGACAATTGAAACATTTCAACAGATCTCGACTTTGTCTATTCTGTGAAGCGGTAAAGTGCAGTTGAAACAATAGACATAACTCTTCTCAGTTGAAGCAGGCTTGGATGGAGCATGCAATAATTTCAGCTGTCCTTGCAGACGTCCATTTTCTTGAGTTTTGAGAAAAAGATCTGAAGTATTCCTGTGCCTTACGAGAAGGAAGGATCTTGCAAGTTACGGTCATTAAGACCTGCCAGTATCAATTCCCTACTTTCAAAAAATGAAATTCTCAAGAGACAATGTCATCATCGCGTAGCAATAGTCTTCGGGTGAGTCCTACGGTCACTGGACTCTACTTGATATTTCTACAAACTTTTCTGTTTGACTTTGCCAGAATATTTTTTTCTGAACTTCGATTCAAAATCATTTCACGCTAAAATATTACTTTTAAGATATCACAACATGAAACTTTTGGTTGGGTGTTGTCGAGTACCGGGTCGTTTTCAATAATGTATTTTCTCCCCAAAACAGTCTTCCTCAGGTGGACTTGAGGTCCTCGAGTCATTACAAAGCACTTCCTCAATCTTCCTGGCCATCAAATTTTCTTATGCCCTTGGTCTAATCAGGAGTCACGCAGTATTCTCTGGTTACTGATAACGACATTCTCACCGACGGCGTTGTTAATCAAACTCTTCCGTCTCCTCTCCAAGCGCTGGTGTAGTGTTGTAGGGTGTTCAACCAACGTTGCCATGCACGACTTGCCATACGAAACGACGTTTCAGAACTAGATCTGCCCAAGTCATTGCAGTAGCTCCCTTGCTATTTTCTTACAAAAATTTGAAGCACAACCCTTCTTACAGATTTCGACCAAAAGTTTCCGCAGAAGACACAAAACTCTGGCATCCTTGATGTTGATACCAATTATTAAAAATAATAATGTAATGTAAAAAAAATAATATGAACAAGATATAAACATAGATTATCAGTCCCAGTAACATAGTGTAGATAACTTTCTTACAGAATTTTTCCCTTTGTTTAGCATTATGTTTGACCCACTTCGAGTGAGCCATTTGCTAATTCTCTGCTCGTTTCGCGATGCCGGTGAACAGCAGAGAGTCATTAACCCACTTTGGAACTGGTCGAAGTGTTTTGCTTACCTCTAACATCTAAGAGCCGTATGACACGATACTTATTTTAGTACTGATTTCAGTACTGAAAATTTAGTGCTACTACATCCAAGAAATTTGAACCTGTTCTATTTTCTTGTATGCAAGTTGACTTTAATTGGCGCTTAGTGATGCATTTTGTTTTTGTTAAAATTCCCAAACTTGTCCTAAATTCGGAACTGAAACTGACGAAAAGCTGCGCGCGCAGATTCAGCACTGAAATCAGTAGTGGGATCCTGGAAAAAGCGATTGCGATCGAGTCGCTATCTTTACGATTTCGGTCGCTTAGGAGGGAAGGGGTTTAGGGGAGGATCTTTTCAAAACTGCAAAACCTATAATTTTTCAGCAATTTGTTAAGGTGAAAAGTTTTCAAACTACCTAACTTAAGTATCGTGAACGTAAACCTCGTAGACTTTAATACACTAAACAATTGTCACTTATAATATTCCTAGTGCATTGATTATTTCCGGAAATTTTTTCGAATGCATTTCTAAAACGTATTAATTAGCCCGAGTGGAACATGCATAAGAATAAATTTTCCGGAAAAAAAAAATTTCAGGAAATTTTTACATTGTCATAGAAACGACATCGAATTCTATTTTTCTACTGGCTACTTTTCGGTGTCGTGCGATTTTCATCAAAATGGATACCAACGATACATGATAACTTAATTCAGTAGTACATGTGCAAACATTCGGAAAAATTGATCATAAGAGTCAAGAGTTACGACAATTTTCAAGAACTTTTCCTCCGTTATCAACCGTTTTCGAGAACATGTTTATTAAGAAAAGCCGTTTAATTTTTTGATTTTATATCCGCCTCTCAAGTTTGTAACAGTTATTCCGGGACACTCTGTATACAAAAATTGAGATATGCGTATGGATTCAAACTTGCGTTTCAATCTGATAGAGTTAGAATACAAGCTACTGTATATTATGAATCCAACAAATTATTATAAATGTAACAAAATTTGTGGAGGATATTATTTTGTATAGAAACATACTTTATGGTACGATTGTACCTAGGACTTTTGTTTACAGATATTTTTTCTGAATGTAATTACAAATGTCCAAGTTGACTGGGATATAACGTTTATTCAAGGAAATAATTAAAATGTTTGTCGAGATTAAGATTTTGTAAAATTTGGAAGCACGTTTTGAAGAAAAAATTCAAATAATCTAGAGATCATGTAAAAGTGGTTTCGGAAATAAAAATTGTTATTTTTTACCTACAAAAGTAATAATATTGGTACATATTATGAACAACAAGATAAAGATTATTTAAAAACCCATTGTTAATCTCCAAATAACGATAAATATGCAATATCCGAAGAATCGCTTTTAAAGCAGCACCTTTGGAGTTGTAGAAACGGTTTCTACCAAGAACAGGTAAACTTGGGTGCCGGAGGCTATAACCCTTCCACTTGTACCTGAAAATATTTGAAAATCCAGCCCCTAAGCCGTCATCTACCAATGCCATTCATAGGGATGCACCTTCGGCACACCAAAAAAAGCGATAGCCTTTCGGAACTCTCTGTTTAACCGATGGAAATCCATTGCAACTCGGCTGATATCTATCCAAAGCAACCGTTTTCGGTTGCTTAGAAGCGACTCGGTCGCAATCGCTTTTTCCAGGATCCCACTACAGTACTAAAATCAGTATCGTGTCATATGGCTCTAAGAGCCGTATGACACGATACTTATTTTAGTACTGATTTCAGTACTGAAAATTTAGTGCTACTACATCCAAGAAATTTGAACCTGTTCTATTTTCTTGTATGCAAGTTGACTTTAATTGGCGCTTAGTGATACATTTTGTTTTTGTTAAAATTCCCAAACTTGTCCTAAATTCGGAACTGAATTTGCCGAAAAGCTGCGCGCGCAGATTCAGTACTGAAATCAGTACTAAAATAAGTATCGTGTCATACGGCTCTAACACATATTTCAAACTTTTTCTTAATCCTTACAGAAGGTATGATTTAAAAACTTTGGTAAACTTTCTTGCTAGCTTGGGATTCTCGTCGTCATACCACAAAGTTCAAAGTTTAAAGTAGTCAGTTATGACCCTTGCTGAACCGCTCTTTAAACTAGAATTTTTTACTCAGTCGTTGAGATCTCGGTATTTTCCTCTAGACTCTCTTCATTGACCAGACTAGCTTTAGATTTCAATATTGTGTCGCATTTGATTTTATTGACTATGCCGTTCTTCTTCTTTCCCACTTCTGATTCACCAATGGGGTAGGTACTTGCCTAAAAAAAATATTGCACTTTTTATTCTCTAGATATTTTTTTCCCATTTTTTTATTTCATATTTTCGTAAATATTTGCAATTTTTGTTTTTAGTGACGCATTGATATCTAAGACTCACACCTATATTGAATGGACTCTTGTTTTGGCTATTATGCTGCGCTGCTACCAGAGTGCGCGACATGTGTACAGCGGATTAGAACGCAAGCAACTTCTGAGTACAGTTGTAAACAACTTTAAATGATTGCGATGCGACGGGAGGTTTTTTCATTCAGAGTTCAGACAGTAGCGCCATCATACGATTTCTTTTACAACTACGCCGTACAGGGAAAAAAATTAAAAAATTAATTCTGGGCGTAATATTGACGCTAGAACCAAATAAAAAAATACGGGTCTAATAAAATCGCCTATATTTTCTAAATATTATATTTCCCAAATATAAGGCAAGTACCCCATTGTTTGTCTGGTACAAAAACCAGCAAAAAAATTCAATCTGACATCAAAATTTCGGGGTTCCAGCAATTGCACTTTCTCTAAGTGATAGGGATGATGTTGGTGTCTTTCCAGCACTATCTAAACAGAAGTGTGGAAAACATTTATGGCTCCAGAATGCTTATTCATGACGAGTCGAGTAATGAAGACTTGAACCATCACTCAACTCATAATAATTTTAGTTCTCTTTATTAACTATCCTGATGTTTGGTATGTTGACTCTTTGTTGACAAAAATTTGTTAGAAATAAAAAAATGATGTATCTTCAATTACGTCAATTGCAGCACTGTGCAGGGTGCGATACATTAGTAATTCTCTGCAACCTAATCATTTCATATTTTCATGCGAACTCTTGGACTACAACGTAATGATAAAAAAAATGATAAAAAAAAAATCATAAATAAGTAATGTGATAATAAACCCGTTCCAAATGGGGTTGAACGAGGAAAGCGGGCCTTGAAGACGTCGCATGTCTTCTTGGCGCTAATAATGAAACATCCGGCCTAAAATAGACGTCACAAATTACTTGCAAAATCATAAACCATTTAAATCCATCACAGAACGACTGCCAAAGTTGCTCTTCTAATTGCCGTCGTGGGCCACGCAAAACTGCGATTTGTTAGCCGCAAAGTGTAGCAAAAGTTTGCTGAACGTAATCGCCAAAATTTTGTCAGCGACACGAACGATACTAACTTGCTCTTAAATAATCAAAACATACGAAACAAATTATTAGTTGGACTAAGCGGTATTAGAAACAAACAGAGATCGTCGAAAGAGCTCGCATGGCCAAAGGTAATTCTGAACACGTTAGGAAGTTCGTGTGAATTGCTTTTACAAAACACATTCAATAAAATCTGGTAAATTGGAATGGAACAAGATATAATCGCGAATTTAATTAAACTTTGCGTTTTGATGTTGGAGGAATTCGTAGGAAGTGCAGGAAAAATTAAAACAGATAAATTCGGGTGCGGGGCCGCTAATTCAATTTGGTAATGGGTCACTGGAGCGTAGCATTCATTAATTATGTTACTCCGTTCGAATTACTTCAGCTGACAAAAGTATCCCCCTTTTAAGAGCAAAATTGAAAGAAACTTTGCCAGTTAAGTTATTTGGAAGATGGCCAATAATGGCTATTTTCTTCAACACCAAAATTCCGCAAAGCCGATGCGACTGATAACTATTCCATAAATTATAGTGGTGCAATACGGTCTACTCGTGCAGGTATTCAGTTGTACAGGTCACAAATGAATCGAATTTCATTAATAATAAATATGACATAATACTAGTGCTATAGATTTTGTAACTCAATTAACAATACCATTGACAGTACAGCCGAGTTCAAAGGTAATGTCCACCTTTTAAACTTAAACCAACACAGAAATTAAAAGTCATATTGATGCTAAGTATTGGGTCTCTTTTAGCTAGTACATCATCTGCAGAAGAAATTTTAAATTTTAAAAGTTTGAGATGGACATTACTTTTGAAACTGACTGTATATACTGAGATAAAGGATTTTACCGTAGAACTTTACAAATCGATGTCATTTAAACTAAACTTTCATTTAAAAAATGTCATTTCTGGGAATTAAGAAATATTTTGTGGGAAATACAATCATCTTGACACTTCCAAAACTTATGACCATCCTTTTTGATTTATTTTATATTAGGTAGATATTATCGTGTCATTTTAATTCTATTATATTCTTATGCCACTTGCTTTGCGATAATAATAATCACGTTATTTCCCTTAAGGAAAATACAATGTTCATTCATTAAATACATATTTTTATTTTAAATAAAGACAAAATAATTCGTTACTAATTTTAAGAATCCTTTTTTCACATTGTATTTAAATTGTACGAATATTTTTGGGAGCTTTTAATTTTTCTGTCTTTTTGATTTCCATTCAATATAAAAATTTCTATGGCATTTGATCTTTTTGTGTGGTATTTCTATTACCATTCGTTGTTAATTTCGTTTGTAACTTCCATTACCCTTGAATTAATAAGACATTGAGAGCGATGTCGCATGGCATGTGGAATGGAAAGGATAGACACTACAGCGCCCCCTATATTATAATAGATACAATGATAATTGGCCGGAGCACATGGCCGGACTGCATTGGCGATTGACGCCAAATTTCGGTGTTTCGGTTTCTCTTCTCTATTCTCCAACTTTGGTGGTGAATGGAATGGTGGTAAATGTTGGTGTGTTCTGTTCATGTCACTGGTTGAGGCGGTAGTAAAATTTGGCGCCAAATGTGCAAATTATTATTTATTATCATATCTACTACAATATAGGGGGCGCTATAGTATCTATTTTTAGTTACCGGAATTTCCATTCCAAATGCCATGCGGCATCGCTTCAAATGTCTCATTTTAATTCAAGTGTAATGGAAACTGAATTACAAACAAAATTAAGAATGGATGGTAATAGAAATACCACACAAAGAGATCAAATGCCATAGAAATTCACAATGAATCGAAATAACATAACCAAATTTAATTTTTAATTTAAAAAAATTCATACATCTATGACATTGAAACTCAATTACAAAGAAAACATACAACGAATTTCAATATAACCATGGAATAAAGATCTTAAATGCCATGAAAATTCATATCCAATAGAAACTGACACGGCAAAAACACGTTTTTAACGCAGAAATTAAAAAAAATATATAAGCAGCCAAATAAGCAAATTAAATATAAATTAAAAAATACATTAAACTTTTAATTTAAAAAATTAATTAATTTCCCTTAAGAAGAACTAATATAAATTTTAAATAAACAAAAATATGTTAAAAGATGCTTTCAAATAACTTGAGTATACACTGCTCAAAAGAATTAGGGGAACACTTCTTGTTGATCCCATAAATTTTAAAATAGGAACGCCATTAAAGTAAACTTTCGAAATTCTGAAAGATACGCATTTCTTCATGAGAAAGTGGCTTCAGCAACATTCAACAAATCTGTTACTCTAAAGGCTTAAATTAAAAACGAAAAAAGCAACAAAAATGAAAATGAATCTGCTAAGATTTTACACATAAAACAATGCTCCATTAGCCCCCATTTTAAAATCAATAACATGTGTGTCCTCCACCAGCAACAATAATCGCCTGGCATCTACGTGACATACCCCTAATTATTCTTTTTAAATCTTTTTGAGGAATTTTCTCCTATTCTTTGATTGTTGCTTCTTCTAGCTGCTGAAGAGTTGGAGGTGCATTGAGACGCCTGCAAATGGTTCTTTCTAGCTTATTCTATACTGGCTCTATTAGCTTTAGGTCAGGACTCATTGCTGGTCATGCCATGGTTTTAATATGCAGGTCTTAAAGAAGTCCATAATAATGCGTGCAGTATAAAGTCTCGCATTATCCTGCATTAAAATGAAATTTGGAACCAAACCATATGCAGCAGGCACAACATGATCTCCTAGCACTATATCGATGCAATTCTGAGCATATAGATTTCCGCGGATTACCACAAGATCAGCTCTTCCGTTCAGACTGATTCCCTTCAAACCATAACAGAACCTACTCCAAATTTTTGAACTTTGCATATCGCAGACTGGGAATAGAGTTTACCTAGACGTCTGTACTCACGTACTCAACCTTCACAACGTGTGAGACGGAATCTTGACTCATCAGTAAAGAGTATAGGTCTGCGATGTCAAAGTTGAAAATTAACGTGTTCACGGACAAAATTTAAACGGTATCTTTTGCGCCGCCGGGTCAAGATTGCTTTTTGCACGGGTCTTCTGGACCTGACGTCCAGAAGACTAACTTTTCTAAATCGGTTTCTTATGGTTTGACCTGAAACTTCCAGTCTGTGGGTTATCCTGAGTGAATTTTTGTTATCTTTTGCTGTTGAGATGCGATTACGCATGGAAGAAAGGACTAAAAATCGGTCTTGATTTGAAGTAGTTTTTCTCATACAACCTTGTCCGTGGCGTTTTTAATAAAGACCAAATGCTCTATAGCAATTCCACAAACGCTGGATGATGGATAGGCTCCTCCCAACATTTTCTGCAACTTGCCGAATCGAAGTGCCATTTTCACGTAGAGCAACAGCACATGCAACTTCTACCTCACTGAGATACCTCATTTTGACTCTGATAACTGGTTAAATGACATTTAGTGTTAGTTTTCACTAAGACAATGGAAAATTGTTAATTTAATCAATAAAAGTTGCATCACATTTACTTTGATTTTTGTAGTTTTTTTCATTTTTTGTTCAAGTCTTTAGAATAAAGAATTGGTTGAAGGTTACTGAAGTCACTTTCTCATGAAAAGATATGCATCTTTCAGAATTTCGAAACTCCATCTTAATGACGCTACTATTTTAAAAGTAATGCCGTCAACAAAAAGTGTTCCCCTAATTCTTTTGAGCAGTGTATATTACATTTTATTTTAAAATCTAAATTCATTTCTTTTCTCATCACGCAAGCGTTCAAAACTTGTCATTCGTTCTAAATAAAAATAAAAATTCACATCGGTATCAAAACTATGGTTTATAAAAAGATATTTTCGTGTTAATTTAAAAGTTAAATTCGCTTTTTCTTAATGATAATTAAATTTTTGTTAAGAAAAATATCAAAATTTTCCAAATGGGCAGTTATGCATTTTACTTTTAATTTATAATAAAAATATGTATTCAAGTTTTAATTTGGAATGGGAATTGTATTTTCCTCAGGGGAAACAACGTGATTATTATTATCGTAAGTGGCATAGGAATATAATAAAATTAAAATGACACATTGATGCCTATAGAGAATAAATAGTGAACCGGCTTGCCATAAAAACTGAATAACGCTTCTCAATACCTTTGCAAGAACGCTTTTCCTTCTTTCAAATAAATGGGTTAACAAACTACAATAAAGAAAAATCAATTTCTGTTGAGTTGATATCTAAAGCTCCACAATAAGGTCCAGTTGTACAATCACGAGTTAACCCAGAGTCAGAAGAGTGCCGACTTTGGTCATATTACAAGAAAGTTACCCTAACTACAACTTATATCAATAAAACAATAACATTTGACACTCTTGCCATGATTTGCTTGATATGAAATAAAAACTGAAATTTTCGATTTTATTTTTATTTACTAGCTCCAGTAGTAGGAAAAATGACGCCATAAAAGTTGAACCTTATTTAAGTAGCTTTTCAAGGCCAATTCAAATATGCTAACAAAATATTTTTACACGTTCAATTTTTTGCGAAAATAACACAAACTTTGTTTTTCTTTATGAATCATGACAGGCTTATTAATAAATTCTGAAAGCATTTTTCCGTCTTACAGCAATGCATCACATGTCAATCTTTAAATCGCTTGGTTCCGTTAAAATTGTATTTTTCTGATTCTCTACTGTAGGCAGTGCTATTAAATTTTCGTAGCAGGCTGTGACATTATAGCATTTTTAGAAATACATAGTAAATACTTGCGATTATTTATAACTAACGCTTTTAAAATTTCTTCTGAATATTGTATAGTATTTATATCATTTTTTAGGTATTTTCTTTGTTTTTTTTAAATAACATTTTTTTGTTTATATTCTTCTGAAACTGTTTCAAATTTTAAACAACGGATCGGATGCAACGCTATGAGCCTTTCATTAATTGTTTGTCAATGAGGGTGTCTGAAGGAAAAAAAATATTTTTCAATTGAATATTTGTCATACTTTCAATCTCAACGTTGCGGTAGAAAGTAAACATATTTAAAGTAAGTTGTAACAATAAAAATAATTAAAATATTTATGTCACAGCCTGCTATGCAAAATTAATTGCACAGACGACTGCCCAAAATCAGAAGAATGTGATTTTGACACCGATTTCTTTTTATCGGTTTCAGGCTGTAAGAAGGTCCTTAACATTCACAAAAGTTAATTTGTAATGTACCTTATAACTGTACTAGGAATGTAAAGATGACATATCAGTAATGTAAAAATAATATAATGGTAATGTTATATTTTTACAATACAATTATTAATTTGCTGTCGCTGTTTGAACTCAGTATAACATTTTTCGTATCTCACTTTCGACTTGGTTGGAATAAGTGCTTGCATAGCTTCCTCAGCACTTTCTATCACGTTTTCTAGCAAACTAGCGCCACTCATTTTAAAAATTATTGAATTTTTAAAAAATAAAATATTTGTTGACAAGTAAACATCTTTGTGACTACCTAGCAACCAACTTGTATAACGACTTTGATTTTTACGAAAAAAGTTGCAAATAAATTTTTGATTTATTAATGCAGTCAAAATAATTTATCCAAATACAGAGGTGGTCGTTTAAAACCGATAAAATATTGAACAAACCTAGATGTTATGACATATTACAGCCTTGGATGTCTTAAAATCCTCGCTCTCCGAGCTCCGATTTCAACCTGACATCTGCGGCTGTAATAAATGTCATAACATTTCTCGGTATGTTAATAGCTATTACATTTACATTTTACATTTATACATTGACATTGTATGGTATCAGTTTTTACTCGCGACTATTAAAAGAAAAAGAAAACTTTTGATTTTAAGTTTCAGTCTTCAACAAAGTCACTTCTGTTTTCATTTTTCCTTCATAACTAAACTACTTAACAAAATTCTTGTTTGTCTACATTCACATTCGTTGCAGCAACAAATATCATGACAAGCATGTGAAATGTTATTGTTCTATTAAAATAGACCCTGGCTGGCATAACTTTCTTGTAATTTTACCAAAATCGCCATTATTCTAACAAGTGAGATCCTCATGCTTAATATTCTTCTCCTAGTCACATTGTATATTTAATCTAATTGACCAGTTGATGCAAACCTGATAACTGTTGATGTGAACATCCCTTGCTTGAAATCGGGATCTCAGTGGCGGATCCAAAGGGTTTCCTCGATACCTGAAACCCAATTACTGTTAATCAGCAATAATTACACTCAATAGAACAAATTACTTGGGCACTGGCAATCCCAAAGCAATAACTCTAAAGTTTTCATCGACCCTAACCAGTTTCCACTTTTCTATTTCCTCTTCACCATATTGCTACAAAATAACACAAATTACTACCGATCCACAATTGATTAGTAATTACCTCAAGTAATTTGTCGTATCTCGCTGCGGGTATCAGCAACCTGCCGTCTTCTAGATGCATTTCCCTGTTTTCTAATAAATTGTTCAATACCGGCAAAACGTTTCGTTCCGCCTTCTCGATACCTTCCAAGATTAAAATACGGCCTTCTGTAGCAGCCCTGACAGCACACTGTGTTTGTTAATTAGTTGTCATTGTTATTCTAGAAAAAACTCGATATGTACCTGATCGAAATACTTGGCGGTGCCTCGAACAATTTCGCGTCTTTGTTTCAAGTCTGATTCGGTGGTGTCTCGACTCAAAGCTACATATTCATGTTCGCGATTTGTTAATTCCAGGTATTGCATTGCTAGATGACGCTTCTGAGGTCCGGGTGGTCCTAACAAGAACATATCTTGCCCCAGAATGTCCTTTTGCATCATCCAGCGGAGATGGTGCAAGGTGCTTTGGGCCACATCTTCGTTGTCTGCAAATTAATTCAATAAAACTATGGACGATTGCTTTGGGATATGGGTATCTTACAGTAACTTCTTGGAACGTATTCTGGGCGTTTTGCTTTATTCACTTTAACTGCTGCGTCGCCGATGGAAATGCTGTCGGAAGAAATGTATGCTCTGACATTGTTGCTGCCGATTATAGGGTTGACTTTCGTCAATATTCGAAGTAATGACTGTATTCGCCTATTTGCGGCACTATGGAATAGCATATTTTGGAAAAAGGTCACAAAGTTTACTTAGAAAACACGTAATTTTTGAGAGGTTGCGATGATACAAAGGTTATGTTTACGTCAGAGCGATCAGCTGTCATATTCGTATTGGCTGTCTTTATTGTACTTAATAGAACTGGTATAAAGCTTTCTCTTTTGCTTTATGTCAGAAGAGCCAAAATGCCGCCAAATTTGAAACACCACAAGACTGTGTCCCCCATAGAAAATGGGGGGCTAACTTGACCGAGCTAAATAAAACAAATTATAAAACAAAATTTAAATTTCTCTTTCCGCTTACAGCAAATCTGTTTATAATATTATCCACAGAAGATCTCTTGAGTACCGTTACAACCGTTTTAGGGATCTTATATCAAGAGAATAATGAATGATTTTTCTTAACAGCTACCCCACTTCTAACTTCTAAACCCGAATTTAAGTACACTTATGATGATTATTATTCAAATTTAAAGTTAAAACTTAATCTATCTTTTGAAATTGCCAAAGAAAATTTTATTAAATCAAAAGAAGTATCAAAAAGTTATCAAAATCAGAAAATACATGAACATAATTATCATATAAAAGATTTGGTTTATATTCAAAATAAATCTTCAACTTCAAATCTTCTTTATTAAGAGAACATCATCATTGGTAATAATTTAAAAAAAGAAGTTATCTCCACTATTTAAAGATCCCTATAAAATTGTTAAAGTAAATATGTAAAAATAATACTTATGATTTACATTTTAAGAATATATATAAATTAATAATAATTATAATAAAAAAATATATTATCCTAAATTACATATTACATACTATTATCCCTTTGGATTTCGACGATTCTAAAAAAAAACTAAATAAATAAATAATAATAAATTATTATAAGTAAATTTTACCTGGTTATTATGACATAAATGTCATACGCATCGTGCAGATTCATCCATGCACACTTGGAGAACCCGTACCATTTGTCACCGAAAAGTCTAGTACAAAAAGGTAAAATTACCCAATCAATGAACAACTCCTCGTTGAGGTGTGCCAACATTATTCTCCTTAGAAAATTGACCAACGCTAAATATATATAAAAAAAAAATAAGTCAAAGTTTAATGGATAAATAAAAACTTACCCTTTTTTGACACTACCCACTTGTTGTTTTAATAAATTATTATTTGTCAGGATGACTAAGACAACGATTTCTCTTAAACTCATCTTTACTCAAACGCTCCCGTACAGTAAACTCATAGCAGTAACTCCCGATTATTTTCTAAATGTTTTCTAACAACCACCCCAACCACCCCAACATGCATAGTCATCCCTACCTAATTTTAATCTCATCCAATCACATTCAAACTTAACCAAACGGCTAAAATCATTCATCCAATGCCGTGCAACTGATCAGAACTCCAAAAGTCACGTAGGCCATTTCTGCGAACCACATTTATGGTCCTACATCTGGGCAATTTACCCTGTCATCCAGCATCTTGTTCCCATTCAACCTTTCACCATTAATTACGTTTCGTACTGTTCTTGCTTCCTGTTTGTCATGTCGTCTAGACTCTCGACCACCCCACAAGCTCATGACCGATAAGACTTTTGTGAAATATTTTGTTCCTCACTCTATTTAACGTTCCTATATTTTTTAGTTTTATATCCATGTCTCAAGTTTGTCACAGGTATTACGGACACCCTGGATAAATGTTAAGGAATGCGTTGCTGTAATTGGCTTTTTAAATATCCAGAAGTGGGTAAAGTAAACAATGACCTTAGATCCATGCTTTCACTCAATAATTATTGTTTATGTTTTTTTTACATTCTTAATTTTTTTTTTTTTTTTGAATTGTGGGCCCTTGGTAGCGTTGATATCTCAATCAACGTTGGTAGTGTACAGCCGGCCAAAGAATTAATGCACAGGGGGGGTCTGGGTGACGATGTAAAGCAGGCAACACTCCTTGCACGGTTTACGGCCGAAGGTTTCGTACCGCATCGAGGACTCGGTGATCGCCAACCCAGCCCACTCAGGTAGGGTTGTAAATACCGTAAAAGGAATTTTGCACACCAAGGTCGCAGACATTTTATCTCCAACAGTGTTGTGACATTTGTCAGGAAAAAAAAAAGAATAATTATACAAAGATTAACACATTATGAAAAAAATTAGGTTACTTTTATTCAAAGGTCCACACCATTTTTTTTTAAATTTGGAGCCTATTGTTGCTAGAATTGTTACTCCGTAACCAAACAAAAATTAAAAAAGAAGAGAGCATTTTATTTCTACATCAACCTATTGTCTATAAATGTCCGACTTTAAGATCGTATTGGATATTAAATGAAGTAAATGGGAATAATGCTTATGACATTTATGAGAATTAATTCTGCATTAAAGAAATTAATGAGATGTAGCATTGAACGATTTTAGTCACCTACCACAAATACCTAACGTATTCAAGAAGAAACATTCAAAAAATCAATGTCAAATAAAAGTCAATATTGAAGGGAGTTTCTGTGTCTTAATAAACATACTTCCGTTTTCGCTTAATCTTTCATATACAGAGCGATTAACCATAAAACCCAGTTCTAATTAAATTACTTAATAATTGTAATTGACTCTTAGCAAATTAATAACAATTTTGTGAAACAAAATAATTCAACAACTACAGCCTAGAGAATTGTAGAGAATTTTAATATCCTGCTTTTAATTTAGAAGAGACATACAAATAACTGTTTTTATTTCTTTACTGATAAACACTTGAAGATACGAAAAATATTCAAGAGATCTTTTTTATTACAAAATAAAGCACGATTAATAAAATAATTTTTGTTTATGAAGAAAATAGTGGCGTATCATTTTTTTTATTCAAAATAATCAAGGTGACATTAATTGGGTTGCCACTGGTTAAAACTAAAAATTCGTGGTTTCACAAAAGTTGTGTCTCTACACATAGTTTACATCCACCAAGCTTACTAGAAATATCTAATGTAGTTTCGGAGTTATTAAACAAAAAATCTTTTTCTGTCTGTAGTATTATAAAAAAATATTTAATTGAATTAATCTTTAAAAAAACGCAAACTTATGTAAACTATAAAAAAATCCATTTAAGAAAATTTAAATGTATTTTACTTTTCATCTTGTTGATTGTTGATAAAGAGCATTACATGTATTGTTATACTGCTAAAAAGAAAATAATTATTTAATTATTTGTACGTAGCACATTGGATCATGTGTACTTACTAAGTCAATATTGAAGGGGGTTAATTTGTGCATGATTTTAAGACAAAAAATCTTAATTAACATACTTCCGTAAAATAATTCAACAATCACAGCCTACTATACAGAGAATTTTAATATCCTGGTTTTAGCTTAGGGACATACAAATAACTGTTCTTTATTTTTTTACTAATAAATAATTTTTGTTTATAGAAAAAATTGTGGCGTATTATTTTTTAATTTAAAATAATCAAAGCGACATTAATTGGGATGCCACTGGTTAAAAATTTTAATCTATTTTAGACCTTTAGCTTGCTGATAAACATGTTATACTGCTAACGAGAAAATAATTATCAAATTATTTATACGTAGCACACTGGACCATATGGACTTACTAAGCATTAACAGGACTCTGATATAATTTTGTATTATTTTTGAGTAACATCGCTTTGTAGCGTATTCTCGCTACATACTATCGGATTGCAGCATTTTGGCTTGTAACGTATACCGCCAAGATAATTCCAATCTGCGTGAGAGAATTATAATTGTCATAAGCATTAGGTATTTCTATTTACTTTATTTAATATCCGTTAAGGTCTTAAACTGGGACGTTTATAGACAAAGGATTCATGTAGAAATAAAATTCTTTCTTCTCTTGTAATTTTTGTTTGGTTACAAAGTAACAATTATAGCAACAATCGGGCCCAAACTTTAAAAGCAATTAGTTAATGTTTCTTGACAAATGTCAAAACACAGTGAAGATAACATTTCTGCGACTGTGGTGTGCGAATTTGCCAAAAAAAATTTTACGGTATTTACAACGCTACCTGAGCTACCGACCGACCTTCAGGACGCCAGCGGTGAGAGATGGCGCCAAACATTGGGAGAGTGAGGAACGTGGCAGTAAAGTTGCCTACAGGGCAAGGACCTGTGCATTAATTCTTTGGCCGGCTGTAAGTATATATCGAGTCAAGATATTGGTTTGGTAGAGTCAGCTCGGTTAGCGGTTCCCACCGCGTTCCTAGCTGGTTGTTTTATAAACATTAAACAAACGTTATCGGTTTTACTGTTTGTTTGTGATAAGATCACTTCCAGACGCAATGACCATTCTCATGTTTTGGTTACCCGCACGTTCAAAGGCACGCCAGACCACCCAAACTACAGAAGTAGAGCCACAGCGGTAGAGCTACATAACTGGCACTAAATTATGTTGAGTTTGCGAAATAGATGTCGTTTATTGGGTTCGGAACCCGTGTTTTATTTCATTATCATTTAATCGCTTTTATTTACAACAATCCAACATTCCTACTCAAAAATAAATCGACTTAGGCTCGATCCACACTATAGTGCCGGTCACGGTTCGTTCTCGGTCCAGTCTCGGTTCGGTAAAATCTTACTGTATCCACATTATCATCTGCGCTCGATCACGCTTCAGTCTCGATTTGTACACTAGCCTCTGGTTCAGTCAAAATTGTTGATGATGGAAGTCGGATGTATTTTCTTTGCAATACAATTTTACTTTATTTCACTTATTAAAGTACAATTTTTCTCGTTGTCTGACAATGTCGTTCGATTTTTCAATTAAAGAATTAGTTGTTATAACTCTTCTTCTTGATAAAGATGCTACAACTAAGAAAAGAGTGAAACGCAAGACAACAAAAAGAAGAATGTGGGTGCATTCAAGCCTATTAGCGAGGAAAACGGAAGGCGAATACTACACCTTGTATCCTCACTTAATGAAACCTATTCACACTATGAATACAAGTCATGATCAGTCCGATCTCGGTCCAGCAAAATATTCTTCAGAACGGATCGCTGCCGGACCGGGATTGGATCGGAACTTGAGCGGTGCTGATAGTGCGAATACGCTCATTGTTTCTTGTTTAGGAATCTTTTACCGAACCGAGACTGGACCGAGAACGAACTGTGATCGGCACTATAGTGTGAATCGAGCCTTATAATTCAAATTCGTATTCAACAGAATATTGCTTAATAATAAATGACTATAACCAAAACATAAATTGGTCACATCGCTTCCGGATCGTAGCCAGGATAACGAACGGCACCGTAACGGCACAGTGGTAACTTTTTTACAATTTTATTTTTCTCTTTCAGAAATTATAGTTATGGTGTGCTTAAACATTTTTAGATTGTGTTTTTCATTATCGTGTCGTAAAAAAATATATGCTGGGGAATGCAAAACTGTCCACTGTGACAGTGCTTCACATACGAGGTACAGTGGTTAACAGTGTCGGAATCAATGAATGGTCCCTATTTTTAATTTGCCTTTGAACTTTATGAAATAAAAACTAAATAATTTTACTATTTACGTGAACAATAAAACATTTGGTAATTGTTTACAATGTCCACTTTTTGCTTTTTGTGCTGTTTTTTTTGGAAACCATCGTAAAACATCATTATAATGCCATTTTGAGCAATGAAATGTTGTGCAAATGATAAATAATTTTATGCAAAATTTATAGGAATAAAAAAGATGTGCTAAGGCAAGAAAAATGAGTAAAAATAAAAGTAGTTTGCACAAAAAAAGATATTGATTTTCGTAATGTATACATGGTGATGAATGCGTTGGTGAAATTTTATATTACAATAGCGATATTCACGCTCCATTTATTTCTGGTTCATATAATCCGATCAGTTCTGCAAGTTTATGTCGTCAGGTCCTGCATCATAATAATATTTCTTCTTTTTGTTTCGGTTTTTTGAATTTCGGCCTTTTCTCCGTTCCTGTTGGTAGTCGGGAATCTAGAGATCGAAACTCGATCATAGGGGGTGAACTCGAAGATATAGTTTTTAAAAAATACGTACAGTATCCGCAATGATCTTACAATTTTGAATCCGGAGGGCGCAATGTCGCCGAGAATTGCAAAAAGGCACAAAAAATATTTTCGGGAAATTTTCTCTTCTCTGAAATTTGCCTTATTTCTTGTTTACATCGCAATTGTGAGCTCACGTTGAATTGCAACTCTTTTGATCTTTTCTAATTCCGGCGTATTGGTTAAAATCGTAGTAACCAATTTATATTAATAATAATCTTGATATTTTTAACGTTTTAAGGGAATCGGTATTATGGTTTTTTGTATTTGCGTCTAATAAATGGATATTTTAATTTTTTTACCATTTGGAGAATAAAGAGTTTGCAAAAAGAAACTTGGAAATTTTGTAGGGGAGGTCAACTCTTTTCAGGGGAGGCTCAACCTCCCCTGGCCACCCTCTGGCTACGGCCCTGCATCGTTTGGAATTAACTGACGCCATCATTTCAGGCCGTCATACCTATAAAATACAGGGTGATTTATTTTGAGTGGTCTATTAACTTTGTTATTTTAAATGGAATACCCCAATTTCTTTTTGTCATAAAAGTGATGTATAAAAAATTAAAAATCACACAACAGCTGACAAAAACATGTTGATTTTTTTTATGTAGGTGAGAAATAATGTTGGAACTTGAGATGGTTTCATAAAATTTCCAAAATATTAGACAGTAAAGTTTTAATAAACGACATACGTCGACCTCACAAAAACAACCAAAAGTCAATTTTTTTTAATTGTATCTTATCTAATTATACAGGATGGGGCAATAGTGCGTTCGACTTCGATAGCTCGAGTTCTATGATAGGTAGAAATTTGATTTCAAAACACAAATAAACTAGGGAAAAAAGTCTATAACCGGAAATTATGGTTGAACATACAGGGCGAGCCAAGACGATTATACAAGGGCAAGTGACATTTTTTTAAATAAAATGTTGTGTGTAAAAAAAGATATTTTTGAGCCTTTTCCTAGACTCTTTTCACTCCAATATTATTACTCACTATTTTCAAACCACTTAAATGTAGCGATTTTTTTTTTGTTCAAATAATGGCATCTGCAAATGACTACAGTCATAATTGCGAGTTTTAAGAAAAAAATATGTAAGGACTAGTTAGGAAACGTCTGTGGGGTGTCTTAGAATCGCTTTTACTTTTGAAAAATTATACAAGGTGGCTAAACTTAATTTATCAATTTTGAGTCTTTTCAATTTAATTTTCACATTTTTTTCAAATAGAACAGCCTGTAGGTATATTTCTGTTTTTCAAATAACTCGACAGATAAATTTTTTATAAGTGCTTCAGATATTTTGCCTATAAAAACAGCATAAGTCTTTTTAGTAAGTTCAGACTTTGTATCTTGATCATTTTTTGCTTTTTATGGTATCCGACAAGCAACACACATTTATCGCAGTTACCTGTCGTCAGTTGTCACTTGGGTCAATTTTGAAACATTTGAAGTTTTTTGTCGAGTTATTTGGAAAACGATCAAATTTTTGGTCACTTGTTTACTTTAGGATTACTCTTGAATTTTGTAGTTATTATTATTTGAAAAAAAAAAATCGCTACATCCAAGTGGTTTGGAAATAGTCAACAATAATATTGTATTGAAAAGAGTCTAGGAAAGGCTCTAAAATATATTTCTTTACACCAACATTCCATTTAAAAAAATGTCACTTGCCCCTGTATAATTGTCTTGGCTTGCCCTGTATGTTCAACAATAGTTTCCGGTTATAAACTTCTTTTTTTTAGTTTATTTGTGTTTTTAAATCAAATTTCTACCAATCATAGAACTCGAGCGATCGAAGTCGAACGCACTATTGCTCCATTCTGTATAATTAGATAAGATACAATTTAAAAGATACAATTTAAAAAAATTGACTTTTGGCTGTTTTTGTGCGGTCGACGTATGTCGTTCATTAAAAACTTTACAGTGTAATATTTTGGAAATTTTATGAAACCATCTCAAGTTCCAACATTATTTCTCACCTACATAAAAAATTCAACATATTTTTGACAACTGTTATATAATTTTTAATTTTTTATACATCACTTTTACGATAAAAAAAATTGGGGTATTCCATTTAAAATAACAAAGTTGATGTCAACTTCGGGTATAAGCGAAAGATCCATCATTTTTAAGACTATGGCAACACTTTCAGGTAAGTATCTTTTTCCCTTCTCGAGATACATACTTCCAATAGACCACTCAAAATAAATCACCCTGTATTTTATATTATATGACGGCCTGATCCGGTAATGCCTGATGCCGTGTTTAATTGGTTGTCACATCCAGGAGCGTAAGCGAGATAATACAAGTGCATGGACCAAAAATTTTTTCGAAAGAGCTTATGGACCTTGTTTTGGTTGCGTAAAAAAAATAAACATATGATTTTTAAAAGATGACATAGCAATTAGCAAATGATAGCGTCAGTTAATTCCAAACGATGCAGGGCCGTAGCCAGACTATGGCCAGGTAAGGTTGAGCCTTCCCTGAAAAGAGTTAAGCCTCCCCAAATACAAAAAACCATAATACTGATTTCCTTAAAACTTTAAAAATGTCAAGATTATTATTAATATAGATTAATTACTACGATTTTCACCGGTACGCCGGAATTAGAAAAGATCAAAAGAGTTGTAATTCAACGTGACCTAAAGAAGGTTATTAATATTAGCAGAGAACAAAAGAAGCGTCATGCAAAATCCAACAGAAAAACGGAGAAAAGGCCGAAATTCAAAAAACCGAAACAGAAAAAAGAAATATTATTATGATGCAGAACCTGACGGATTATATGAACCAGAAACGGAGCGTGAATATCGCTATTGTAATATGAAATTATATATGAATTTTGTGGGAGAACAATGGATTCAATTAACAAGTTTATGTGTTATCGAATAGTTATGCCTCAGTTGCAACAAAACGTATTTTAGTAATTTTATTTTCAATATACTTCTTCTTGTAAACATTTCTATTGAATAATAAAAACTTTTACTGAAATACAAAATTTTCCAAAAATGGTGTGTGTGACCACTGTAGCCTACTATTTTGACCACTGTATCCCGTATGTGATGTGAGGCACAGTCACAGTGGACAGTTTTGCATCGCCCAGCATATATTTTTTTACGAGGCTATTAAGACACGATAATGAAAAACACAATCTAAAAATGTTTAAGCACAACACCATAACCATCAATTCTGAAAGAGAAAAATAAAATTGTAAAAAGTGACCAATTTATGTTTTGGTTACCGGCACGTTCAACAGCGCCAGACTGCTGGACTTGAAGTGGAGCTACATAGCCAGTCCTCAAATTACATTATTTTATATTTTGTACTCAAAAAAAGTCTAAATTATTCATTCTGACATTCGTTGGGTTGGATTGTAACGTCCAAGTTTGCGTAATAGATTTGTTTTTTTGGTAATTGTTTACAATGTCCACTTTTTGCTTTTTGCGGCGTTTTTTTTGGAAACCATCGTGAAACATCATTATAATGCCATTTTGAGCAATGAAATGTTGTGCAAATAAAAAATAATTGGTCATTGTTTACTTTACCCACTCTTCAATTTTCAAAAAACTAATTACACCAACGCATTCGTCACCATGTATACATAACGAAAATCAATATTTTTTTTTGTGCAAACTACTTTATTTTTACTCTTATTTTCTTTGCCCTAGCACATCTTTTTTTTTCTTATTTTTCTATAGATTTTGCATAAAATTATTTGGTAATTGTTTACAATGCCCACTTTTCGCTTTTTGCGCTGTTTCTTTTGGGAACCATCGTGAAACATCATTATAATGCCATTTTAAGCAATAAAATGTTGTGCAAACGATAAATAATTTTATACAAAATTTATAGATGTAGAGGTAATTGTTTACAATTTCCACTCTTCGCTTTTTGTGCTGTTTTTTTTGGAAACCATCGTAAAACATCATTAGAATGCCATTTTGAGCAATAAAATGTTGTGCAAATGATAAATAATTTTATGCAAAATTTATAGGAAAAAAAAAGAAAGATGTGCTAGGGCAAGGAAAATGAGTAAAAATAAAAGTAGTTTGCACAAGAAAAGATATTGATTTTCGTAATGTATACATGGTGACGAATGCGTTGGTGTAATTAGTTTTTTGAAAATCGAAGAGTGGGTAAAGTAAACAATGACCCTTTAGCTTTATGTGTCTGTAGACCATGACCAATGACCCTACGCTCTTTCATTATTTTATTTGTTATTTTTAAGTTGAAATGTTTGAGCCCATGAAATAGGAGAGTTATTACTTACGACAAGGGGACCCAAGGGCAGGGTGACCTGAAGCGTTGATTGACTGGTAAATACCAGTAAATATCTCAATCGCCCATCTTCTGCTTACTTCAGGCGTTGATTGAGATATTAAATATCTCAATCAACTTCAGGCGTTGATTGAGATATTAAATATCTCAATCAACGCCTGAAGGAAACCGAAGAAGACTTACTATTTTATAACAAATCTAATTTGCAATGAAACCCCACACCCTCGTGATTCGTGAGTGTGACATTTATTGTAGGTATTTTATGGTGGCGACAATGCCAGAGATGTCTTTGGCAACTTTTCTAATTCTAGCATCTGTAATGTGTCAAGAAACAATGCATGATTGTGATTGTGCAAGCACTCACAATTCACATCATTTAGTTAAAATATTTTTGAACCTTTTGAAAAGTATGGGGGTTACATCTGTTTTATTGCTAGCTCTACGGTCAGTCGCGTTTAACATTTATTACTTCTCAGAAAACCCATGCCACCCCATCATGCATTGTTTCCTTTAACACATCCCAGATGCTAGAAAAGTCGCCAAAAACGTCTATGAAATATTGCCGCCACCATAAAATACAACAATAAAGCCCAACTTGAAAATATTAGAATGGAAAAAAAATTACGTAATTGTTGTGAAACCTTTTCTCCCTCAATTTGGCAAATAGTTGACCACTCCTGCGTGGGAGATTTATGATTATAACGGTCATGTAGACCTGGCTGAGTTTTCTTTTCTTGTGATCTTGTCGAACAGCGGAACGACACTTCTTCAAAGACCGAACTGTCCGGTCTAGTTTCAAATTCGTAATTTCGTGAACTTATAACAAAATGCGCCTTTAATTATTATTTACAACAACAGTGGTGTTTCATTAATCCCATACTGGGGGTAAATGCGTAGTCGGGACTTACAACATAATAACAACGGCTCAAAAGCGCAAAAATTTGATAGTAATAATTGTAATAGATTTGTTATGAAATAATGAATATTTGCTATTTTGCCGCCCTGGGCAGCTCCCTTTTTTGTCTAATGGATAAATTGACCCTGCCCTATCGTAATTCTCATGACAATTGGGTGTATGCCAATTTTTCAAATTGTTGCTTAAATGCAAGTAAGCATTGTAAAATGTACGTGCGTTTTTTTATTTTTAAATTTGATGAAGTTTTACATATTAAATCTTCACTTAAAGTTTGAGCGCGCGAAAACGCTGACTGGCTAGCAACGGGGAGCGCTGACGTCACTTGTTCGTTAGTTACTCTTGGTTGCATTTGGCGATGCACGTGCTCGAAGTCTAGGGCGGTTTAAGAGTTGGTTATGGAGAAAAAAACTGGGTATAAATGGTGTGGTGTTTTGTACCAAGATGCAGTAACACGACTGTTTCTGCACCTAATAAAATATTTGTGACAGTGTCCAGAAGTGAGCCCACGGCGAAAACAATGGTTCAAAGCTGCTAGACGCGATTTACCAACGAGCAAATCCATTTTTTTCTGTTGCGAGGATCATTTTAACTTAAGAATTTTTTTTAATGCTTTGGTTAATATTTAATACTGACTATGATAATTTACAGTTGGAGAGCGATATGAAAAATTACTTAAAAATTAAGTTAATGGGCTGTACGATAATTATGAAAACCCTCGTGGTTCCTCATATTTTTGACTGTTAGGAAGATAGAAAACGTGCTGTAACTACGGTTATTCGCCTTTTTTTTTGCAAAACGGCTTCGAAAACTAGTTCAGAAAGCTCAGAAGATTTCTCCAGAAAAAAAAATCATTAATTGAAAAAAATCTCAAGGCCTATTTAGGAATAAATAGTTGTTGGCTAGATTCTTTAACAAAATTAATAATACTTAATTCACAAGACCCAACTCTTCAACAAGTTTATGTAGTTTTAATAAAAATTAAATTAAATGACTCATTTGAAAGATTAGGAGATCAATTAATTTGGCATGTCACAGGGTAACGTGTCGAAATTTTTCAATATGAAACTTCCTATTTTGAGCCATTTATTAAGGGAGTTAATTTATTGGCCAGATAAATCTTTAATAAAAAAATTATTGCTCATTCCATTTAGGGCTAGGTGTAACAAAGTTAGTCAATTATTGATTGTTTCGAAATTGTACTTTAAAATATCTTGTATCGGCCACTGCTGATGAATTCATAAATTACATTTCAACCGGGTATAGAGGACAAACTACTGATGTATTGCATACTGGTTAAAACTTGTGGATTTCTAGACATTCTACCTTGAGGTTGCGTTGGTATGGCTGATAGAGGTTTTAAACACTTAAAGCAAGTTATGGAAGAGCGGGATTGTGTTCTTATTAGACCTCCCAGTGTATCGTCATTAGAAAAAACAACTAAATTAGAAATAATTAAAACAAAAAGAATAGCTAGTTTAAGAATTCAAATAGAGCAAATCATCCCCAGACTAAGAGAATACAAATATTTAAAGCCACATTCAGTAATAGATTATAATTTAATTAGTAGTACAGATAATGTTGTAATTATCGCTGCAGCTCTGATTAATTTACAATAATAATAAAGTAGAATAGTACAAAATGTTTTTAATACCAAAAATAAAGTAGTCATATTAAGACTTTAGTACATGTGTTTTAATCTCAATCCTTAATCTCAAACTTTAACTAATTTGGTTCCCCTGGAAAATATCGCCAGCTTAGAAATTAGTCATGGGTTACCTGTAAGATCGAGCCGACATTTCCTGGAAGGTAACCCTCCAGGAGCTGACAGCTTATTTACGATATTGACGAGATTAGCAATTACGATCTTACACTCAGTAAGCACAGAGTAGGGTAGGGACCTGACTCCCGACCGAACAGTTGACGTCATTTCGCACTCCACCAATAGCAGCGCGCTTCGGCATGAGCCAAACTTATAAGTTAAATAATTTCGGAGATTCCAAATATTTTGTATTTATTTCTTCGAATGTCAATTCTAAACATAAAACCGCATCTATTGCAAGGTAATACGGGTAAAAATAAAATTTAAGCATACACCCAATTGTTGGCGTCGTCCGGCGTCCGGATCGCTGGCGGAAAATTGCTGGCACCGTCCCTGCCCTGGTCCAGCGTTGACGTCTTGGAGGGGGACGGAACGACAAAGGGGGCAACTGGCGGGACCGCGACAATCGGGCATTCGCGAAGAGACAAATAAATGCGTTCCAATGTGATTTTATTATTTCGTTGTGACATCCTGTGAAATCGTTTACACAATTTAATCGAAATCCGCCTCCATGAGTTTAAACCACTGAATTCTATAACTCCATCAGTTCACTGGCGCAGGCGTTAGTTTAGTAGTTAGCCACGGCAGTTAGTGGCGTGGTTGGATGGTAAGCGCCGTGGTGGTAAGCGCTGACTGCTGACTGCTGAGGTGAGTGGTGAGTGTTGAGTGTACCGCACAAGTTGTCGTGCGTCGCGGTTGTTTGTGGCTGTTCTCAACGAGATGGCTTGACTTTTTTACATGTAAAGTTCGGTTTTCTTTAATTGTTTCGTGATTTGTGATTGTTCGCAGCCGTCCATTCCGAATAATAGTGTAATCAGGTGAGATGATTTTTAGGTTTGCCGGTCAATGTTTGCTTTTCTCTTACAAGCAATCTGGACCACAGAAAACGGCCGATTCTAAACCGTTTAAACAAATCATTCGATTCGTTTGTACTTCAATTCTTTTGTTGGTCATATTCTTGCTAACACTTTAAAGTGCATTGGTTAATTTGAGGGATGAAAGCATTTGACCATTATTAACCGGTTCAGAATGCTACGCGGAAAAGTTAATGGTGACAATGGACACTTGATTTCATTTATTTGCGCACAAATGCAGACTTTTGGATCAGAATTATCAGAAACGTTAAGTTCTGGTATTAAAATGATTTGATCCATTGTATAACCGGAATCAGAATAGGTGCAAAATAGACAAACAAATGTATACTGATTTTAGCAAGTTTCAATGAGCGGGAAATTTGAAAAACCGGTATTGAGTAGGCCTGCGATTTTTATCGATATATCGAAGTAGGTATCGATATATCGATATATCGAATAACGATATATCGGTACATATCGATATATTTTAAATATCGATATTCGATATCAAATTGTCGATATCGCCCAGGCCTAGTATTGAGGCGTCTAAAATAAAAAAAAGCGCCAAAAAGGATTATTGTGTAATTGTGAACTATTGCTGTTTAAATTTCATAAAAAAAAAACTAACAAAATTTTTCTTGACATATACAGGGTGATTCACGTAGCCCGTGCATTAGAAGTTTTTCAACTTTCAGTTAGATTAGAAATTTGAAACTTGAGAGGCAGTCATTATCAGTCATGCTCATTCTATCTAAAATATTTTGAGCTCTCTAGCTATACAGGATGTGCCAAAAGTCGGTATCAACTTTCTTATTTTAAATGGAAACGTGCCATTTTTTTCTACATGGTTCAATTGGTCTTCCAACTCTGAGTTTTCATAACACTTGTTATGTGAACTTATCTGACAATTTTGGACATTATGTTAATTTATGTGAAAAAAAATGGTCGATGTGGTAATTTACGAAGAAAATCGTATCTGGCAGACGCACAGTGGGACAGAATTGCGAAAAGCTGGCCAAAATTCCAAATTAGAAAGTTTCCAGAAACTACTTGAAAAAGGTACCTACTTGGGGTATAATAGTCCTTCTTTATGGGGCAAAGAATATTTTTCAGAATCGGTTTCTATTTAGTCGCTCACAGATAGCCAAACGTAGCAGATCTAAAGCGAAAATTCTGAGTGTTAAAAACGTGATTTACATGTGCTGTTTTGAAGAAAGTTTTATACGTTTTAATTGGAAGTTTTTGGAAAGTTAAACATGGATCAAATAATTCAAAGTAAGTGCTTCATTCTAGTATATGTTTTTGGTAAAAATAAAAAATTGCCAATAAAATAATATTATTTAGAAATTTGCTGTAAGTTGATGTAGTTATAAACAAAATGCAATATTACAAGTGAGTTACAAAAAAAGTTCCGTTATATTCCACTTTGAATTTAGTACCAAAACGTAACTTGACTTATTACCTATTCATCCAAATAAAATTTAGTTGCTCCATGCTGCCCCATATTTTTTTGAATGATTTTATTTCTTCGCCTGCAACGAATCACGAACGTGTTGAGCGGCGATGTATTAATTTTTATTCTCCAATTTTGACACTGATTACGACTTTTAGAGAGACAATGGTAGTGGACTATTGTCATTTCAAAATTTTTTCTAGACTTTTAAATTTTGATCGAGTTTTTGAAATTTCCACCGCCGCATTGAAGCCCTATTTTAAAGTTAGATTTTTTTCAGTATTTTTCCCAAAAGTAACTACTATATGTTTAATTATATCGATAGTTTTTACAAATTTTATGTATATTTTGAAAATGCCACCCCGTTATACAAGCCCTATTTTAAAGTTAAATTTTTTTTTCTATTTTTACCAAAATACTTATTAATTGTCAATTTATTTCGATAGCATTCAAAATGCTGATAGGGGTGTTAAACATTTCACCCCCTGAAACCACCCCTATTTTAAAGCTGAATTTTTTTAGATATTTTTTGCAAACATATCTATGTATTGGTTACTCATTCTGAGAGTTTCAGAATTTTGGCCAAGTTTTCGTAATTCTGGCCCACTGTGAAACGGTTCAGAATTTATAAAAACCAATTTGTAAAGTACTTGGTTCGAAATCCAGACTAACTTCTGATATCTTAATGGTGGTTCCATTTTGTACCATATGGGCGCAGACAATTTTCAAATATCGCAACCAAAAATGGTCCAGAGGTAATTTTTTTCAAATGGCTTCTACTGATTTTTTTGCACCATTCGATAGAAAATTGTATTTTGGGATGAGTTGCTTAAGCATTTCATATACCTAACTTCATCCCCTATCAAATTAAAAATTAAAATCCAGAAATTCGATCAATCTTGCCGAAACATTTTTTGGTTTTTCAAGTATGCCATGGAAACAAAAGACAATAGCAACAATTTAATTATAAAATGAATACCTCACTAAT
Source organism: Schizotus pectinicornis (assembly GCA_951805265.1). Taxonomy (NCBI): domain Eukaryota; kingdom Metazoa; phylum Arthropoda; class Insecta; order Coleoptera; family Pyrochroidae; genus Schizotus; species Schizotus pectinicornis. The sequence goes on along the minus strand of OX638202.1, from coordinate 5,712,983 downwards.
TTTATTAAACAACAACAAAAACTATCAAGAACCATCTTAACAAAATTCTAATGTAGGTGTTCAATGTGAGCACCATTTTGATTACTGCATTCTATGAATCCATTTTCAACAGATTGTGTACTTTTTCTAATTTCGTTGGGACCAAGACTGTTACTCTGTACTCTCCAGATTTTACATCATTAGATTTTTATATTTGGGGTCGAATAAAAGATTTAGTTTATACTTCACCACTTCGCAACATAGACGAATTGAGAGGCAGAATAATAAAATCATTCGACAGTCTTAACCCTAACGAAATAAGAAGAGCCACACAATCTGTTGACAATAGATTAATAGAATGTAGTAATCAAAATGATGCTCACATTGAATATTTACATTAGAATTTTGTTTAGATGGTTCTTGATAATTTTTGTTGTTTTATAAAATTAGTAAAGTATTTATTTTATAATTAAATTGTTGCTATTGTCTTTTGTTTCCATGGCATACTAAAAAAACCAAAAAATCCTTCGCAAAATTGATGGAATTTCTGGATTTTAATTTTTAATTTGATAGAGGATGAAGTTACGTATAGCGTATGCTTAAGTAACTCATCCTAAAATACAATTTTCTATCGAATAGTGCAAAAAAATTAGTAGATGCCATTTGAAAAAAATGACTTCTTGACCATTTTTGGTTGCGATATTTAAAAATTATCTGCGCCCATATGGTACAAAATGGAATCACCATTAAGGTATCAGAAGTTAGTCTGGACTTTGAATTAAGTACTTTACAAATTGGATTTCATAAATTCTGAACCATCTGCCAGATACGAATTTCTTCGTAAGCTACCACATCGACCATTTTTTGCACATAAATTAACATAATGTCAAAAATTATCAGATAAGTTCACATAACAAGTATTATGAAAACTCAGAGTTGGAAGCCACGTAGAAAAAATGGTACGTTGCCATTTAAAATGAAAAAGTTGATACCGACTTTTGTCACATCCTGTATAGCTAGAGAGCTCAAAATATTTTAGATACAATGAGCATGACTGATTATGACTGTCTCTCAAGTTTCAAATTTCTAATCCAACTGGAAGTTGAAAAATTTTTAATGCACGGCGTAGGTCAATCACTCTGTATACAGGGTATTTCCTAAATACGCCCCAAGCTGTAACTCCGTTATTTATTACCAGATTTAAAATGTACACTTGGGGCGCCTTCCTTTCGTATGGGAAATAAAGATTAATCAACGGCCTGAAGGCCTGGGTGTAGTTGATAAACATTTCCCAGCAACAGAAAAAACAATAGTTTTTTCTGCGATTGTCATTTCATTATTAGGGTGTTTCTATGACTGTTATGTTATCGATTGCAGCCATGGGCGTTAAAATTTAACCATTGTCGTTAAAATTTAATAGGTTCATGCCTATTAAAATTTAACAACCGTTGTAGGCTTATGCCTATTAAATTTTAACGACAATGGTTGTTAAATTTTAACGCCCATGGCTGCAATCGATAACATATCAGCCATAGAAACAGTAGCCTTATAATGAAATGACAATAGCAGAAAAATAGCAGTTAAAATTTGATAGGCCTGGTCGTTAACGTTGCTACACAACAAAAGCACACTCGACAGTTAAAGTTTTGCGTTTTACATTATGATTATGAAATAATTTTCCCAAAATATATTCACTTTCTTTAGTATCACGAAAAATATAAAAGAACATACAGTCGCTATAGATAACAGATTCGGATAATTTATAACCTGGGTTAGCGCTTTGGCCTTATACTTGTCTGTTACAGCAACTTAGAACCGTTATGTAACTGTAACTTTATAGATCATATAATTTAAAGCTGGTTTGAAATAAAAAAAGGCAGAAAGTTTTAAGTTTAATGTGCAGAACAAAAGAAGATAGAGACAGTGATTGATTGCATCAACTCACAAATCGCTACTCCGCATGCGCGACGGGAAGCTAGCCCCGTCTACTTTTAGTTGTAAAGGGGTTCCCACCCCAAACTTCGACTATCACCAACCGAAATAGCAACCACGAACCATTTCTAAATATTTCAAACACTACTAACAATTACATTTAATTAATTTTGAGTTTTGCATGGAAGCAAAATGCCGCCGACATTCTGACAGTTTTATCCGATTGTGGAGTTGCTAGGAAAATTTGACTATGGCTACTTTTCTATTTGTAATAAGGCAAGCATCACATTTTTACTGTTTTTCCACTTACAGTGGGTTCGAACTACATGACGAAACAGAAGGAAGGACGATTCCGACTGCAGCTGGAGTACGTAGACCGCTTCAAAATCCGGTGAGTCGTTAGGTTAGGTTTTTGCGCTCATAATTGCGTCGTTATAGTCCGAAAGCTCGCGTGAAAATTATTTAGGGAAATATTTCAAAGGTTTGATGTTCTTAAACAGATTGTTCTATCATAATAAATATAGAAACACCCGTCTGCCGCTTCATGGTGGCGGCGTTAGTTCAGGAGCTGCTGTTGAATTTTTGTCGATAAATTAACATTTGTTATTCCAGGTTGAAACCCGGAATACTTGTTTAGTGTTTCATTAAGGCTCCTCTCTACCCAAACGGGTATAGGGAATTTCAATGTTAATGCGCGCCACGCTAGAAGGCAAACGGTTTGATTTTTTGAGATGCGGTTTGCGTTATTTGAAAATATGATTCTTTATCTACACATCGATCACGTAATTTTGAAATATCTAGTATAAACAAAGCACAATTACAGTTTATTTATTGGTATGTTTTAACTAAATTTGAGTTTAACATTTATTTGAAAATATCTCTGAAACTACAAATTTGTCCATTAAAAGCCGTGATCAAATGGTAGACAATAGTTTCAGGAAGACAACTAAAAAAAAATTATGTAAAAATATTAATTACTGCACCCCCAATCATGGAGCGACGATTGACACCGATTTTGCACTGTAAACAAGCGAAATTTAATGCAACTCCAAACAAATCAATAACCGGCAACTTATTACTTTGCCTCGAGGCTTGAGCTCTGATTATTTTTGTTTAACCCATCCGCAATTTGCATATATGTTAACGTTGGTTTTAATTTAGGGGGTAAGAATGCGCAAAATGCCCGAAACTTTCTTTTATTTGTTAGCTATTACAACTTGTCTTGTCGCTGTTCTGTGCAAGTACTACCGCGCACCACGCCGCACCTTGCTGCGCGCGCTTATCCCTTCTCTGACGCCTGCGCCACGAACAAGAGGGTGAGAATTTTTCCGGCTCCGCTAACATATATATGTCAAAAACGCTCAAGGTTGCCATTGGGTGAGGAGTACTCTTAAACATACCACTGTACTTTTTGCATTTAAGCAGACGGCGGCGTTCACGAAGCAGACGCTGCCAAAATTTTGCGTTATTAAGATCTGATGAAGAGTAAATTTACACGATTTTTAGACAAAGCGTCAACATTTGAATTGATTCTACCTGCTTTATATTTAATTTCATGATCAAATTTTTCGAGTCTTAAGTTGCCAGCGAACAAAATTTTTACAATTGAATAACCATGTTAAAGGTTTCTGATCAGTGAAAATAGTAATTTTTTTTCCAAAAAGATAAGTTCTGGAATTTTCAGTACCTCAAACTATGGCTAAGAGTTATTTTTCAATGGTTGAATAATTACATTCAGCATTTTTAAGTGTTCGTGAAGCATAAGCTATTGGTAAATCTTTTCTTATCAAAGATTAGAGAATTCTTTAATAAATTTTCGATAATATCCTATCAAACCTAAAAATTGTTTAATTGGTTTTGGATTGTTAAGTCGAGGATAATTTTTTATTGCTTCGACTTTGTTAGGATTGGGTGAAACCCCATTCTCATTAATAATATGTCCAAGATAAGTTACTTCTTTCTTTAGAAATTCGCATTTATCTGGCTGTTATAATAATTTATTTGAAGTCTCAAAAATATTATGTAACTTGTTTGAATGTTCTTGAATAGAACTTGCATAAATTACAATATCATCAAAATAAACAAAACATTGGAGACCTTGGAAACCTAAAAGGGCTGTATTCATTAAACGTTAAAAAGTACTTGAGCATTTTGGGCATTCTGTTGTATTCAAAATGACCGTGTTGTGTTAAGTAAGCTGTTTTATTTGCTGATCCATCATCTTGATCCATGAGAATCTGATATTGTGTGATTTTAAAAACACTTTTATTTACGAAGTCAATATTAACAGGTTGAAGGGTCTGACAGTACTAACTTACTGTGGTGATTTTTGCAGGTTTTTTATATGATTTTTGATAGCAATTACACGTGCCGCTAAAGCAATTAAAAGATTATGATGACCCGCTGGGGTCAATAATTTAGCAACGCCAATGGTGTAAAAAATTGCGTGATTCATTAAAACTATAGATTTAGTGATTCGTGATTTTTAATATTGATTTTGATTAGAGTTTCTGTTCGGGGTGTTAGGAGGTAACTAGTCGTTTCTTTTCCGTCTACCTTTGAGGTAAAATTGGTTTTGGAAGATTGGACTTGCAGCGTCAAGTCTTGATAATTGATTGATGCTTTTTCTTGAGCTAGAAAGTCATTACCAAAATTTCCATCTAAAAGAATATTGGTACGTCCGGGTAAGACGTAGAATTTGTGTTTGGGTTGGATCTTTGAATTTGGTAACATAAGTGTTAAAATTACACTACCCAAAGACATAAGAGAATTATTGGCCATTTATCCATTAATTAGGAGTTGATCTTGTGGGTTTAGTTGATGGTCAAGTCCGATCAATTTATTGCTTTGAATTATGGAAATAGATGCTCCGGTATCCACTAAGAAATTATAGGGATAATTTTGGATTGTAGTCTCAAAATAGATTTATTGCATTGAAGTAATAGCTTGATTGGAATCTAATCTTTGACTACAAAAGTTAAAAGAGTGAGCGTTTTGAGTTTGCGGATGCAGCGTTTGATTCCCTGATTGAACATTGTATTGATTATAAATTTGAGACCAAGTATTCCGGGATGATTGTGGAAGAGAAAGTGTAGTTGGTCTGGTATTTCGCAAATTTTGAAATAGAATACGCCGTCTGTCTGGAGTTGGTGTTATTATTGGGGTTAAACGTGGCAAGTGAGTATAAATTCGCAAAGGGTATTATTGGGTGATTGAATTGGTTCAAATGTTAAAACAGTGATACGTTGAGGAATTGTAAGATTTCGAAAGACCTGAGGAAAAGAGTTAGGTGATTTAGTTTGTTTGATGGAATTTGAATGGAGCTTGCCGTGTTGTTTCAGATTTAGTTTCAGCCTCCAATCACGACGTTCTCGTGGTGAACTTGATCAAATATTGATTTAGGAAGGAAAAGATTTAAGGCTTATTTATTTCCTTATTGATGTCTTGGATTTTCAGAAATGTTTTGGATTTGCAGAGGTGTTCTGGATTTTCTGGATTTTTTGAGTCTTTCCTCTTGGTGTCTTGGATTTTCAGAAATGTTTTGAATTTGCAGAGATTTTTTGGATTTTTAGAGTCTTTCCTCTTGATGCCTTGGATTTTCAGAGATGTGCTGGATTTGCAGAGATGTTCTGGAGTTTCTGTTGCAGTTCTCTCTGAATGAATTGATATTCAAACTGCTTGGGACAGTGAGAGATCTTACTGACTGCGCCAAATTTGTTGTGTGATTTAAGGAAATCGAGAATTTGTAGATTTAGTAACACTTTTAAAAACACTTATTTACGAAGTCAATATTAACAGGTTGAAGGTTCTGACAGTACTAACTTACTGTGGTGATTTGTGCAGAGTTTTTTTTATGATTTTTGATAGCAATTACACGTGCCGCTAAAGCAATTAAAAGATTATGATGACCCGCTGGGGTCAATAATTTAGCAACGCCAATGTTGTGAAAAGTAGCGTGATTCATTAAAACTATGGATTTAGTCTAGAGTCTAAGGTCATGTTTGAGATATTAGATTGCGACCCAAAGTGGATGTCGCAAGAACTGTTAATTTTGGAATAGGACTACGTGACTTAATTCATGCAAAGACTTCAAAGTACGACAAGGTTCCTAACACTGATGAAAACTTGGGGCTAAGTCTTAAGGTTGTAAAGTACTTTGATTGACCTAAAATTTCTTCGATATTAGGAAGAGGATAGGCATCGCCTACTGTGACATTATTTAATTTTCGATAATCAATAACAATTGGGTGTATGCCAATTTTTCAAATTGTTGCTTAAATGCAAGTAAGCATTGTAAAATGTACGTGCGTTTTTTTATTTTTAAATTTGATGAAGTTTAACATATTAAATCTTCACTTAAAGTTTGAGCGCGCGAAAACGCTGACTGGCTAGCAACGGGGAGCGCTGACGTCACTTGTTCGTTAGTTACTCTTGGTTGCATTTGGCGATGCACGTGCTCGAAGTCTAGGGCGGTTTAAGAGTTGGTTATGGAGAAAAAAACTGGGTATAAATGGTGTTTTGTACCAAGATGCAGTAACACGACTGTTTCTGCACCTAATAAAATATTTGTGACAGTGTCCAGAAGTGAGCCCACGGCGAAAAGAATGGTTCAAAGCTGCTAGACGCGATTTACCAACGAGCAAATCCATTTTTTCTGTTGCGAGGATCATTTTAACTTAAGAATTTTGTTTAATGCTTTGGTTAATATTTAATACTGACTATGATAATTTACAGTTGGAGAGCGATATGAAAAATTACTTAAAAATTAAGTTAATGGGCTGTACGATAATTGTGAAAACCCACGTGGTTCCTCATTATTTTGACTGTTAGGAAGATAGAAAACGTGCTGTAACTACGGTTATTCGCCTTTTTTTTTGCAAAACGGCTTCGAAAATTAGTTCAGGAAGCTCAGAAGATTTTTCCAGAAAAAAAAATTCATTGATTGAAAAAAATCTCAAGACCTATTTAGGAATAAATAGTTGTTGGCTAGATTCTTTAACAAAATTAATAATACTTAATTCACAAGACCTAACTCTTCAACAAGTTTTTGTAGTTTTAATAAAAATTAAATTAAATGACTCATTTGAAAGATTAGGAGATCAATTAATTTGGCATGTCACGGGGTAACGTGTCGAAATTTTTCAATATGAAACTTCCTATTTTGAGCCATTTATTAAGGGAGTTAATTTATTGGTAAGATAATTCTTTAATAAAAAAAATTATTGCTCATTCCATTTAGGGCTAGATGTAACAAAGTTAGTCAATTATTGATTGTTTCGAAATTGTACTTTAAAATATCTTGTATCGGCCTGTTTCGAAATTGTACTTTAAAATATCTTGTATCGGCCACTACTGATGGATTCATAAATTACATTTCAACCGGGTATAGAGGACAAACTACTGATGTATTACATACTGGTTAAAACTTGTGGATTTCTAGACATTCTACCTTGAGGTTGCGCTGGTATGGCTGATAGAGGTTTTAAACACTTAAAGAAAGTTATGGAAGAGCGGGATTGCGTTCTTACTAGACCTCCCAGTGTATCGTCATTAGAAAAACCAACTAAATTAGAAATAATTAAAACAAAAAGAATAGCTAGTTTAAGAATTCACATAGAGCAAGTCATCCCCAGACTAAGAGAATACAAATATTTAAAGCCACATTCAGTAATAGATCATAATTTAATTAGTAGTACAGATAATGTTGTAATTATCGCTGCAGCTCTGATTAATTTACAATCTCCAATAATAAAGTAGAATAGTACAAAATGTTTTTAATACCAAAAATAAAGTAGTCATATTAAGACTTTAGTACATGTGTTTTAATCTCACTCCTTAATCTCAAACTTTAACTAATTTGGTTCCTCTGGAAAATATCGCCAGCTTAGAAATTAGTCATGGGTTACCTGTAAGATCGAGCCGACATTTCCTGGAAGGTAACCCTCCAGGAGCTGACAGCTTATTTACGATATTGACCTGACTCCCGACCGAACAGTTGACGTCATTTCGCACTCCACCAATAGCAGCGCGTTTCGGCATGAGTCAAACTTATAAGTTAAATAATTTCGGAGATTCCAAATATTTTGTATTTATTTCTTCGAATGTCAATTCTAAACATAAAACCGCATCTATTGCAAGGTAATACGGGTAAAAATAAAATTTAAGCATACACCCAATTCTCCAGTTTATATTGGAACTTATGTAAGCCAATTATGGCATGACATTAATAAATGTTTATTTTCGTTGTTTTGGCTTTATTGTTACAATCAACTTTTACTAAGGCTTTTGCCAAATTGTTGTGAACCAGGAATCGGAAACGTTGCTTAACGTCGAAGGAAAACACTTGTCGCACTTTACTAATAATAATTTAGAATGTCTCTACGAATTAACAATTACTACTAACAACGTGATCTGAAGAAGTTAATTCTGTCTCTGATTATTTCTAAAAATGTGGTTGCTTTTATAGACTAATTCGCGGTGTTGATTTGGTACAGAGTGATAACACTTGTGGTCTGAGGGACAAAGTCCAAAGTGTTAGTTTCGGCAAGAGGTTACAAAAGGTGAAGCGCGTTTTTCTAATAAAAATGATAAAAATGGTTAAAAATAGTAATTCACGTCATTTACATGTGACGTAAATACTAAGATCGAATACTAAGTAATAATTAATATTAATAAGTAATAAGGGTAGATCGTAGGTATATAACATCTCCCTCTTTAAGTGAATTTTTAAGAAAATTATCAAAACACTAAGTTAAATTAGAAAAAAAAATTATAAAAGAGTACAAATTAAGAGAAAAAAAAAGTTATACAATAAAAAATGTAAAAAGTAAAAATAGAAAAGTAAAAAGAGTACAATCAAAATGTTAAATTTCCAAATCTTTAAACCGCTGCGTTTTTCACGTTCGGTTGGCACTGGAAACGGAATCCTTTCATAGATGCTAATCACATCGTTTAAATCTTCATCGGATTGATGAATTGAGACTCTTGAACCTAGGGATGGTGGAGTTTGACGAATGTTACGAAAACGTTGCATTTCTGCTAATTCACTTGGTAGTGACGTGTGGATTTGATTATGGCTGTTTATACAAACGGACGAACAACACGTTTTCTTTTTGCACATGCGTTGAAATAGCGAAGAAAACCACCTTTTTCTGCACCACTTGCAACAGAAACAGTGGATAAAAATCAAAATAATCACAATTGAAACAATATCAAAGAAGGTATTATACTAGCGGCTACGACATAGGGCTCATTTAAGCTCTGCTGAAAAATTACGTCATATTGCTGTAACTTATGTTGAGAATGTTTCAAATCATGCAGGTCCAAATTTCGTAGATCAATTGCTTCCATTTCAGATGTGAGAAGATATTTTTGTTCCTTGATACAACAATCATCATGGCTGATATCCACTTCGGGAATATAATTTTGATATTTTGAAGAACGGTTGGATGGTGCGACCAATAAAGTTGATGTAGTGTAACATCTACATTTTGGTTTTAATTTCATAATTCCCATTCCTTTGATTGGTACATCGATGATTGCTGGATCTTGACTTTCACAACTAATACTTCCGAGTGTCGGTTGTGATAAAATAAACATCCATTGATTGGGTGAAATAGGATGCCAAATTTCGACGTCGCCTTTAATAGTTCTTGTATCACAATCAGATGGCACGGATTTTTGTTTGTTGATTTTAAGTTTTACTTCACAAATCGGTTTTTCTTTGAGAAGATGAATAACTACTCCATGGCAGATGCATTGATTGTCTTCGTAATGAGAATCAACAATCTTACCAAAAATTGAAATAATTAAAGAAAATATTTGTACAAAGTTTCCGAATGCTTTTCTTTATTCTAAAGATCTTGATGAAAGCAATCCATATTTTGGAAATCTAAGCAATCTTTATGAATTAGATGAAAGTCTAATTGATGATAAAGATTTGTATGATACAATAACTTTGAAAAATTCAAATAAGCAAACTTTTCTTTTGTTAGGAAAATTACATCGTTTTGATAAATTAAGTTATGTTGATTTATTCCATTCGTTACAAAAATTAAAAATCATATTAAGAAAAAACAAAATTATGAAACGCTATTTAAAAAATCCTATTGAAGAAAACACTAATTTAAAACAAGATATGTTTAATGAACTACTTAAATTTCTCTTTTTAAAATCAAAAATTTTAATTATTTTAGTAAATAAACCACGAATTGAATCAGAAACTAAAGATCAAATTAAAGAAATTTGTAAAGAAAATCATGAATCCTCTTTAGTAGGTCATTCAGGTTTTCACAGAACGTATAAAAGGGTTAAAGAAAACTATAAATGGCATAACATGAAAAGTGATATCAAAAATTTTATCAAACAATGTCAAAAGCATTGCTATGGATATCGTAGGTCCATTACCCTTAACTGAAAAAGGTAACAGATTTGTTTTAACAATGCAAGATGATCTTACTAAATATTCTTATGCTATTGCAATTCCGAATCATAAAGCAAAAACCATTGCAAATGAATTTTTAAATTTTATAACTTTATTCGGAATTCCCGAATCAATCCTTACTGATAATGGTTCAGATTTTACTTCTAACATTTTAAAAGAATTGAATAAACTTTTTAAAATTCGACACTTATTAGCCAGTCCTTATCATCCGCAAACTAATGGTGCTCTTGAACGAAGCCACCATACATTAAAAGAATATCTAAAACATTACATTAAAAAAGATCAAACTAATTGGGATGATTATATAAATCTTGCTATGTTTACTTATAATAACCACATACATCAATCAACGAAATTTACACCTTATGAATTAATATTTGGAAAAAAAGCAAATATTCCTAATTCTTTAACTTCCAAGCCAGAATTTAAATACACTTATGATGATTATTATTCAAATTTAAAGTTAAAACTCAATCAATCTTTTGAAATTGCAAAAGAAAATTTAATTAAATCAAAAGAAGTATCAAAAGGTTATTACGATCAAAAAATACATGAACATAAATATCATGTAAAAGATTTGGTTTATATTCAAAATAAATCTTCAACACCAAATCGAACAAAGAAATTAGCTCCACTATTTAATGGTCCATATGAAATTGTTAAAGTAAATAATAACAATACTTACGATTTACAATTAAAAAATAAAATTCAAACTTATCATCATAATTTACTCAAACCTTGTAATGGGAAAGAAAAACGCTAAAATCAAGTTTACGAATATACGTATATTAAAGAAAAAAAAAAGTTTAAGATTTACATAGATATATATTAGACTAATAACAATAAAAAAAAAACTACAAAATTCTTAATTAAATGCTTACATATTAATCTTAACAAAACCCCTAAAACTAATCCTTACTAATTACGACCAGGCTAAAACAAAAAAAAAATATTTAGTTAAATAATTAAAATTAATTAAAATTCTTACCGTGAAATAATTACGTACATAGAGTACGCGTCGTACGGGTTCATCCACACCTCCAGTGTGAACCCATACCACCTGCCATAAAAAAGCTTGACAGCTCCTTCTGGCAGCTGGTGTATAAAATTGAGCTGCTCGATGGTTATCGGCTAAAGAAAATAAAGAAAATGAATTAATTAAAACAATTATAAAAAAATTTTTTTTTGAAATTACCCATTCTATTAACAGGTCCTCATTGAGATGTGCCAACATGATTGGCCGTATAAAATTTATGAGATCTAAATAAAAAAAATTGTTATTAAATATTTATTTATTACATATTAATGGTTAATAAAAAAAAAAACTCACAAACACAACAATAATAATAAAAACTTACCTCTCTCAGAAACAACCCACTTATTTTCCATGGTACCAATACGTTTAACCTCGTCAAGAACTAACTACGAACTAAAAATGCAACAGTTCTTTAAATTTGACCAACACCCTAATCGCGTGAATTTTGACACTTGAGTTTATCGCCTAACACTTAACCTCATTGCACAGTCAATAGGCAACCCTTCGGTTCCATTGATACGTCCAAGTGCCTCTCGAAGTCCCATAAATAAGGATCATAAATTAGATAAAAAACTCTTCGTTGTAAACAGCAACATCTGTTTCTAAAGAAATTGTTTGTTACAGGAAATGGTTTCCTCAACCTTCCTTTTCTTTGTCTCTTTATGGCAAATCACTTCAGCCCAATTACCTTACAACATTTCAGTTATTAACGAAAAAGCTGGAATTTTCTACCAAGATCTAGGACGAGTTAAACTCTCCGATGATTATTTTACTTTATTGTCATACACCAATTTAAGTTTCTATCACACGAAACTCAATTTTATTGACTCAATTTATTCCAAGTCCATTAATCTTTGCAAACATCCAAGAAATCCTGAAACTACAAAAATTCCAACCGTTGATCTTCAAGTAACATTCCAATGTAAAGAAGATTTAGAATTTATCGAGATTCAAATAACGAACTTGAAGGAAAAATTAGATTCAATTGGCCATCTTACAGGTCATTTTCTTGAACGCCAAAAGCGTGGAATTTTTGATGGTGCTAGCTATGCTTTTAAATGGTTATTTGGTGTACCTGATGCCGATGATGCTAAATATTACACAGAAGCGATTAATAACGTGGTTCATCAAAATCACGATATTCAATTATTAATGAAACAACAAATTCATATCATCTCTGAAGCAATTAATAATTATAATAAATCAGCTCAATCGCTAAAAGCAAACGAACAAAAGTTGAATGACAATATTCAAAAATTCAATCAATTCGCAATTTCTACCGTTCAATCGATAAATCAATTAACATATTTTCAAACGGTTACAGACCATTTAAATTTTTTGACTCAATTAGTAAACGAACTAAATGAAGAATACGATACTATAATAGCATCAATTCTTTTTTCGAAACAAAATGTTTTACATCCTTCAATAATTACCCCTAAACACTTAAAAAACGAATTATTAAAAATCACTTTGGGTAATTCTGTAGAATTTCCAATAAATTTTGAAAAAGACGATATTTACAAATATTACTCACTCAATTCATTATCTGTAGTTTATATTGATAAAATTTTAATTTTTGGAATTAGAATTCCTTTAGTAACTAAGGATACTTTTCAAATTTTTAATTTAATACCATTGCCAATTCCAATGGAAAATACTTCAATTTATTCCTTTATCAATCCTTCTTTTCCATATCTTATCCTACCGACTGCGCCAAAAATGTTGTGAACCAGGAATCGGAAACGTTGCTTAACGTCGAAGGAAAACACTTGTCGCACTTTACTTTGATTTATTATTAACAATGGTTTAAGTACTGACAAATAATGTAGAAGGTCTCTACGAGTTTAACAATTAATACTAACAACTTGGTCTGAAGAAGTTAAATCTGTCTCTGATTACTTCTAAATATGTGGTTGCTTTTATAGTCTAATTCACGGATGTTGATTTGATACAAATTGATAACACTTGTTGACTGAGAAACAAAGTTCAAAGTGTTAGTTTCGGCAAGAGGTTACAAAAGGTGAAGCGCGTTTTTCTAATAAAAATGATAAAAATCGTTAAAAATAGTTATTTACGTCATTTACATGTGAAGTAAATATTGGGATTGAATATTATACAATAGTTAATATTAGTAATTAGTAAGGGTAGATTGTAGGTATATAACAGTGTTCCAAGGGTTTTCGGAGTTGGTTTTGAGTCGGGCTTTGGCGGGGGTTGTGTTGGTGCTTGTAAATGTCGACATTCGGCTTGGCGATGACCTCTCCGTTTACAATTGAAACAGGTGCCTCTGAACGGTGAGGTTGGGGAGGTTGAAGCATGGGGAATTACGGCGGTCGTGTGTTGTTGATTGGTACTTTTGCTTTCCGGTTTCATGGGACGTGTCGGATAAACTTGCCGACGCATCCTGCGTCGCGAATCGTATTCACTTAGGAGTTTTAGCAAAGTGCGTTCTTCTTGTGGTTGCTGAAGTTGGATTGCGGTTCGTGAATCGGAATGATCCAACCCGTATTCGACCATACTTAAAATAGTACTCCAAGGCAAATTGCGATGGAAACGATTGATAGCATGAAGTTTGCGTAGCCCATAGTCACTGAGAGACTCACAGTCTTGACTACGCATAGTGGCAGCAACATAGGCACGCATGCCAGGAGTTTCTTTATCGGGAAAAGATACAATTAGATCCTCGCAAAAATTGTCCCATGTTCGGTGGATTGGTCTCCAGTTGCAATAAAAGTCATAAGCGCGTTTCTGCAGTGCTTCGCCAGCGCGAGCAATCATTAATGAGTCACTTACATGTTGTTCATCGCGCAAGCGAGTTGCATCATTCAGCCATTCGCCGATAGAGTACGCATTCACGTCAGGATCATAATTAGACAACTGGAAAGTAGTACTGACATACGAAGACGACGGCGCAGAAGCTTCACTGGGACAGGGCGTTGGCGGTGACGTAGAAGACGCCATTTTCTCCGTAAGAACGGCTAATTGCTGTTGTTGGGCCCCCAAAAGAGCTACGAGGGTTTCTTGTACGCTTAGCTTTTTACGTTTTGGTGGTGGCTCTGGAGCGTCGACATCCATAGTTAGACCGGCCGATAAATCAGACTGTGGAGAGTTAGGACACGAAAGAATTAGCTCTTCTCGGTCTTCAGGTTCGTCGATCGAGGCAGGACGGGATCGCGTAGCGGCCTGGCGAGGAATTTTGCGAGGTGTTGCGTGTACACCACAGAATATCCCCTCTAGAAAAGTATCTCGTGTAGTAAAGCTGGGAATGAAGTCAGCGCCATGCAGCGGATGATCCGGAACTATTACAGTTAACTGCAATATCGAGAATACTTTAATCTTAATTTAATATTTTATTTGGACCTTCATTTAGGATTTGATTCAGTCAACTAATTCTAAAATGAACAATAGTGGCACAATATTAATTAACATTTTATTGATTCAAACAACATACAACTTTAATTTAACGATTTTCGTGGTGACTACAACAAATATAATATACAGGGTGGGGCAATAGTGCGTCCAACTTAAGTTTAGCCAGCCTGTATAATTTTTCAAAAGTAAAAGCGATTTAAGGACATCCTACGGATGTTTCTTAACTACTACTTACATAATTTTTTCTTAGATCTCGTAATTGTGACCGTAGTGATTTTTTTAACATGCATCTGCAGATGCCATCATTTGAACAAAAAAAATCGTTTTATCCAAGTGGTTTAGAAAAAGTCAGCAATAATATTGGAATGAAAAGAGTCTAGGAAAGAAAAGGCTCCGAAAAATACTTAAGTTGTAGGGAACGCGAGTCATGTCAGCTGACGAGGGAGGTTTTTTGTATTTGTTCGAATGTGGTTTTATGTCTTTTAAGTTTTATAGCTCACGTCCGGGTGTTAAGACCGAACCAAGTCAGTGAGAGTCCAGGTCTTTGTCGGTCGCGACGGGTTAACGCAGACTCTCCCGCCAAGACAATATTTTGTATTATTGTATTTGGAATTAAACGTTTAAAGTCATTGGCAGCATTTGTTAAGTAATTTAACATCTCAGCACGCTACATTTGGTCCTTCGAGCCGGATCGGGGTAAATCGAGTAGTTACAATTCGATGCGTTTGGTGAATCGAAGTTTAAGTATCCCGAAACTTACACCAAAACAAGTGTCTACTACCCACCGGCAATCGAGGAGAAGGTGATCATCGAAGGAAGAAACGAAGACGACAAGCGTTCAGGTCGGTGCTTTCCTTTTACCTTTTCCAAAATTCGTACCCGTCACAGGAAGAATAATAGTTCCTCAAGAGTTAACACGTATCTGATCTTGCTTGTGAAAAATCTCAGAATCATTCAAAATGTCACTCGCAGACTTAAGACTTTTATACAGGAAACGAGCAGTGATTGAAAATAAACTAAAGGTTTTGGGAAGTTTTATTGATGATTTTAATGAACAAGTAAGCATAAGCGAAATAAAGAACCGTCTACCCGAGATGGACAAAATTCGGGAAGACTTTGAATCCGCGTTTTATGAAATTTTATATATTGAAGATCCCAACAGCAAAAAGGAGGGATACGCGGGCGTGGGAATTCTCACTAAAGTGATGCCGATCGAGGTGTTCTATGGGATTGATGGCGAAGAACAAGACGAAGATGGCCGTTGCATTACAGCGGAATTCAAAATTTTTTATTTAGTCAATGTTTACGTCCCGAACGGTGCTTTCCTTTTACCTTTTCCAAAATTCGTACCCGTCACAGGAAGAATAATAGTTCCTCAAGAGTTAACACGTATCTGATCTTGCTTGTGAAAAATCTCAGAATCATTCAAAATGTCACTCGCAGACTTAAGACTTTTATACAGGAAACGAGCAGTGATTGAAAATAAACTAAAGGTTTTGGGAAGTTTTATTGATGATTTTAATGAACAAGTAAGCATAAGCGAAATAAAGAACCGTCTACCCGAGATGGACAAAATTCGGGAAGACTTTGAATCCGCGTTTTATGAAATTTTATATATTGAAGATCCCAACAGCAAAAAGGAGGGATACGCGGGCGTGGGAATCCTCACTAAAGTGATGCCGATCGAGGTGTTCTATGGGATTGATGACGAAGAACAAGACGAAGATGGCCAGGCCACATAAGCGACGCAAGCACAGACGATAGTATTCCCGTCGGTCGTCAATGGTGACCCACTTAACTGTGAGTAACCTGTGGTGTTTCTTACCCCTGTCTTAGTAACCGCTCTCGTATTCCTCTCGGCGAGTAGCAGCTCAATTAATACAGGGTCACCACCATAGTAACGAAGGTAAGCGGCTTCCATAACACGCTCTCGAAGGTAGCGGGAAATGGTGCCGTCCAAACGGGTATAGTCTGTCTCCAGAACTTCTTCATGTGTGCTACAAAGATCACGGATCCCTTCTTCGATCGCCCCAGGTGTCTTCCCAGGCATAAACCAGGACTGCTGCTTGAGGAGATCATTTTTGAAAGGATACGTATAGCGCGACAATTGTATGGTGTGGGACGTGGGAACAGTGGATATGTTCCGTGGATCTACGATCTTCTGATACGACTCACGTTTCTGAAACGCTTTCACGAGGATGTCGCGTGACGCGGCAATCCATGTGCGCTCCTTCTCATTGCGCACACGTTGCAACGCGCCATCCTGTTTTTCCAGCACGTCAGACGCGTTCCACGGAGCACCCACCCCCACGGGTATGTGCTCGAGGAACTCATTGACGTACTTGTCATACGCCGCGGGTGGGACAGCGTCATTACGCATGGAGGTCACACGGCCCTGCACCATGGCGACGTCATTGTTATGAGATTCGGCAGGGAAAACAGCGGTATCCAACAAGCAAGGTCCCACCTTGCGAGCGTACCGCTTGCCATCCTCATTCACCAACGGTCGCATCGTTTGAAAATGCGTCGGGGCTTTCCCACACCCGAGGACGTTGGTCGTGGTACGTATGGTATTACCACTTTCAAGATACTCATAAACTAGAGCCGCCGCGATGTGAGCATCCACAGCAAACCCCTTCTCCTTGCGCAAATAACGCTCGATGTCCGCGATCGTGCGATTTGACTTAGCATTAACATGCCTAATTTTCACGGCGTCAAACACCTGAACTGGTACCGTGACTGAGTGCGTGGAACCTTCACGTGCGATGGAGATGTATTGCTCTCCATCCACGGCCTGCACCGCCAATTGATTCCACCCTTGATGCGCAGTGATGTCCAAGCGCCGCAAAGGATTTCGTATTACACTCAGCGAAAACGGAAACGGTATCCAGGTCTGAGGTGTCAACTGGATGACACGCCGTTGAGGGTCCGATGTACGCTGCTGATCAATAGCAACGACCCAGACACCAAACAACGTGTCGACCGTGACATAGTCATGTGCATAGTCCCAAAGCTCGTGCTGATAACTACCTCCCCCGTTGACGCGCATAACGACCTTGTTGCCCGATATATGGAAACCAGCATCTGTTGCCACTCCGCCAGCTGTCGTGGGGACAAACGTATACATTACGATTGGCAACCCATATGACAGCCATTCAGGCATGTCCGCATAGTAATCCACATCGATCATCTTAAGGCAATCATGGTTCTCAAGTTTGTCGTCAGCGTGCGCCAGGACATAGTCCCGGGTATGGTAGTACAGCCTCTGACCGGCCCCCCGGTCACGACTTCCGTATGAAACTGTGTAAGGTCTCTTCCCCGTCGACGTAATGTAGTCATCTATGGACCAGGATGCACCCGTGCGTATAGCCGCGGATTCACCATGCGAATGACCGTCATGCACCTGAGCCCTCTTCAACCTAAACCGTGTGTTAAACAAAACACGACGTTTGGTGTTACGTCTAACAGAACAAAAAGACGTAATACGATCAAACGTACTGCGGATCAAATGAAGCACTCCCTTGGCTGCATAACCGTGCATCCACCAGGCTACCCCCACAGCACTCAGCACGAGTACACCCCCGCCACACAGGCGCCACTTATCACACCAACACTTTCCCACCAACGTGGGCGCTTGCATAGCAGCGTGATATGTCGAGTCCCGAGCGAGGCCCCCAGCCTTGCTCAGTCCAGCAATCATACCACAAGCGCTGCTTCGGACAGCCCACCAAACCGTAGGGATTTCGGGGCCATGTGCCATCTCTGGCACTGGCTCCACATTCACCCTCAGGAAGGCAAGACTGTAGCCGAGGCGAGCAGCAAACTGTCGTGCAGGCAACGCGATCACTTTTTTGCTTTTTGGTACTTAGCTTCGGCTGCTGTTGCACTAAAGACTTATACTTTAGCATACCTGTTCCGCTTATCTATCTTTGTTAGTAACCGCAATTTTACAAGCGACTTTGCGTGTTTGCCCATGATGGTGCAATTATCTGGGTAGGTGTTAAATGAAACATACCACTAGTCCGGTGGGGACTGCTTTTATTAATCGTTGCTTATTCACGGGCCGACCCGCCGGGGAAAGCGGCGAACCCTCCGCCTCTTTGGGCCGGCGCGACGCCGGCGCCTCTCGATGACCCTACGTTGCCGACGTTGCCGCCGCAACCACCGGAGGGTGACCCTCCTCGCCCTCCGGTATACCCGGAGGCGGCGGAGCAGGGCCCTTCGAGGGAGCAGAACCCTGCGGGCTGGTTCCTCCTCCCGGTCTTGCGGCATTCTCGATTTGCACCACCTAAACACGAATTTTTAAAACGGCCGGTATGGTTACTTGACCTGGATAGCAAGCGGCCGTCGAGTCAGGTGAAGCCCGCGATTCCTGTATATTATCGGCCCCATTGGTTCAAATTGCTAACTCTTAGCTAACCCGGCTTAAGCGCTATTCTTCCGTTTCCTCAGTGCTACCTACTCCCTAAGACTCCATTCCCGGTTTCTTGTTACTTTCTTTATTCTATTTCCGACTCCCGTTATCCCTTTCTTCACCCCGATCTTTTCCTACACCCCTTTCAATCCTACCTTTCGATCCTACCTTTCGATTTACCGCTCAGTAGTCACCGCGCATACTAACTTTATCTCGAAGCCTACATCTACCGACCCCTCTCGACTTTTGTTCCAACCCGCGGCCTACCGGTTACCACGTTGTTACCTTGTTTAGTTTTATACTATTTCTATGATTTTACCTTACATTAAGTTATCCGTGTTTTGTATGATTCTTTTGATTTTATATAATTTATATAATAATTTGACTATTTCTAACATTCCATGAATTGTATGGCTTAAGGCAGTATGTGTTTGTGAAGCTAGCCGTTCCTCTGCTAGAATGTTTTCCCTGTAGTTTTTCTTTTTTTCAATATAATTTTTAATCAGGGATGACAGTTGATTAAATATTTCTATTTCCATTCGAAAATATTTTATTTTATCGTTCCTTAATTGTTTTATCAAGTGATAAAACTCACCGTACTTTTTCCTCTTTTTACTTCGTGCACCCATTTTCTTTTCTTTTTTTTGTTCTTGCATAACGAAAATAGCAATAACATCTCTTCATCGCTATCATCACTACTCTCCCATGGCAACCGACTTGCTGACATCTTGGAGTGAACTCAGGATTTCGTACTCATTGTAGCTTTGGGTGTGGCCAACGGCATAGCATACAAAACTTACACAGCGAACATAGTATCGCATTCTATGTGGCGACGTAAATTTTTGTTTGGTAAAAATTATTTTAGAATTGAAGGGCTACGTTCCCAAGAGAGCCACTCACTTGTTATAAACCGTAAATGACCAAGCCGTTTCATACTACACCCATATCATCACGTATTTGCGCGCGCTATTTGAAATTTGAACTGACCTAACGATTTTAGATTTCTCACCAAATTATGCCGTTTTGACTCCTTGTTTTACTGGTGGTCAATCTCTCAGGCTGACGACTCTCTTGGCTCGTCACACAAGGGCGTCGGATTTGACGAAGGATTATCTAGATTTTTGTCGCATATTGTCACAGGTTGCAGAATTAATAATTCATTGTCTTCTACATGTAATGGTGGTTCTATGCAGCTGACACCACTATTTTCCTTCAAATTTTTTTCTAAATTGTCTAAAATACTACCATCATCGTTCTCGCAGTTTTTATCTCTGTCCTGGTAGCCCACAAGGTTATTTAAAACACGACGGATACGTATTCTCTCCACCATGTTGACGAAGAATGACAAACATATTTTCAAGACAATCTTGATTTACAGCCCTCGTACGGAGATAAGTAAAACCTTTGGTTCTACAAACTTCCCACAGCTCCTTAAAAGATCTAATATTATTAATCCAACTTGCCTTAAATGTAATGTTAACATTTACGACTTGATTAGTGCCTATTGCTCCGAATTGCCAGAAGTCAATTTTACTCAACATATTCTCTCAAAATATATGACGCCGCGAATTATTCTTAATGCTGCATCTAAGAGAATTTCCCTTGTTTTTGTACTTAGGTACTGGTTCCATTCATACATTAGCATCTTTGATAAATTCTGCAGTATGAATGGATTAGGAAGGAAGAATACCTGGACACGTCGCTGTACCTGTCTCAATGGCACTGGCTGTAGTAGAAGAACTTAATGTCTTTGCTGCAACAAATGTTTTCATATTCAAAGATCTATTAGATTGCAAATTTATTTGCAAATAGCGCTCCCTAAGTTTATATAGCTTATCAGTATCAGAGGCATTGGATTATATGCGAGAATTTGGCCTGTTTATGATGTAAAAGTCGAATATTATACCGTGCTAAAGCGTTTCTTGTGTTATTAAGTTAATGAGGCGTATCAAAGAACCTAGCAATTTTTTCAGCATTAACAAAAAAATAGGGACCATCACTGTCGCTTTTCTGAGTTTTGCTTGTCAACTTTTCAATAGCAGATACATTTGCGGATCCTTCGTCGCAAGCAGTCGCTTTTATCTGTAAACTTCTACTTTGGAGTTCACTAATTATTTGACAAATTAGCTGTTTCCAATGATTTGTTTTAACAATATTTTTTGTAAAACTTGCTGTTTCAAAGTTAAAAAAATAGATTAAAATAAAAAATGATTCTCTGCAAAGATAATGGATTATTGTTGCGTAAATAGACGTTGCTTGACTCGTTGCAAGTCGTCTCAGATTTTGCCGTGTTTTTCTGATACTAAGGTCTTATCAACATTACATATATGCTGTTATCTCTTCTAGCTCACTCATATTCTATTGCCAATCGTGGTTATTTTCGGAGGTTATTGTGGTTTTTTAACGCTGGGAAGCTCAGTTGTTTGGTTTGTGAATCTGCACTCGACCACCTCGCAATTGACGGGTGTTTTGTTTTGTTTATGTGTGCTTTTTTGCAGTACCTAACGCCTTCATAAAATTCTATTTCTAGCTGTATCTATCGGGTCGATAAATAATTGACGCTACCCTCGCAACTTGTGGTGTCTCCAAGCGGGGAAAACGGAAGCCTTGCTGCGTTTAAAACCACTTACCTGGTTATCGGCGCCGCCCTTACGATCTCTTGGTTCTCCGAGCGGAGGAAGCGTTTTGCGCTTTTAACCTAAGCGTGCGTATTGTCGGCGGCGCCTTTGCCTCCTTACTGTCTGGGCTTCTCCAAACGGATAAAATGTACGCCTTGCTGCGTTTTGAGTCAATTTACTGAAGTTATCATTATTTGCCTTCAATGCGCTTTGTTGTATTACCAGATTATTCGAGTATTTTTTTTTTGTTGATGGTTTTAATCTGTTGCTCGTTCCGGAGTGATCTTCCGGCCGACCCTCCAATGATAGCTCACTTAGGGTTTGGTTCTTAGACGTTTTGTGCTGTCTGCGCTTGCCTTTTTCTCGGACATTTTGCATGGTTTGGATGAAATCTTGGGACTCTCTTGTAAGTGCATCTGCGATCTGTGTCAGATTTCTAGCTGTATCTATCGGGCCGATAAATAATTGGCGCCACCCTCATAGCTTGTGGTGTCTCCAAGCGGGAAAAAAACGTAAGTCTTGCTGCGTTTAAAATTACTTACCTGGTCATCGGCGTCGCCGCCCCTACGATCTCTTGGTTCTCCGAGCGGAGGAAGCGTTTTACGCTTTTAACCTAAGCGTGCGTATTGTCGGCGGCGCCTTTGCCTCCTTACTGCCTGGGTTTCTCCAAACGGATAAAATGTACGCCTTGCTGCGTTTTGAGTCAATTTACTGAAGTTATTATTATTTGCCTTCAATGCGCTTTGTTGTATTACCAGATTATTCGAGTTTTTTTTTTTTTTTGTTGATGGTTTTAATTTGTTGCTCGTTCCGGAGTGATGTTCCGGCCGATCCTCCAATGATGGCCCACTCGGGGTTAGGATCTAAGACGTTTTGTGCCGTCTGCGCTTGTCTTTTCTCAGACGTTTTGCATGGTTTGGATGAAATATTGGGACTCTCTTGGAAGTGCATCTGCGTTTTGTGCCAGATTTTTAGCTGTATCTATCGGGCCGAAAAATAATTGGCGCCACCCTCGTAGCTTGAGGTGCCTCCAAGCGGCGAAAGACGTAAGTCTTGCTGCGTTTAAAACCACTTACCTGGTTATCGGCGCCGTCCTTACGATCTCTTGGTTCTCCGAGCGGAGGAAGCGTTTTGCGCTTTTAACCTAAGCGTGCGTATTGTCGGCGGCGCCTTTGCCTCCTTACTGCCTGGGCTTCTCCAAACGGAGAAAATGTACGCCTTGCTGCGTTTTGAGTCAATTTACTGAAGTTATTATTATTTGCCTTCAATGCGCTTTGTTGTATTACCAGATTATTCGAGTATTTTTTTTTTTTGTTGATGGTTTTAATCTGTTGCTCGTTCCGGAGTGATGTTCCGGCCGACTCTCCAGTGATAACCTACTTGGCGTTTGGTTCTAAGACGTTTTGTGCCGTCTGCGCTTGTTTTTTCTCAGACATTTTGCTTAGTTTGGATGAAATATTGAGACTCTCTTGGAAGTGCATCTGCGTTCTGTGCCAGATTTTTAGCTGTATCTATCGGGCCGATTAATAATTGGCGCCACCCTCGTAGCTTGAGGTGCCTCCAAGCGGCGAAAGACGTAAGTCTTGCTGCGTTTAAAACCACTTACCTGGTTATCGGCGCCGTCCTTACGATCTCTTGGTTCTCCGAGCGGAGGAAGCGTTTTGCGCTTTTAACCTAAGCGTGCGTATTGTCGGCGGCGCCTTTGCCTCCTTACTGCCTGGGCTTCTCCAAACGGAGAAAATGTACGCCTTGCTGCGTTTTGAGTCAATTTACTGAAGTTATTATTATTTGCCTTCAATGCGCTTTGTTGTATTACCAGATTATTCGAGTATTTTTTTTTTTTTGTTGATGGTTTTAATCTGTTGCTCGTTCCGGAGTGATGTTCCGGCCGACTCTCCAGTGATAACCTACTTGGCGTTTGGTTCTAAGACGTTTTGTGCCGTCTGCGCTTGTTTTTTCTCAGACATTTTGCTTAGTTTGGATGAAATATTGAGACTCTCTTGGAAGTGCATCTGCGTTTTGTGTCAGATTTCTAGCTGTATCTATCGGGCCGATAAATAATTAGCGCCACCCTCGTAGCTTGTGGTGTCTCCAAGCGGGAAAAAAACGGAAATCTTGCTGCGTTTAAAATTATTTACCTGGTCATCGGCGCCGCCGCCTCTACGATCTCTTGGTTCTCCGAGCGGAGGAAGCGTTTTGAGCTTTTTGTATGACCCGATTATTCGAATATTTTTTTGCTGATGGTTTTACTCTGTTGCCCACCGGAGTGATGTTTCGACCGACTCTTCCAATGGATTGTATTTGTTTATTACGCTTTTTAATTTATTATTTACGATTATTTGTTTTATTTGCAAAACATAAATTTTGCAAAGTTAAATATTGGACCCATTGATCTGTGATGGAACTCCAATTGGAATCGTAATATTCTTTTACAGTTTTCGGAACCTTTGTTGCCATTTTTTGCAAGTTTCTGTAAATATTCCTTGCTGATCTTTATTTGATTTGCGTTTATATCAATTTTTATTTTTGAATTAAACCTTTATTGAATATTTGAAATAGATGAAAAAGACATTATCATTAATTTCGCATGCGGGAAATGCGTTTTAAAAACTTTTTGTTCGGTTTTATCTTAATCGGACATAACAACTTGTGTACTTTTTCCCAAGCAAGATTTCGGTTTTTAAAAGTTTTTATAAAGAAATTAATGGACGGTTTATTTTTATCTACTAGTAAACATACTACAACTATCTCACTGAAACCACAGCCATCTTCTATCATTATTATATATGTTGCTGTTTTAAGGTTAACTAAGCAATATGTACTATCAATAAACAACATTTAACACATTCATGAAAGTTTTTTCTTTCTAAAGTTTTTCTGCCGATGTTAGTGAGATCCTTAAGTGTAACCTTGCGGCCGGCTCTGCTCTTATTTTATCCAGCACAACCTTTTTATTTGCACCAGCTCTTAACGATTCTCATGCAGAATCTTTTACACGTTCTGGGAGCTGTAGTCTTTGTTGTGAAAGTGTTGTAAAATATATTTTAGAAGATGTATGATTGTAGTTGTCTTTTAATTCCAGTACACACAGATATTGTTTACAGGCACTAACGCGCACCAAAATTGTTGCCTCACAATCTTCTTTATACGTCGTACATTTTCTTTTGGAACATTCATTTTTGGATTTTTTTTTTCTGAACCATCGTGTGGCATTGTTCTTGTCAATGTGCTTCCCCAAGATCACGATATAAATTAAGACAAAATAATAAAGTTGATATCGTTTCGTTGAAAGACTTATTTGAGAAACTGTATTTTGTGCAATAGCTTCCATTAAAAACTTTTTACTGAATTGTATAGTTTAGCAGAAAATGCCCGTTTCCTCTGAAAATGAACGTCCGGTGTAAGGGTGGTGTAAAGGGTTGGGGTGCTGCTAGGAAGCTGAAATTCGGCAGGTGATCTTTTATTATCAATTTTACTTAAGAAATCTGCGACTTGCTTCTTCAACTTTTATTTTTTTTTCTACGAGAGGACTACATTCATAAAATAATTAGCTAGACTTTCTCTCAATTAGATCCAAATCTTGCTTGTCGAAGAGGATCTACTTCATTCCGCCATTCTCCTAAATGCATATTTCCATTGGCATCCTCCCAGTCTGTGTAGTTTAAAGGACAGTAGGTTAATTGCGTGACGCAATAGAAGCTAGCGTAATTTTCAGGTAAACAGTGTATTGAAGTTTTCAAGATTTTCCACCTTGCCACTAGAATACCAAAGCTATTTTCTATTATGCGCCGTACTCTTGATAATCGGCAATTAAATATACGTCTCACTTCACTTAATAATTGTCCAGGAAAAGGTCTCATGATATGACGTTTTAGTGGAAATGCAGCATCTCCAACAAAATAAAATGGAAATCTTACATCGGTATTTGGTAAATTTTTGTCCGCAGGTATAGAGGTAGTTGTCCAGATGATAATGAACGACCGACAGCAGAATTCTGAAAAACTCTTACAAAAAGGAAGTAAAACAATAATGGTCACTAATTAAAAACACAAATTGTCAAACCTTCATCACTTTGGCTACCATATGCTCCAACATCAACATGTGTAAAGCAGTAGTTAGTATCACAGATTGGCACAAGGATTATGCTAAACGTCTTCTTGTAGTTAAAGAACATTGAACCAGTATTTGGGGGGCACTGAATATCTATATGCTTGCCATCAATGGCACCTAAACAGTTGGGCATATTCCATTTAGTCCAAAAATTTTCAGATACTTGCTTATAATCTTGACCTTTGGGGGAAGAAACTTTCTTTTGAAAAGGCAACTTTCGTCTACTTTTACAACGTTGTGTTCACTCCCAATCTGTTGAAAATCATGCCACGCCATCTTACAAGGCACGTCTCTGAAGTATCTGTTTCAAGCTACGGTTGTGTCCTTGCTGACTTTGCAGGCTTTCATCATTTTGTTAAGTGGCATTTCGTCGAACCAGCAGAAAGCCATCTTCATGATGGTGTCGCTTCCGAGATCTATTAATCTATCGCGAAACAGGAAGGTGTTCGTAGTTGCCCCGAATTTGTGTTCATTTGGGTATACGCTCATTTAGTGCGCGTCATCAGCGCCATTTTGTTGCGGCAGGTCACGGTCGCGGATGAAAGCAAAGTAAGATTTCATCTGACTTAGCACGTGTGGTTTTAGTTTTATTTGATTTCGGCGATATTGTTATAATCTAAGGAAAAGCAGTTCAGTACAGTGATCCTCGATCGTTCTATATTTGCTCCACGTAGTAATTACGCAGAGTAAGTGTATCAATTATTTATTATTCCACAATTTTATTTGGTAACATAACCTCACTTTCAGAATATGGCCATCCCATGTTGGGTCCCGGGTTGTAACCATAATAATATGAGAGAATCGTGCAAGTTTTTTACATTTCCAACTAATATAAAGCAGCGGCGAAGATGGCTTCAACTTATTCGGTAATTATGTGTGTGCGACAGAAGTTAATAAAATAAAAAAATTATCATTTTAGACGCGTCGGTGAGCCTGGTTCAGGCGCCCGAGTTTGTTCCTGCCATTTCCGTGAAGGAAAGAAAGAAAATGGCCCTGACGTTTTGCCATATAACGAAAGAACACTTTTTAAAAAACATCACCTTACTCCAGGAAAGAAAAAACAGAGAAAGCCGAGAGCACTTCGCTCAGAAGAGAGGTATGCGCTTCTGTTACTGTAATAAATATTAATTAATTAATATCAGTCATCTGTAGTACTTCTTAAATTTTGAATGTGCTTGCACTTATGCGTACTAACTTCCAGTAAACCAAGTACTTCCACACAAGAAGAGGCCACGATTCAGTCAAGTAATAAGCCGGATGAGAGGTAACTACTTCTTAAATTTTTAATGTGGTTGCACTGATACGAGTGTTAAATTTTAGTAAGCCAAGTACTTCCACACAAGGAGAGGTGATTCAATCAGGTAGTGCGCTGAGAGCGCTTTTTGCAGTAGAGAAGTAATTACTAGTTAATTTTTTAATGTGATTTTACTGACATGCTGATACAATTTCAGTCAGCCAAGCACGTCTGGAGCTCAATTCATTGCTGATTGTGATCCCGTACCATTAAGAACAGTGGGACCGCCAACGTTGTCAGCCTCTGTGGCTATGGTGGAGGCGGAAAATTATTTATTGAAATTGGAGATCGAGCGGAAAGATGAAATAATCCGAAGCTTAAGAGTCCAGATGACCTATGCACACATTTGCGAATCAAAGGAGTTAATCCTTGAGTATACAGGACTGCCCACTCGATCCATTTTTAAAAGCCTCCATAACCTACTTAGTGAAATGGAAATAAATTATTACTTAAAATGGAGGGTACAAAAATTGACTACAGTAGATCAGTTACTGATGACCTTAATGAAACTAAGGCAGAACTTCCCCCATACTGATCTGGCATATAGGTTTAATGTGTCAGAGGCGACTGTCACCAATGTAGTGGTAACCTATATACATGTTTTGTATGAGGTTTTGAATCAGACACTGATGAAAAATATTCCCATTCGGAGAAAAAACCAGTCTTGCTTACCAAACTGTGCAAGTACTTTTACCAATTGCCGCATTATATTGGATGCAACAGAAATTTTCTGCGCAGTGCCAAGACTGTCCATGAAGAACCAAAGGTATATTCCATGACATTTGGTTTTAGTTTTCTAATTTTTGATGACTTTTAGGCTTACATACAGTTCGTACAAGCATAGGAACACTTTTAAAGGTTTAGTTGGGGTTGCTCCAAAGGCTGTAGTAAAACACTGCGGAATTTTAAGTCACTTTTCGCCTGGAGACTTAATATTGGCCGACAAAGGATTTTTAATTAAGGATTTGTTGCCAAATGGAGTCAGCCTCAATGTGCCTCCATTTTTGTCTACGCCACAGTTCACCCCAGAACAAGTGCGTCGAACTGAGTGTATTGCAAAAGCAAGAATACACGTGGAAAGAGCTATCAAGCGGATGAAAAGTTACAAAATTTTAAGTTTTATTCCAGAGCAATTGTTCAACTACAGTTCTATTATTTTTAAAACTGTTGGGGCCCTAACCAACTTACAGTACCTCTTGATAAGGGAAGTATCGCAGTTCTTTGGAGAGGTTTCGACATCGGTTAATTAACTTGTATTTTAATTGTAAAGGTCTGAAATAATAATAATAGTGTTTGAGAATTGAGATTATTTTATTATTTCAATGGAAATTTTTAATTGAGCATCAAAAAAAATTATATGTAATGGTTGTTGTTGGGGGGTTGTTACAGATAACACATTGGGGTTGACTTTAACATTTATTTTACACTACATATAGGTCATCAAAACGCAGCATCAATTTAATTTGTCTGGCAACTATTACATTTCCATACATCAAATAAATTAACTGGCAAACAATTTATGAACAACTAAATAATTATAAAATGACAATAAAATTACACATCAGATATTCTAGCTGCAAATCTTTTTTAAATGCTTTATTAGTTAAAGGCTTGTAATTAAACGTACAGTATTTTAATACGTATTATGAAAGTAAATATTTTTGATGCTACACTACAATACTACCCTTATTTTTAATTAAATAATGCAGGAATAAATTTTTGCACGTAAAATTGTTTTAAAATGTCTAGATTGCCTAACCATTCGTAGTCTCTTTCTATAAGCATACACTCACATTCATTTGGTGTCCACACAAAAAAGTAACACTGCTGACGGTTGGTCAGGTACAATTGTCCTTGAATTTGGGCATAGTACGGGTGCTCCTTGTTGACAATTATATCGTCGTTTTCATAATAAAAAAAATATTTCTTGTCTTGAACACCCGCTTTTAATGAGGTATTCCTATACTTCCATGGACATTTTACTTCCAATGTTGCGTTGTTGCCGATAAGCCCATCTGGACTTGCGCCCAAGAAACCGCACTCGTCAAGCCACAAACCTGTGGGTATTACTGCTAAGGCCGTGTGCTCTATAAAAGCAGTAATTGCAGTCGCCTCATTATCCTTACCCCATTGGACTGCAAGGACTCGGTGCATATCGTATCCTTCTAATAGTTGTTTATAAAGTGACGGAGGATATCGTTTGCGCTTGCAAGCTTTTAAAACTAAGCTAAACTTGCTAGCTGTTAATCGGTTCTTTCTTGTCATTAGCCAACCAGCATTTTTGTGTTGCCCCACAGTCATTTTGGCAATACTTATGATCTGGTCGCTTGACAATGAGCACTTGTCGAACAAATAATTGTTCTTGTCTTTGGCCTTAAAATATTCCTCGGAGAATATAATATCTTCTATGGAAGGTACCAAGAAAGATATTTCTTCGTCAGCCTCAGGTTTTAAAAGCCATGAAAATCCAACAACATTGGTGTCACCCAACGTTTTAGCAAAGTCATCAATTTTGGATTGCGTAACTTTTGCAGCAATTGCCCTGTATTGCTCTTTTGGAGGATACATCTCTTCAATCGTTTGAACAGACTCTTCAGGGTTAGGGTTAACGCTTCGTGCTGTTGTGCCCCATTGTCGCTGCACGTCTGTCGAACTTATATTATAATGGGCATAATATAATAATGCGGCAAGATGGTGGCAAACAACTTGACCTCTCGGACAAGTGCAACTAGCCGACTGCACTTCATCCTTCTTTAATTCAATGTGGACCTTAAATGGCAGTGGTTATAAGCATTTCTATTTTTTACAGTAAATGAACACTACCTCTACATTGTAAAGCCGATTCCTCATGCTTGCTTGAACCTCCCCCTTTAAAATGGCAGGTTCGATATCTCCATGAAAACTCATGCTCTTCACATGGCCGCTTGTATAGGCATTCTCGCCCCGCTTCAGCTGCTTTTCCCCATCCCTGAAGTGTTTCGCAATTAAAAAAAATTTAATTGCATGATTGGTCGTCATTTCCTAGAATAGAATTAATTTTATAAACACGTTTTGAAAAGTGAGGTTATGTTACCAAATAAAATTGTGGAATAATAAATAATTGATACACTTACTCTGCGTAATTACTACGTGGAACAAATATAGAACGATCGAGGATCACTGTACTGAACTGCTTTTCCTTAGATTATAACAATATCGCCGAAATCAAATAAAACTAAAACCACACGTGCTAAGTCAGATGAAATCTTACTTTGCTTTCATCCGCGACCGTGACCTGCCGCAACAAAATGGAGTCTGTGACGTATTTTTTAAATGCGCGTATTTGTAGCGGAAACCACGTACTTGATCCCTCATCGTGTGAACTATTTCGTCGCAACGGGGGTACCTGCGGATGATTTGTTTTTCTCGACTGGGGATTGCTTGATGACATTGTAGAAGTTCAATTCCTCGAAGATTGACCATTTCTTTTTGTTCCAGAGCAAAAGTAGCAAGCGTGTCTCTAGTCTCTAATCCGTTTTCCAATTTTATTTTTGTTTTGCTTCTAATATAATGCAGTTTTTTCCGCGGTTTGTCCTATCACGTTGATTAGATATGTTAGGGGTTGTAGTGTCAGCTTCCTTTATACAAGACGACTTCAACGATTTTTGATTTGAAAACAATGCTGATTTTCTTTTCGGTTCTGGTCCTTTGTTACATTCTTTGGACTGTAAATTCTCCCCGAGACTTTTTGGGTCAAATTCCGCTGTCCCATGATAGTTAACCTTTTTGTTGGAAATTGGGGGTGATTGCTCAGCATCTGAAGAGGAATCAGCCGTTGGAAGATACTCACTACCGGATGTTTTATCTTCTGATATGTTTTCTACTGGCTCCCTAAACTGTTCAACTGGTTCCCTGTATGATAATGGAGAATTCGTTGTTAGAACGGATTTTTGAGTCAATATTTTATCATATTCAGTTGTAGTGGAGTCACAACCTGCGAGGTTACAGTAGAATGAGATGAGGGCTTCTGTCCCAGAGGAGGATGAGGATCATTCCCCCACCACTTTTATATATTGTGTTGCCCACCTACTTGCTGTCAGCTGGACTGGCTACCTACTCATATATTGTCTAACTACTTAGATCTGCCTAGGTGGCGCTCGAAATCCTGAATGGCGAGGGGATTTAAATTCTGAATGGTAGGATATTTGAATTCTGATGGTGTCAAATTTAAATTCTCCATTAGAGTTGTAGCTTACCGGTAATTGCTTCATCACGTAATCGGGGGCCAAGTGTGTAACTTTTGAGCATAATATCGTGTTTAGGACAGTTTCTTGTCAAACTCAAACCTAGCATGTCAATGTGTTTATTCATATCATCAGGTGTCACTGAAGGATTTTCTCGTAGCATTGTGTTGCACTCTGACAGGAAATTGTTGTAGAAATTGTAAAATTTTAATGCTTGTAGCATCCCCGAACGGTATTCAATTAGCGGACCCAAATGGATAATTTCTCGAATAGTCGCCTCATTAAACACTAAACTTGAAGTTTCACCATCTTTATGCACTTTAATTATTTTGTACTAAATCTATCAATCTATACGCTTTCTCAATTACATCCATGACATGATAGTTAAAACTAAATTTATTATCAAATGTAGCTCCTAGATCCTCAATGGTGTTTACTCTATTCAATACCGCATCGCCTATGACATAACGACCGTCGACAATCCCCCCCAACCTGCGAGAGTAGGACATAACAAAACATTTGGAAATATTGAGAGAGAGATTTTGCTACCCTCACACTATCTCATAATAGCGTGGAGAACATTTTGTAGCCAAATAAATCGTCAGTGGAACTTATGCTGACAAAAATCTTTAAATACACTTATGATGATTATTATTCTAATTTAAAGTTAAAACTTAATCAATCTTTTAAAATTGCAAAAGAAAATTTAATTAAATTAAAAGAAGTATCAAAAGGTTATTACGATCAAAAAATACATGAACATGAATATCATGTAAAAGATTTGGTTTATATTCAAAATAAATCTTCAACGCCAAATCGAACAAAGAAATTAGCTCCACTATTTAATGGTCCATATGAAATTGTTAAAGTAAATAATAATAATACTTACGATTTACAATTAAAAAATAAAATTCAAACTTATCATCATAATTTACTCAAACCTTATAATAGGGAAGGAAAATAATTTGTAGATAAATACAAGAATATAGATATATATTATAATAATAAAAAAAAAACTACAATGCCACTAATTAACGGGTTACATAATAATAATAATAAAAAAAACAAGAAACAAACAAAATATTATCTTAACTAAGTAACTAAGCCTTCTGAATTTCAAAAATTCTAAAAAAAAATTTTTTTTTAATAAATTAAAAATAATTAAAATTCTTACCGTGAAATGATCACGTACATATAGTACGCATCATTAGGATGCATCCACACCTCCAGTGTGAACCCATACCACTTTCCGAAAAATAATTTAATAACTCCTGGTACGGAAAATTAATTTGATTAATGGATATCGGCTAAAAAGAATAAAAAATTTTAAATAAAAAAAAAACTTTTACAAAACGGTAAAATTACCCACTCAATCAGCAACTCTTCATTCAAATGTGCCAGCATGAGCGGGCGAAGAAAATTGATAAGATCTAAACAACGAAATCTTTATTAGATATTTATTTATTGAAAATCGAAAGTTAAAAACTTACCCTTCTCGTAGACAACCCATTTGTTATTTTCCATTTTTCACAAGTTTTTCTTTTTCTCACTACGTCCAACCTCGTCAAAATCTTTAAGTCATCCTCGAACCACAGAGTGGGACAGTCAATCACGTGCACTATGTCATTTATGAACATAAGAAACAAAAGTGGACCAAGGTTGGATCCATGAGGAACTCCCCAGGAAGGCGTGTAAGATTGTGATGTAAAATTCTGATTTCGAACCATCTGCCTTCTATCGACCAGATAGGAACGCAGTAGCGAAATGAGTGAGTCTGAGAGCCCAAACAGCTCCAGCTTACGCAACAATACAAAGTGCTCAATCCGATCGAAGGCTTTGGTAAAATCAGTGTATATGACATCAACCTGACTTATTGTTGTCTATTGCCTCAGACAAATATTGACTGAAGCAGGCGAGGTTGGTGACCGTAGATCTTTTTTGCATAAAACCATGCTGGTGCGGTGAAATATAATTTTTGATGCGACCATAAATGTTGCTAAAAAGTATGCTTTGAAATATTTTCGAAAAATTACACAGCAGGGATATAGGCCGATAGTTTTCTATTTTATTAGATTGATAAAATTTACAGAGTGACTTACGGTTTTGTGACCACTAAACACAGCTGTGCAAGGAGCGTACGCTTCCATTTGTCGGTGGTCACGTACGAGTCATGCGCAATGTATGCTTGCATTAGGGACAGAATGATTTTGGTGTCTCTTCGATGTATCACTGTGGCAAATACCTTCTTTGTGGTCCTGCTGATACCACCTAACACCCAAATGTGCCGCGACATGGTTTGCCTTCCCACGTTGTACTTGCTCTTGAAGAGACAAGTTTCGTCGGCTTTGACGACGTCATTTTCTCCGTCAATCTTCTCGAAGTCGTGCCAAGCGATCTTGCTGGCGATGTTTCTACAGGCCACTGTAGTGTCGCGAGAGATTTTTGCTCCCCCTTAATAACCATGGTGCGGATGAAGCATCCTCCCCCGCCGCGACCCCCCCGCTGCCGCCGTCTTTTTTTGACTCGTCGTCGCCTGTAAATAATGCTTAATTAGACGGTTACAAATGTTGGTAAAGATAATAAACCTGACTAACTACATTTAACAATAAAACATAAAATAAAATATGCTTATTATTTTTGGGGGGAGGAAAAACTACTTCGCGAAGTAGTTTTGCCCGCTCTTATTGCGACTGTAAGAAAATAGCATTTTTCCTTGCAACCCCCTCGGTGGTCATGGCCCCTTCTTTGGCCACGGCCCTCCCGCTGCTGCTGCCGCCGCCTCCTCTCAACTCGTCATCACCTGCAAATAATGCTGAATTAGACGGTTACAAATGTTGGTGAAGATAATAAACTTTTGATTTCTGCTTAGGCGGGCTTGTTGGGGGAGGCTCTGCCTCTTCTTGTTGGGGTGGCTCTGCGTCCACCGGTTGGGGGGCAGAGGTACTGCCACCTGATGTTGGTTCTCCTTGTGGACTTCCGCCACCAGGATTTCCATATATTGTCTGAAAAAAATTAACGAATTGAATATAGATGTTAACATAATGTAAAATGCAAGTGTAATTAATGCACGACAAAAGGAAGTGTAGACGCAATCCTGTAACAATACCGATTAATAGTTTGGCAAAGCACAGTATAAGAGGGAAGTTCACCGGCAGTTAAATTTTTGAAGTAACCTAAAGAACTGATTGAAAAGAGCAGTCTGGCAAAGTATTATAAAAGGGATGTCCACCGTGAATGAAAGTTACAGGAGATTTATATGAAATATGTAATGGACGCCTGTAAAAATTGAAAGTAGACCATTATGTCCACTTCTTTGCGTTTTCAATAGGCGGATTAATTTAATTCGCGGCCCGCGGAATTTTTAGCGGTTCCGCGGAATTTCTCGCGGTTTCGCGGAATTTTTCGCGGTTTCGCGAAATTTCTCGCGCTTCCGCGGATTTTTTCGAGGTTTCGCGGATTTATTCGCGGTTTTCAATCCGCGGATTAATTTAATTCGCGGTTTTACTCGGCGGATTAATTTAATTCGCGGTTTTAATTCGCGGCCCGCGGATTTTCTCGCGGTTTCGCGAAATTTCTCGCGGTTTTTGCGAAATTTCTCGCGGTTTCGCGGGTTGCATAACCCTTCCACGGATTTGCATATCCATTTTGAGAGGATAAAGGACATTGTATGCAATAACGGTGCGGATGTGCGTCTAGTTAATGCGCGGAAAATTTGTCGGACAGCTAGTTACCAGTTGGTATCGAAACGAAACCGGAGACGAAGCTGTATCGGCTAACTATACGAAAAGGCGTAGGCTGGACAACTGTTACCAAACCCTCCCTTACGGATATAAAGATTAAACTGTGATATTTTGTTTATTTGTATATTTGTTTTATTTGTATATTTCTATATCGGAAAATAATAATAAAACATGTACACAGGAACATTTACTTTTATTTCCCCACAAAATACAATCTAAATAATTTGCTACAAATTTTATCATTTTCAACGCAATTATTATAAGTAAACAAGCTCAAGAAATCGTCCAAATTAAGATTGGCTGCACTGGTTGTTCTGTGTAAAAAGTGAGACCAGATCTGTTTGGTTATTAGTTTTTTTTTTTATTGAAGCGGATTATAATTCACAGAGATTATAGCGATCTAGATATTAGATATAATATAAATTAGCATTAAATATAATAAGAGATATAACTTAGGTATAATATGAGATATGAAGAACTCAGAAATCATGGCACTTTTCACTTACGTGTGCTTGGCACTGTTCCTCATGTTGTCTCTGTTCGATTAAGAACAGCCGGGTGCGTTCCGCGTTCTTAAACACCCACTTCTGACTCTTGGTCAGACCCGATCGACTCCGGAGAACCCGCATATTCTCGATGTCGGGTATGTAGGTCCCTACGGTGTAGTGGTCCCAACTCTCCTCCTCCTCGACCGGTGGTGCCGGAACAATCGCGATTTGTGGGTTGACCTGTATATCGATAGTCAACCCACTCTTCGTCAGCGCGCCCGGGGTGCTAGCCGGGTTGTACCCCCTGTTGCTAGTGCTGCCCCCCGGTGGTGAGGGTTCTTCACTTGCGTGTGCTTGGCACTGTTCCTCATATTGTCTCTGTTCGATTAAGAACAGCCGGGTGCGTTCCGCGTTCTTAAACACCCGCTTCTGACTCTTGGTCAGACCCGATCGACTCCGAAGGACCCGCATATTCTCGATGTCGGGTATGTAGGTTCCCACGGTGTAGTGCTCCCAACTCTCCTCCTCGACCGGTGGTGCCGGAACAATCGCGATTTGTGGGTTGACCTGTATATCGATAGTCAACCCACTCTTCGTCAGCGCGCCCGGGGTCCTAGCCGGGTTGTACCCCCTGTTGCTAGTGTTGCCCCCCGGTGGTGAGGGTTCTTCTGGGCTGTCCTGCTTCGCTGCAGACGCCACCGGAGGTCTAGGTGTCGGTCGGGGTGGTTCGGCCGTCTGGATTGGACCGTCCCAGTGGCTCGGTGGTGGTAGTTACTTAAAAATTAAACTTCAGTACCTATTTACAAAAATTTACCTGACATTAATTAACCTAATTAACTTATAATAAGAAATTTTTTTTAAATACATGGGGAAAAAAAGAGAGAAAACCCAAGACAATAAAAAGAAACAATTTAAGGTATGTGAGGGATGTTTGCAATTAGAAAAGGCAACAAGAACAAAGTCCTGTTACAAAGACAGCGGATTAATTTAACAGAATGTGGTAAGGAAGCTTAAAGTTATTTTTACGCCTGGCGTTGTAGGGTAATAATTGAAAGTTGGATGTGGTGGGATTGTTGGGAACGGAATGGTAGAAAAATTTGTTGGTAAGTTCTAAAATTACTTCATTGATTATAGCAATTTTATTATCATCATGTAATATGGCGTTGTTAATGCGTCTACTTGTGTTAGTTATCAACCGTAGAATTTTATTTTGTTGCTTTTGGATTAAACTATAATTTGACTTGCAAGTGCTACTCCAGATGGGGCATGCGTAGAGGAGAATGGGACGAATGTAAATTTTGTACGTCTGAAGCTTAATATTAGTGGGGATTAGATTATAGAAAGTTAAGAGGGGGTAGAGGATACCTGTGGCTTTACGTGCTTTTGAGATAGTTTCACGTATATGATGCGAAAAATTGAGCTTACTATCTAGGTGGACTCCTAAATATTTAAGTGTATTACTGTGGGTAATTCTAATGTTGTTGAAAGTGACGCTGGACGGTACTAGTCTTTTGAGGGTAAAATAAATAAGTTGGGTTTTATCAGGATTAATTTTGATTCTCCACTTGTGATAATAACGCTCTAATTCTTTTATGTGCTTCTGAAGGTTCTTATCAGCCCTGTCTTGACTGTAGTCAGATGTTAAGATTGCAGTGTCATCTGCAAAAAGTGCCAACTCTGTTTTGTCGGATTTGGGCAGATCGTTAATATAATAGTTAAACAGAGCAGGTGATAAACTTGACCCTTGAGGCACTCCAGCCGGAATTGGATACTTATTGGATAACGCTTGATTAGCTTTGACTTGAAAGGTTCTGCCAGAAATGTAAGACTTTATAATTTTAATCATGTGCAAGGGGAAGTTGAATTTCGTTAGTTTGTGAATTAGAGCGTCCTGCCATACCGTATCGAATGCTTTTTCTATATCTAACGCTAACAGTGCAGTGACACGTTTTTTGTACTTGTTGTTCATAGACGCAATCATATTGGTGATTCTAACTAGCTGAAGATTGGTTCTTTCCAGGATTTTGGAGAGATGGGGGAGAAGGCTTATTGGTCTGTAATTGATGGCTAAATTATGCTTTTTGTTGGGTTTTTTAATGGGAATGACTATAGCATTTTTCCAGAAGATTGGGAAATGGTTTAATTTGAGGCAAGCGTTAAGGACATAATAGAATTGTAGAATTGCTTTACGCAGGAGATTTTTTATGGCTAGGTTAGGAATGCGATCTTCACCAGGGGCCTTTTTGTTTTTAAGGTTTTTGATGATTGACTTTATTTCTTTAGGATTAGTGAGATAGGAGTCTGGAATATTGTTGTTGGAGTTAAGAAGATTATCATTAGTTTGGCGGACTAGATTAACAGTATTAGGGTCAGATAGGTTAACAGTAAGCCGATGAGTGCTTAGGTAAGTTAGAGCAATTAGTTCCGCTTTTTCCTGATCAGTCTCTGCTTGACCGTTTTGGGATTGGAGGATAGGAATTTGATTAGAGGTGTTGGATTTTTTGAGGTTTTTAGCTAGCGTCCATAATTTTTTTTTGTCTGTTTTTGTAATTTTTTGAAGGACCTGTTCCCATTTTTTAGATTTAACCGCAAGTATTTCAACATTAATAGTATTAACTAGATTAGTTATTTGGTGTTTGATCGCAGGGTCGGGTCTTTGCTGGTAGCTTTTCCTAAGTCTATTTTTAATATGAATTTTATCTAGAATGTCCTGTGGTAGGGTTAGTCTTTCTTGTGATAATGCTGTGGTTGTGGTATTATAAAGTAAGGCTTGTTTAACAAGGTCAGTGAATTTCTGGATTTCTGTTTCTATTTCTGGGATTGAGTTTATGGCATTGTTTATAACTATGTTTTCAAGTTGAGATCTATAGTTTGACCAATTTGTCACAATTTTATGTCTGGCTAGAGGAGGATTGAGCGCATGACTTACTTGGATGTTTACATAAATTGGCAAGTGATCAGAACTTAATTTGGTAAGTGCTATAGGGGAGTTAGTGACACAGTTGTTGTTAATTAATAAGTCTATAGTGGATGGGCGTTGCTGTTCAGAAAAAGGCACTCTGGTGAAGTTGTTTCGTGGGTATTGGAGTATAGGGGGGTTATTGTTGATGTAATTGCTGAGTTTGTTCCCATCCGAGTTGTTGTCAGGACAATTCCAGTCCGTGTGGCGGGCGTTAAAATCACCAATAATGATTGTTTTGGTCTGGGCTTTGATTAGCCTATCAAGTTCCGCAATGTCTAACTTACTTCTGCACGGTTTATACAAATTAATTATTACAACGTTGCTAATTTTTATAGCTTGTGAACGAAAGGATGTAGTGTTTGTCTCGACTATGTTGTGTGGTATGTGGCGTTTTATATATATTAGGAGTCCTGAAGCGATATTGGGGTGTTTAATGGACAGGTAATTAAGAATTTTGGGAGGCGACGTATTGTTAAGCATGCTCTCTTGAATAAACGCGATGTCAATGTCTTTTTCTTGTAGTAGCACTTGCAATTCATAGGTTTTAAAGCGGATGCCGCAGGCATTCCACGAGATTATATTGAGTGTAGCATTCGGGGGATTGAAAATTAATATTTACTGATAATTTCCTGAAGGGCTGAAATTCTTTCAATGGGGTCCGTAGTGGTTTGGAATTGGACTCTGATCTCCCGAGCTATAGTAAGCAGCTGTTTGATGTTACACAGTTTGTTAATTTCAGCAACTTCATTCATTAGCTGCTGGAAATCAGATAATCCATTGGAGGAAACAGGTGCGGTTGTTGCAGGGCTACTAGCTACTGGAGGTTTAGGGGCAGTGGCATTAGCATAGCTAATATTACTATTAATAAATTTGTTTAAAGGGGGGAATGCATTGCTGGAAACTACTAAATTGTGTACACTTGTCTTGGGCTTTTCTCTCACCTGATTTTGGGTCAAATTTCTGATGAACTTTTCCAAGACTGGGCATTTGGTAAAATTAGCCGTGTGGTTGCCCTCACAGTTGACGCACTTCAGTTGATCCGGGGTGCAGCGAACAACTGGACAGTCTTTTGTAAGGTGGGGCTCAGCGCACTTGACACAATTCGGCGGCATGTTGCAATTCGATGAACCGTGACCGAACTTCTGACACCTGTGGCACTGGGAAACCGGTTTCTTCGAGAATTTCTCCCAGCGAATTTTGACATTTTCCACTTCGCGGACGTTAGCTACTTGCTTTAGAGTTACCAGTTTTGGCGTTGTAATGAGAAAGGATGACGAATGCTGATGCCGTTTGGAGTTCAGTTTGATGCACTCGCTGACATCAATTCGCTGGGCAACAAGGTGAGCTTTGATTTCGTCCGGTGTTAGGTGGGGGGCTGCTTTCATCACAAGTTTGTTCATACGGTTGTCTTTGGGCGTAAAGGTAATAAAATTAATACCCTCCTTCCTAAACTCCTGGATAATGTCATCATATTGCTTTTGTGTTTCCACGAAAACTTTGGTGTTACAGTGTTGATACTGTATACGGTAGGCATTACCGACGGATTTGGTAATCGCGCTATGGAAAGCCCGATAATTGGCTATTTCTTGCTTTACAATAATTGGCGGCGGTTTCGACGTGGTTTCCTTATTTTTCGAAGTGGAAGCCGGTGAAGGAGATGATAAAGAGGGGGTGGGAGCCGCTTCCTCTGTTTCCATGTGGGTCGAGTCTTTGTCCTGGACTAGGACCCCGAACCGGTTGGTCAGCTTAGTTGGCGAAGTTACCAACGGTCTAGAATTTTTCCTCGACTTTCTAGGTGTGACGAAATCTTCTTCGTCGCTGGTGGCAATTTTCCTTTTGATTTGAGTGTCAAGCGGGGAACTGTCGATATGATTCTTGTCACACAATTTGACCAGATGGTCGAGAAGGGGCCTATTAAAGGAACCCACTCCCGGTATAACAGTTTCGACGGGCTCTGGTTGGCTCGGCAGGCTGACTCGTACTGCACTAACACACTAGCACGCTGAATACAGCTGTCCGGCTGTAGCGGTCAACTAGACTGACGAAACGACGGGCCGACGTTGTCTGGTGGGCCGGTCACTGATTGGTGGTGAAGACTCGGGCAGGTAGACGGCAGGTACTGGTGGTGATTTCTCCAGCTCAGCAGAGTGCCTTTTAATCCAAGAGTCCCCACTCTTGTTTCCTACCCTTCATCTTTTTCTCCTATAATGAAAGCGTTTCTCCTTCCAAGTCAAACCACTCCCCCTGCTCTTCCAAGTACCGACGCCATCAAATTCCAAAGTGCCAAAGTCTGTCTGTTGATTTGGAACGGTTCATTAAAAGCATTTTCTAGAAATTCTTATTACCCAGAACGAGGACACGTTGAGGCGGGTAAACTGCTAACAAAGAAAACAAAGCATGCACCGACAAGTTGATATAACACCGGCGCCATCAAATTTAGAACGAAATTTTCTTTGCATGACTAGAGAACGTGTTGACTCAGAACTTGACAATCAATGAACATTCTAACTGACTCTAGGAGATTGTGAAAGATACGCTCATCGTCGCCATGCGTTGCAAGAAATACCCTTAAATATAGATGCTGTATATCGGAAAATAATAATAAAACATGTACACAGGAACATTTACTTTTATTTCCCTACAAAATACAATCTAAATAATTTGCTACAACTTTTATCATTTTAAACGCATTTATTATAAGTAAAACAAGCTCAAGAAATCGTCCAAATTAAGATTGACTCGGTTCCTCAT
Source organism: Schizotus pectinicornis (assembly GCA_951805265.1). Taxonomy (NCBI): domain Eukaryota; kingdom Metazoa; phylum Arthropoda; class Insecta; order Coleoptera; family Pyrochroidae; genus Schizotus; species Schizotus pectinicornis. Next base: position 5,671,618 of record OX638202.1, on the reverse strand, counting down.
GCTGCTTCTGTTCGATTAAGAACAGCCGGGTGCGTTCCGCGTTCTTAAACACCCGCTTCTGACTCTTGGTCAGACCCGGTCGACTCCGGAGGACCCGCATATTCTCGATGTCGGGTATGTAGGTCCCCACGTTGTAGTGGTCCCAACTCTCCTCCTCCTCGACCGGTGGTGCCGGAACAATCGCGATTTGCGGGTTGACCTGTATGGCGCTAGTCAGCCCACTCTTCGTCAGTGCGCCCGGGGTCCTAGCCGGATTGTACCCCCTGCTGCTAGTGCTATCCCTCGGTGGTGAGGGTTCTTCGGGGCTGTCTTGCTTCGCTGCAGGCGCCACCGGAGGTCTAGGTGTCGGTCGGGGTGGGTCCGCCAGGGTTGGTGGGTGCAACCCGATCCTGGTAAATCGTGGGTTATTGGGGCACCGGTAGAGATGTTTGTCCATGTTTCTAGCCTTCACCTGGTGAATTCAATTCCACCGACAGCGGATCTTTTTTATCTCGAGGGTCGGTCTTTCCCGGGACGAAGTAATATTCCTTGGATGGCTCTTCTGACCCCATTTTTTAAAGTTGTTGTTGCACAAAACTGAGAACGATTATTTAACCACTGGTCACTTCACTTCAGCTCACTACCTGTCACCGGTGGTTGTTTTCTGCAGCTGTTATGGAACTGATTTTCTCCAGCTCAGCAGAGTGCCTTTTAATCCAAGAGTCCCCACTCTTGTTTCCTACCCTTCATCTTTTTCTCCTATAATGAAAGCGTTTCTCCTTCCAAGTCAAACCACTCCCCCTGCTCTTCCAAGTACCGACGCCATCAAATTCCAAAGTGCCAAAGTCTGTCTGTTGATTTGGAACGGTTCATTAAAAGCATTTTCTAGAAATTCTTATTACCCAGAACGAGGACACGTTGAGGCGGGTAAACTGCTAACAAAGAAAACAAAGCATGCACCGACAAGTTGATATAACACCGGCGCCATCAAATTTAGAACGAAATTTTCTTTGCATGACTAGAGAACGTGTTGACTCAGAACTTGACAATCAATGAACATTCTAACTGACTCTAGGAGATTGTGAAAGATACGCTCATCGTCGCCATGCGTTGCAAGAAATACCCTTAAATATAGATGCTGTATATCGGAAAATAATAATAAAACATGTACACAGGAACATTTACTTTTATTTCCCTACAAAATACAATCTAAATAATTTGCTACAACTTTTATCATTTTAAACGCATTTATTATAAGTAAAACAAGCTCAAGAAATCGTCCAAATTAAGATTGACTCGGTTCCTCATGCTGCCTCTGTTCGATTAAGAACAGCCGGGTGCGTTCCGCGTTCTTAAACACCCGCTTCTGACTCTTGGTCAGACCCGGTCGACTCCGGAGGACCCGCATATTCTCGATGTCGGGTATGTAGGTCCCCACGTTGTAGTGGTCCCAACTCTCCTCCTCCTCGACCGGTGGTGCCGGAACAATCGCGATTTGCGGGTTGACCTGTATGGCGCTAGTCAGCCCACTCTTCGTCAGTGCGCCCGGGGTCCTAGCCGGATTGTACCCCCTGCTGCTAGTGCTATCCCTCGGTGGTGAGGGTTCTTCGGGACTGTCTTGCTTCGCTGCAGGCGCCACCGGAGGTCTAGGTGTCGGTCGGGGTGGGTCCGCCAGGGTTGGTGGGTGCAACCCGATCCTGGTGAATCGTGGGTTATCGGGGCACCGGTAGAGGTGTTTGTCCATGTTTTTGGCCACCACCTGGTGAATTCGATTCCACCGACAGCGGATCATTTCTTCTCGAGGGTCGGTCTTTCCCGGGACGAAGTAATATTCCTTGGATGGCTCTTCTGACCCCATTTTTTAAAGTTGTTGTTGCACAAAACTGAGAACGATTATTTAACCACTGGTCACTTCACTTCAGCTCACTACCTGTCACCGGTGGTTGTTTTCTGCAGCTGTTATGGAACTGATTTTCTCCAGCTCAGCAGAGTGCCTTTTAATCCAAGAGTCCCCACTCTTGTTTCCTACCCTTCATCTTTTTCTCCTATAATGAAAGCGTTTCTCCTTCCAAGTTAAACCACTTCCCCTGCTCTTCCAAGTACCGGCGCCATCAAATTCCAAAGTGCCAAAGTCTGTCTGTCGATTTGGAACGGTTCATTAAAAGCATTTTCTAGAAATTCTTATTACCCAGAACGAGGACACGTTGAGGCGGGTAAACTGCTAACAAAGAAAACAAAGCATGCACCGACAAGTTGATATAACACCGGCGCCATCAAATTTAGAACGAAATTTTCTTTGCATGACTAGAGAACGTGTTGACTCAGATCTTGACAATCAATGAACATTCTAACTGACTCTAGGAGATTGTGAAAGATACGCTCATCGTCGCCATGCGTTGCAAGAAATACCCTTAAATATAGATGCTGTATATCGGAAAATAATAATAAAACATGTACACAGGAACATTTACTTTTATTTCCCTACAAAATACAATCTAAATAATTTGCTACAACTTTTATCATTTTAAACGCATTTATTATAAGTAAAACAAGCTCAAGAAATCGTCCAAATTAAGATTGACTCGGTTCCTCATGCTGCCTCTGTTCGATTAAGAACAGCCGGGTGCGTTCCGCGTTCTTAAACACCCACTTCTGACTCTTGGTCAGACCCGGTCGACTCCGGAGGACCCGCATATTCTCGATGTCGGGTATGTAGGTCCCCACGTTGTAGTGGTCCCAACTCTCCTCCTCCTCGACCGGTGGTGCCGGAACAATCGCGATTTGCGGGTTGACCTGTATGGCGCTAGTCAGCCCACTCTTCGTCAGTGCGCCCGGGGTCCTAGCCGGATTGTACCCCCTGCTGCTAGTGCTATCCCTCGGTGGTGAGGGTTCTTCGGGGCTGTCTTGCTTCGCTGCAGGCGCCACCGGAGGTCTAGGTGTCGGTCGGGGTGGGTCCGCCAGGGTTGGTGGGTGCAACCCGATCCTGGTAAATCGTGGGTTATTGGGGCACCGGTAGAGATGTTTGTCCATGTTTCTAGCCTTCACCTGGTGAATTCAATTCCACCGACAGCGGATCTTTTTTATCTCGAGGGTCGGTCTTTCCCGGGACGAAGTAATATTCCTTGGATGGCTCTTCTGACCCCATTTTTTAAAGTTGTTGTTGCACAAAACTGAGAACGATTATTTAACCACTGGTCACTTCACTTCAGCTCACTACCTGTCACCGGTGGTTGTTTTCTGCAGCTGTTATGGAACTGATTTTCTCCAGCTCAGCAGAGTGCCTTTTAATCCAAGAGTCCCCACTCTTGTTTTCTACCCTTCATCTTTTTCTCCTATAATGAAAGCGTTTCTCCTTCCAAGTTAAACCACTTCCCCTGCTCTTTCAAGTACCGGCGCCATCAAATTCCAAAGTGCCAAAGTCTGTCTGTCGATTTGGAACGGTTCATTAAAAGCATTTTCTAGAAATTCTTATTACCCAGAACGAGGACACGTTGAGGCGGGTAAACTGCTAACAAAGAAAACAAAGCATGCACCGACAAGTTGATATAACACCGGCGCCATCAAATTTAGAACGAAATTTTCTTTGCATGACTAGAGAACGTGTTGACTCAGATCTTGACAATCAATGAACATTCTAACTGACTCTAGGAGATTGTGAAAGATACGCTCATCGTCGCCATGCGTTGCAAGAAATACCCTTAAATATAGATGCTGTATATCGGAAAATAATAATAAAACATGTACACAGGAACATTTACTTTTATTTCCCCACAAAATACAATCTAAATAATTTGCTACAACTTTTATCATTTTAAACGCATTTATTATAAGTAAAACAAGCTCAAGAAATCGTCCAAATTAAGATTGACTCGGTTCCTCATGCTGCCTCTGTTCGATTAAGAACAGCCGGGTGCGTTCCGCGTTCTTAAACACCCACTTCTGACTCTTGGTCAGACCCGGTCGACTCCGGAGGACCCGCATATTCTCGATGTCGGGTATGTAGGTCCCCACGTTGTAGTGGTCCCAACTCTCCTCCTCCTCGACCGGTGGTGCCGGAACAATCGCGATTTGCGGGTTGACCTGTATGGCGCTAGTCAGCCCACTCTTCGTCAGTGCGCCCGGGGTCCTAGCCGGATTGTACCCCCTGCTGCTAGTGCTATCCCTCGGTGGTGAGGGTTCTTCGGGGCTGTCTTGCTTCGCTGCAGACGCCACCGGAGGTCTAGGTGTCGGTCGGGGTGAGTCCGCCAGGGTTGGTGGGTGCAACCCGATCCTGGTGAATCGTGGGTTATCGGGGCACCGGTAGAGGTGTTTGTCCATGTTTTTGGCCACCACCTGGTGAATTCGATTCCACCGACAGCGGATCATTTCTTCTCGAGGGTCGGCCTTTCCCGGGACGAAGTAATATTCCTTGGATGGCTCTTCTGACCCCATTTTTGAAGTTGTTGTTGCACAAAACTGAGAACGATTATTTAACCACTGGTCACTTCACTTCTGTTCACTACTTGTCACCGGTGGTTGTTTTCTGCTGCTGTTATGGAACTGATTTCTCCAACTCGGCAGAATGCCTTTTAATCCAAGAGTCCCCACTCTTGTTTCCCACCCTTCATCTCTTTCTCCTATAATGTAAGCGTTTTTCCTTCGAAGTCAAACCACTTCCCCCTGCTCTTCTAAGTACCGGCGCCATCAAATTCCAAAAAAGTCTGTCTATTTGGAATGGTTCATTAAAAGCATTTTGTGCCGGAACAATCACGATTTGCGGGTTGACCTATATGGCGCTAGTCAGCCCACTCTTCGTCAGCGCGCCCGGGGTCCTAGCCGGGTTGTACCCCCTGTGACATGGAAAAACTGCTAACAAAGAAAACAAAGCATGCATCGACAAGTTGATATAACACCGGCGCCATCAAATTCCAAAAGTCTGTCGATTTGGAACGGTTCATTAAAAGCATTTTCTAGAAATTCTTATTACCCAGACTTTGGCACTTTGGAGCCGAAACTGCTAACAAAAGAAAACAAAGCATGCATCGACAAGTTGATATAACATTGGCGCCACCAAATTCTAAAATCTGTCGATTTGGGAGACAGGACTCCCTACTGATATAACATTATCATAACTTTCTAAACCGTCCTTGGTCATTTTTCCATTGGTTGCACCCATCTCGCGAATAACGGCGTCGACAAATTTCTGGTTTTTCTCAAACCCGTTTTCGTTCAACGAGCCAACTCTTCGAATCCTTAAGCTCGGTCTGGTTGAACGAGATTGCGGCGTTTTATAAAATTCGCGAGGTTCCGAAATAATGCTGCTTTGCATTAAATTTTCTCGTTGTCCCAACTTTCCCCAAAACGAGTTTAACATCAATTTAGTAGAGCAATACCGCTTACCGGAGTTATAAGAGATATCCTCCTTCTTTAACACAATTTCTTCCTTTAGCGCATAATTTTGAATAAAAGCCTCTTTGTCCTCCTCAGATTCAACCCAGTTCGGGAAACCGCTGCTTTCAACCTTTAACTTTAAGAAAGCATTAATGTACCCCGAAAACAAACCTGTCCACTTAAATTTGGGATCGTACACCTCCGACTCGTATTCCCAAATTTCAAAAATTTCTAATATAATATAATTTAGACTTAACGCTTTCTTAAGTTCGGCAATGACAAACGTACCTTTCAGGGCTCGCTCATCGTCGCCGTGTGTACAATCACCCTGGTTGTTAGATTCAACACACGTACGGCATAGAGGGAAGGTTAGTTTGCTATTGCATTTGTAGGGTAGCACAGTATGGAACAAATTTTGAGGAGGCAAAACACAGCACTTTATCAACCCCTCAATAGCGTTAATCGCCACATTTTTACATTTGTCATTACCGACATGAACTTTAGAGTGACCAATGGGATACCGCCCGTACTTATTTATAAATGGGTACAAAGAGCAGACGTCAAAATATTGTAGTTTCTCACCCGGCTCGCACTTGCGGTATAATTCGATGGCGTTGGTTCGACCACCGCAAAAAGCGTCACAAGGATCTAAAGGGACACCATTGAATATGTCTGAATTGGTTTCGAGAAATTGCTTTAAACGGACATTTTCCTTAGTCAATTTCGGGAATTCACACTCCCACATTACTACCAGGTTATAACCGTGAGTTCTGATACGCGACTCTATGGCAGCTGCGTTCGCGGCGCAAAGACATTTCAGCCCTCTTCTTCTCATCTTTGGCGCCGAGTGTTTGATTGTCGTAACATTTAACGCAAGCATGCCAAAAACAACCGTTAAAGGAAAATACCGTGTTACTCTCTCTGCAAAACCCATCCACTAACATATTCTCCGGTAACCGCACCTCCAGCCCGTTCCCCGCGTGCTGGATTTTGACAGCCAAACAATGTTCCTGCCACAGCAACCACTTAATAGCGATAGGTGATTGATTATCGCGACACCTGTAACCCCCTCTGGGGATAATCCCGATTGATTTTTCCTTGAGATATTTTTTGCGGAAGACTAAGTTACACGCTGAAGCAATCGTGATGGCTTGCTGGAACGGGTCCGCACCGTTTAGCATGACAAAATCCGTGCGGAATCGAACACACGCCTCTCTTAATATGTTTACATCCTGAATGCAGTATTCAACAAGAGCTTCAGTCATATTAAAAACGACATTATTTTGACGTTGCTGATCGTGCCACTTAATAATTGATGCCCGTTCGTCATAAGATTCTTTTCCGGGGATAGAGCCGATGTAAGTGGCATTATCCGATGTACTGAAGTAATGCGGAAAGTAACCCTTATTACCGGTCGCGAGATTGAAGGTTTTTGGGAAGACTGGATAATTTAATCGGAATGAAGTTTATACTGTCTAAGAATTTCAAACCAGAACCGCAAACAATGGAGATCAGTTTTGTCCCGTTTTTAATTACTTCAGGATTCCACCTTCCCACATTCTTCATCATCTCGTTCAGTAAGAACACTGAGTCATACCCCCTGTGCGTAATGAGCTAAAGCCACGACATTATAATGCTCTCTTTTATGGGCTACATAATTTAAGAAATCAGTAACCGGCTGATTTTTAAAAATATGCTGCCGTTCCCCGCAAACGTCGCATGTACCCGAACCATCTTCATCATCAATGCATGCGGCACATACCTGCTGTGCTACACACAAATTAGTCTGATGAAGATGGCTGCCATTACTAAGGACGGTGTCTTGCCTTGCTTCAAAGTCGTAAAAAATAAACATAAATTTCGTCTTCAGTTTCTGTTCTTTTTTTGAAGAAATTTTTACCTTCTGCATGTAACATTCATGTCTTATGGTTTTAAATTGTAAACATATATTACAGTATCTGAATCCGCATTTATGTTTATTTTTATCAGTTACCCAGTAGGAAGACAGACAGGCAAGACACCGTATAAGTTTTTTGCAGGTTGTCGTTTGGTGGAAATTAAAGCATTGCTGCCCTTTAAAGTCGCGGCTGCAAATACGACACAGTATCAGGGGGTCTTCGTTGACACACGGGGGGCTTGACAAACAATGTCTACATTTGTTCGGACAGCTAGTATGGCCAGTTCTTTTGTTAAAGCCGCACTTGCAGTGCTCGCAAAAATAACCGTAACCCGAGACAGCCGTTAAACTGGAAATGGCATTGAAGTGATGCTCTTCGAAAAGTAGATTCAGTTTACGCGCTGATGGGAGGGCCTTCAAAAATTGTCGAAGTCAAGTTGCGTTTGTTAAAGACGGTTATGCTGAATTCGTCACCGAAAAATTGCTGAAACGCCGCAACTTGCTCGATCGTACCCCCATTACTTAAATCTACCCCCGCGTCCCTACAGAGCTTTTCGGCCTCGTTTTTTAAAATTGAAAAGCCGTTTTTCATTAAATGTACTGTTGGGGAATTTTGATGAAGGCACCACTCCTTAGCCATTACCAGTGCGTACGCTAGACAACTGTTATCTCTGTTTTTTTACACTTAGAATACCTCTATTACGACGGGCAAATTCTCCGCTGTCGACAAAGCGCCGGCCACACGACAGCGACTTACTTGTACGGTATAGTTTGCGCAATAAATACGGAACACTGTGCTTTGGCCACATGATTCAGGTAAGTTTGTGCAAGCGGCATTTGTCATTACGTTTCACTCGAGAAGGATCGAGCGGAATGATGTTGCCAAGAGAAGAGTTATTGTTGATTCAAGTGTTTTTCTATTGTCTTTAGTTAAAAAGGAAACAAAATAGACGCCCCCGTTCAAAATGGTGCAAGAAATGGCTGCTGAGAAGAAGTGTTTATTCTCATATCAATTTAATGAAGGATCGACAAAATACTGTGATGCGAGAATCTATATCTCCACATGAAAGATTGAGTTGTAATCTGAGATTTTTGGCTACAGGAAGATCATACAGAGATTTGAGGTTCTCTGCTGCAATTTCTCATCAGGCTTTATCGAAAATTATTCCGGATACATGTCGAGCAATCTACAAAGTTGCTTAGAGTAACTTCTTACGTCGGACATTGCACAATTTATCTTAACTCCTCTCCCAACTTATCTTGCGCTACACGTGAACGACTGAGGAAACGGCTGGCATGCCGTCCACACGCTCAAATTTTACCGCGCAAACCGAGTTTGCACAAACAAAATCTTTGGCAAGTCGAAGTTTACGCAAGCCGCACTTTTTGGTTTGGGCGAGCTACCGTTTTGCCGGCCACACGCACGTGCTTCCCGATACAAACCGGTTTGTGCAAGTAAGCGCGGGGTAAAGCCTGTACGTGTGGCCGGCGCTTAACCTCATCGACCTGTTGCGACCCGTCCCGACTTGCAGGTGTACAGAATCCAGTTGGATCGTGAGGTTATCTTGCGCAAAGAAAGCGGCGTTGCTCTGGAGAATCCGTCCTATCGTCTCCATTAAAATGGCCGGGGTCATCTCTGACTTTTTCCTGAACGAGATGTGGCATGGTCGGTCCGGCATCTTGTTGTGAACCAGGAATCGGAAACGTTGCTTAACGTCGAAGGAAAACACTTGTCGCACTTTACTTTGATTTATTATCAATAACGGTTTAAGTACTGACAAATAATGTAGAAGGTCTCTACGAGTTTAATAATTACTACTAACAAAGTGATCTGAAGAAGTTAAATCTGTCTCTGATTACTTCTAAATATGTGGTTGCTTTTATAGTCTAATTCACGGATGTTGATTTGATACAAATTGATAACACTTGTGGTCTGAGAAACAAAGTCCAAAAGTGTTAGTTTCGGCAAGAGGTTACAAAAGGTGAAGCGCGTTTTTCTAATAAAAATGATAAAAATCGTTAAAAATAGTAATTCACGTCATTTACATGTGACGTAAATATTGGGATTGAATATTATACAATAATTAATATTAATAACTAGTAAGGGTAGATTGTAGGTATATAACATCTCCCTCTTTAAGTGATTTGATAATAATTTTTAAGAAAATTATCAAAACACTAAAAAACTTATAAAAGAGTATAACTTTATACAAAAAAAAACAAAAAAATTGTAAAAAGTAAAATAGTAAATGTAGAATTTTAAATTTTTAAACCGCTTCGTTTTTCACGTTCGGTTGGTACTGGAAACGGAATGTTCAGTCTTTCATAGATGCTGATCCTCTATTAGCGGTAAAGGTCAATGCTGTTTGACTGTCTTTTTGTTTAAAGCACGATAGTCCACACATAAACGAACGTCGCCGTTCTTCTTCTTCACTAGAAGAACAGGACTAGCAAATGGAGAATCAGTTTCCTCCACAATATCTGCGTCCTTTAGTTCCTCCACTATACACTTCACTTTTTGGCGTTCGTCGTACGACATCCGGTACGGTCGGTAAAACACAGGTTTGTCGTCGGTTAATTGAATTGTCATTTCCATTAAGTCCGTGCACCCCACCTGTTTCATGTTTCGAGCCACTAAGTCCTTGTACTCGTTAACAACTCTAAAACTTTGTCCGCATCTTCACCCGTCACATCTGTGTCGATCTCGTCACTCGTGACAGGTAACTCGTTCACTTCGCGACGTTTTACCCCTTCGACACAGGGTTCACCGCGCGCGACACTTTGTCCTTTCTTCATGTCGATGTCGACGCCACTAATGTTAAGTACTGGTAGTATAGTCTCACCCATTTTATCAGTTGATAAAACACAACGCGGTACTAGTTCACCTTTATCGCGAATGCCACCCTCAACACAGAGGTCGGTTTCAGGTGTTTCGGTGCGCACCACTATGTGTCCCAGAAAGTTATTGGGTATCACAGTCGCATCTTTCGCCCAAAGTACCACTTTCGACGGTTTCGCGCACTCTAACGTCGGCAACATTTCCGTCAACGTAAATTCGTTGGCAGTCTTCACGATCTTGATGTGGGCTTGCTCGGTAAAAGGGTGTCCCACAATCAAAGGAATCTGTTGGTTTCCACTTGCGACGATGTGCACTTTTGTGGTTGTCTTGACCCCGTCAACTTCGAGGTCGACTACCACTGAACCTAAGGCCTTAATAACTGCTCCCCCGTAACCACCAATTTCTTGATTGTCACGCCAGTCGCAGTTTAAGAAGCACTTAGCAACGTAATCCTCTCTCAGTAGGCATACTTGGCTACCGAGATCTACGTAACACTTTACCAGCACGTCGTTCACTGTCGCGTTTTTGTAATATTTAAGGTTCGGCAAGTTTGGAACCTTATCGATTTGTTTCAAATAGTTCACATTACCGCGATTACTAGGAACAGCCGCCGTGCAGTAATTGGCATAGTGTCCCGCCCTTACACTTGAAACACGTAACCGGCGCGGCAGGGAAGGGTTTGTCCGCGACAGGCGTCACTACCGCCTTATCGCTAGCAGGAACCCATTTCTTCTTATTCCTGCACTGCTTAGCTAAATGTCCCTTACCTTGGCACTGGTAACATTTTAAGTCCATATTCGCGACGCGTTTATCCGCAAACTTTTCGATTTGGTAACCCGCGAATAACAGTTCGTTCTGTTCGAGATCTTTTAAAAGCTCCTTTTCGTGTTGATGCCGCACTGGCAATAGAGTTCTAGCTGCATCCCTAGACTTAAGTCCTTTCAACACTGCTTGCTTGCTTTCATCAAAGCCCAAGCCTAATTCGCGACACAACCGCATTTTTGTATAAAAATAGTCTTGCGCACTTTCGTCTCTCCCTTGTACGCGTTTTTCCATGTCTCGCACACGCTCAACCAAGGTTCGCGTATCCTCGTACTTCTCACGGAACAGCGTTTCAAAATCCGCGAAAGTCCTGATGTCCTCTTGATGGTAACGGTACCATATCAACGCACTATCACTCAAATTTTGATGCGCCATTTCCAGCAGAATACCGTCGTCCCAAAATTGACGACCTGCCATGGCCTTAACATCCCTGAGCCAATTTCTTGCAGCATAATAGCCTCCTTTTCCATCGAATCTCTTCAACCCTTGCGTTAAATCGGGCATAACGCAATAATTCCGGTTCATTCCCACTTCGCTCGACGGCGGAGTGTTTCCATTGAGTGATGATGGTCCCAATCGCTTAATTAATTCGACCACCGAATCCACCGTCATCAATTGTACCTGCTGCTCTGGTACACTTGTCTCGGTTTCTGCCGACATTTCTTCACCAATGTCCATCGGCAGCCTATCTTCCGTCATGTTTTCTTCGCTTCCTGGTGTTCCTGAGGACGACATTTCTCCGCACTTCGCGAGTACGATGCGATATTACTCACGCACCAACTTCGCGCACTTGATACGATATGACCCACGTACCGATCAAAAACAAAGACACACATGCTCCGCACCAGATTTCCTCACACACGATACGATATTACTCACGTACCGATCAAACATAACGTCTCCAGGTGATAGAGTTCGCGTACCACCTGAATTGCGCCCGAAAACTTACGGCGACGCACTCTAATGCCAAAACGAGTTGCAAATATCGCAAAACTAATGAGTAGGAATCCCACTTCTGAAAAATTGTTATAAATTAACAACAAAAAAAAAGAAAATATTAAAATGATGAAATAATATCGACGGAAAATATTAATTTAATCAACGCAAAGAATTAAAAAAAACACTGATTTGGACTTAAATAAATTTGTCAGGATTTATTCAACCAACTTATTCAACTCAATATATTTACAACTCGCTTTTCGACTTAACTCTTACGAACTAACTTATCGCTAACAACAAATTCACACACATCCCCAATTCATCCCTACCAAAATATCTCTTCATCCAATAACATTCAAACTTAAACAAACGAACAAAATCATCCACCCAATCGCATACAAGTGACCAGACATGCAAAAAGTCACGTCCGTACTTTCCCACGAGCACACCACCCAGAAGCACACATATGTTCTGATATTAATATCTTAATCTACCCTGTACCTTACGATTTCTCGTCCATCCCCCGTCTTCCGGCTTACAAAGCCGCCGATTTGCTTTGACCACTCAAAGCCGACGTTTGTCGTTGGTACCGCTTACACAACATTTACAACATTTATCCAATTTTTATAAAATATTTAACAATAGTTTTACAAATTACGGAAAAAATACCAAAACAGTTCTTCTCTGTCCAGTCGTAAGGAACCCCTTCAAGCAGTTAAAGACGGCTATTCGGTCGGCATCCAAAAAAGAGCTAGCGTGTAACCGTCTCTCGATTGTTGAATGAACAATTTTTATTTCGTCCTCGTTTACAATTTCGTTTGATAGAAACATATCTATCAAACGAGCGGCTGATAATCCTTGTAAATGTTGTAGGCGAGACATCTGGTTAAATATTTTATTTTAAAATTTGTTTTACGATGAATGTGTGTAAGAAGTCAGTAATATTTGCTTACCTTAATATTTTAATGCAGATGACGTCCGAGCGGACTCCACAAGTTTTAGGTGTGCCTCGTTCACTTTCTGCGTATGGAGTAATCAAAATGTTACCTCCAACAGCACCTATGGTAGCTGGTGCTTTATCTTTTCCAGATGGTTTACCAAACGTTAGTGAACATATTGATCGTTTTCATGTTGGTTCACATGTTGGACAAACTATCATAAAATATAATTACAAACCAAAGTTTGGGTTTCTCAGGCAAACTCCTCAAATTGTTTTAATGGATGAAAATAAGGCTAAAACTACAGGTGGTATCAAATTTACTAATTCTATTCGTCTACCAAGTACTAAAAGATTATTGACTGTAACGTCCGGTGGCACTAATCCGTCAGATCCAAGAGTCGACAAAGAAAATACAGTCACTAATTATGCTGCTGATTTTTCGTTTTTATATAAATCATCAACTGAAAAATATTGTTGTTTTAGTCCTGCCAAAAGTCAGCACACAATGTCCAATCATGCTCAACCACAATGTCATGTCGGATTATTGCCAACTCCAGCTTTAAATCCTGCTACAGATGCTACTACATTTCAAAATTCTTGTTTGTATTTTGAAGTAGTTGCAAATTGTAATGTGACATGTCATATGGGATCTATGTATACTAGTGGTGATAATTTGTACGTTGGAGAGCAACAAGCTTGTTTTTCGGACATTAATAATTATGCATATGTAGCTAATTCTACTACCGTTCCGAGTTTTATGGGTTTATATATATAACATAGAATATATATTGTATTTTATTTAATATATGTATATACAGAATTAAAAGAGTATTTCTTCAATGTCCCCAAAGTCGTCGACGATTCCATTATAATCCATGGCCTCCTGGAGTACATCGGTGGCATTAACGTCGTTACATTTATTGAAAATATCAAAATGCTGCATCACATTGTATATTGCAAGCGGATAAGGTTTCTAGTTTTTATATCGCAAGAATGGAGCACTTTTCCATTTATAAATAATCATACGACTTTTAAACGCGACATCCTTTGGAAAACAGTCATTATTGCTAAGGACAATTACAGGGGTCCTTGTAACTATGGAGTCTTCGTTATATTTCACCTTCACATTCAAAGTGTCACCGCCGAACAACATTTTTCAAATGATGCTGGTTCTGCCAATGGTTCGTTCCACAACAATATGCGCTTGTTCACACATTCTTGCAATGGGAAATGTTCGTACCTATTAAAATTACCAATTTGACCAAAAGCAAAAAAATAGTGAATTACACAATCCGGCATCCGGTGGTGAAAGTAACATGAAAGTATTAACTTTACCTAATTTCTTATCTAACACAGCCAGTAGATCTATTAAAAATTTACTTATGTTTTGCTCTTTTGCATTAAATTGAAAGTTTAATAATTCAATCAAGAGAGAACAACTATCCTCCAATGAATAGTAATAAGATGCAACGTCACCGTTTGGCGCGTTATAAGTTGAAAGCAAGTCCTTACTGTAATTCCAAATATCTATAAAACTCTTTTCCATTATAAATTTTGCAAAAATTACCAAACACTGTCTGTTACTGTACAGTTTCATGTCCCAGAAGCAATATGGCGAATCGATCCAAGCGGGGGTGTTGATCACGTGTAGTATGGGTGCTGTCGGATGTTTTTGTAACCACTGGATGAACTTTGTTTTCGCGTCTCTTTTTTGACACCCTTCAATTGAACTAGACGCTTTGTTCCCTCCAGCAGTATTTTGTCGATCTGTATCTTCAGAGGATCCACAGGTGATTGCATTAGAAACAGACTCCGCGTAGATGCTACAGTCCACCATCGTTCCTTCGGTAATTGGCATATTTCGGACACTGAAAACACCTCCAATTTCAGAAGCTCGTAGCCAGACTCGCCTTCCGACCGCACAGTAGATAAGCCGGTGGGGGTCTGTCTGCAGATAAACTGCGAGATGGTACCAGTGGTGTCGTCCGTACCTGTAACCCCAAGCAACTGATTTAATTCTGCGTTGACATCCGATGATGTTGCGGATGACTGCACACTTGCATCTGGTATCGGTATAGGAGCAGGTGTGGACGACGTGGTAGTGGTCTTCATGGTGGCTGATGAAGAGGACCCCTTCAAACCATTCTCGGCTTATTACTTTACGAACATACATCGACGTGTAGTTGTTTTTGAGAATTTTTTTGTTGCTAGTAAAATTTTGCATATTTTGTGTTATTAGATAGAATTTGATTTTCACATAGTTGAACGATGAAACCCCAATTTCTAACAGATGTAGTACATTCCTTGAACTTCAATTTGAAAAAAAGTGTCAAACAGCCTTCTACAGATAATACGAAATTAAAATGTTTCTTTTCCACTTCAAATTAAAACTGAAATATCTTGAAAAGTATTACTTTGGGTACAAAAAATAACTCACCCTTTAGAGTGTCAAAACATATCCAGTGCGACTATTGCAGAATGGACACGTGATTTCTTCATCCCAATTATTTGCTAGTCGCAATGAATCCAAGCACATGGTACACATCGACTGCCGGCACTTTTTTGTGACGATTAATGACTGGTTTCCTATTATAGTTGACAAGCAAATCATACACATTAGGTACTTCTCGATTTCGTAGTGTACATGTTTGTAGCGACAAGTTCTGGAAGTCTCATGTGAACAGGATCCATTCAGAAATTTCACACAGACTTTTTTTATTTGTCCGGTTCTTCTCGCTTCAAATACCAGTTGTTCCGTTAACATGTCTGCATACAGCGACACAAATTACTTCCACAAGATTTCCGATTTTGAAAATTGTGATATGTTTTAAACTTGTGGGCTTCCCGGCAATGAGGTGAGCCACACCAGCCAAAAACCATATTCTTCATTTCGTCGCAAATCGGCAAAAGTTTACTGGAAAAAAGTGAAACAATTAGAAGAATTATTCCTTCAAGATATGTATTCGGCGGCCTAAATAATCTGAACGCATGGAGAACAGCTGTGTAAAAACGGCTTTTACCATACCGAGGTTAGAAATTATGAAGAATCACTTTTAGAATAGGGTCTATCTAAAAATAGTACATTTTCGATTTTTTGCTAACGTAATTAATTAATTACGTAATTAATTAGTTAATTAATTAATTAGTTAATTAATTAATTGTAATTATGTATGTAGCATTTATTGCTTATTTATTTCTTGATTACGATGGACGAAATCAGTATAATATGGTAAAATAGGAACCGTACATGACTAGCTACAATTTTTTTTAACAATATTATTTTATTAAATTAACTACATATATAAGTTAACTACATTTGTGTGAATAATGGTGGTCTTTTGACCACCACCAACATTACGGCCACCTTGCTCCCGCCGTCTCCAATACTGCCTCCTTCTAAGAACAGAATGATTGAGGAATGCTCAAGTTAAAAATAGAACTACAAACCCTCTTGTTCTTTGATTAATCCGCCGCTGCCCCTGGCGTAATTCTCGGGGACCCGCATAATAAGGAGGGTACGAACCGTGCGGATACGGGGGGGATCATGACTGGCGGTGGTAACGCTACCCCCGGCATTGGTGGATCCGTGGGGTTCCCGGACACCAGCATCTCTTCGGTCACCTCGGGGGTCACCGGGGGCGCAAGCCCCTTGCTATCGGCGATCATTGACATCTGTTTAACATATAAGGCGTATTGGGAGGTTTAATGAATTTAATATTCAAATATGTAATATATTATGATACGTTCTGCACTTCGTCAGCCATCTTTCTTAAGTAAATTTCGCACGTTTTATAAAATGACTTAAGTGACATTGAGTTGAAAATTAAAATAAACTAGATACATTTGAAACTTTGCGCCAATCAAATGCCATGATGTATAGGCACAGAATCGATAACAGATACACCATATTATTATTTAAACATAAAACAGTGGATTCTATCCATTTATAGATGTGCCACGCATTGCTGTAGGAACTTATGCACTTAACATGATTTTTAAAATGGTTGATGCAGTTTGGTTTCTCCCGCGGCGTCTTCTAAATTAATAATCTTGGGGCAGGCACCTCCAAGGATTTGTCGTAAAAATTCCTCCTTAACTTTTCCTTTTACATATATCAAGTCAATGTTTTTCTGAACAAGACGACTGTGGCGTATATTGAATACTTCTTCAGGATTGATGGCCATAATTGTAGCGGATCATGTGGTGATTGTACTCAAAGTACCGCACTTATCTTTAAAATTCTTGTGGAATCTCATGAAATGCCTTTGCCGGCTTAAAAAAGTAATGGGCTGTTTGCCCATTATGAATTATTGTCAATTCTTTAGCATTGAATTCAGGAGTTCTTAATCCTTGTACGTCGATCACTGCGATTTTCATGTTGGTGTACTTTGTGAATGTATCATTGAAATCCTCCCGACTATTTATATACAATTCTATTCCTCCTTCTTTTTTACAATTTTCCTCCACCAGTAAAATCTGTCCCCACCCTGCGAGCAGTTTCTACCCACCAGGAAATTCTCTCCCCCTCAGGCTACACCCCCACCACAAAACGTTCAACCTACTATTACTACTATCTGTGTATACATGTGAGTTCAAATTGTATCTTTCCTTATAAAATCTCTGACCAGTAATAATGGAACAGATAAATCAACAAGCCCACTTGAAAGAATTGAAATCAGTTTCCACACTGAAAGTGCATGAAAAGTATGAAATTCAATCATTTCGAAATATTGCAACTGTTTTTGGTGAAAAAGTGCTCGCGGTTATGAAGATTTTCAAACAATTCCTGTTTTAGAAAAGAAAATGTATTATCGATTAAAAATGCTTGACATTCTAAATGGTGTTGATAAATAATAAGGATGAATTATTTATTGAATGTTTTTTTAATTTTCAACCAGTTAGATTAGCAATAGAAGTTTTTGAATATCGAAGTTGATTTGATAATGCACGATAAATATTCGTAGCTTCAATAGGGATGAAGGGTAATCAAATATTTTTGATATCACTATTTTATTAAAAAGAAAAAAAAAATATAATTATAACTATAACTATAAACTATATACTAATCACTAAATACACTATTTATCTAACTTATCTAAAACTATATACAAAAACTACTTTGCTAGCTTATCTAAAATACAGTCAATAAATTTTCGTTCTATTTTACAACTATCGCGCCGTTAACTTTCACTAATTGTCTTTGCAATTTTTTGATTTGAGCCTTTTCATGGTAGATTTGTATAGACGAGTGTGGTGTTTTCGCCCTCTCCTCACCCCTCTCAAAGTTTGAGTCACTACCACACCCAAGCACTAACGTTTTTCCGCGGGTAGGAGGAACCCTCATTTTTGAGGAGCCGGGTGAGGGCGCGGCCGACCACTTTCCAAGATTTTACAGCAGCTGTCATCAACAGCCGATAGAAAACTCTTTTCGACCATTTACTCGTCTTTCTGTCCAAATCGTAAAGGCCAACAAGTTGATCTGAAAGATCAACTCCTCATATATTTATTATAAAACTCAATCATCTTCGGACAAGGAATTTTTCTTCGAGTACCATCTTTGGCCTTTCTCTTCACCTCATTCATTTCATTCGTATGACAATTAGTTTATTTCTAAATAATTATTTCTAAATAATTGGTCCATTCGAGTTTATTTTTCTGCTTTATTTACGCCGCTCGTATCTTTCACCGTAGATTTCCAGGAGGATTCTGGCAAAGGCGTTACCTGCTGGCACGTTGATTATGATATGAAGTTTCTTCGCCTTGGTCTGGATCACCATAATCTCTTCGACAGTGGCATTCTGCGCGCCAGTGTTCAAAACTTTCATTTGAGATATGGTAACGACAATTAGTTTATTTAGAGATTATTTCTAAACAATTATTTCTAAATAATTGGTCCATTCGAGTGTATTTCGCTGCTTCATTTACGCCGCTCGTACCTTTTCCGTAGATTTCCAGGAGGACTCTCGCAAAGGCGTTACCTGCTGGCACGTTGATTATGATATAAAATTTCTTCGTCTTCGTCTGGACCACCATAATCTCTTCGACAGTGGCATTCTGCGCGCCAGTGTTCAAAACTTTCATTTGAGATATGGTAACGACAATTAGTTTATTTAGAGTTTATTTCTAAATAATTATTTCTAAATAATTATTGCTAAATAATTGGTCCATTCGAGTTTATTTCGCTGCTTCATTTACGCCGCTCGTACTTTTTCCGTAGATTTCCAGGAGGACTCTCGCAAAGGCGTTACCTGCTGGCACGTTGATTATGATATAAAGTTTCTTCGTCTTGGTCTGGACTCGCACTG